>JAJEJO010004704.1:284964-534655 GCA_020662805.1 Glaucomys volans | reverse complement strand
GAGGCCCTAAGCAACTCAGTGAGACCCTGTCTCTAAATAAAATACAAAATAGGGCTGGAGATGTGGCTCAGTGGCCAAGTTGAGTTCAATCCCTGGTTCCAAAAAAAATAAATAAGTAAAAATAAAAATAAAAATAAACACACACATATAGGCATCTGTCCATATCTACACTAAGGGCTGGGGGTATAGCCCAGTGGTAGAGCCCTTGCCTGGTATGTGCAAGGCCCTGGGTTTGATCCCCAGTACCACAGAAAGTAATAACATTTAGTATTAGATAAGTAATTCAGTGCAATCCATATATACAACAAGCATACCTGCTGTATGCTGGAACCTGGCAAGATAAATTCTTCACTCAGAGTGCTTAGTGGGGGGAGTCTTGGATTTCACTAATGAGCAACACAAAGATATAATAATACGAGAGAATTTGATTTGTGAGTTTCTGGCTCTGCGGGCAAGGTTGACCTTGGGTACATCGCTGATGAATTTCAAAATCATTGGTAAATATATGTATATTTTTAAATTTTTATAATAGCCACAAGATATTCCAGATGGACATCGTGCACCTCCCCCCCTGGCACAGAGAAGCAGCAGCACCCGCAGCATTGACACACAGACCCCTGGTGGGGCAGACAGAGGAAGCAACAACAGCAGCCGTTCTCAGTCTGTGTCCCCCACCTCGTTCCTCACTATCTCTAATGAAGGCAGTGAGGAGAGTCCTTGTTCAGCTGATGACCTGCTTGTCGATCCCAGGGATAAAGGTATAATACTGGTAGAGTTTTTCACTGGATGTTGGCTGCATACCACCTATGCAGGCTTTCACTCTGTTCATTTTCTATCAGAATACACATGCTGGATGCTGCTCAGAATAATGGGGTCAAAGCATAGGTTTAAAACAGTAGGTTTGCTGTGATGCTTAGGTAACGGTCTTGTTGACTGGGTTTATTTTTAAATATTTTTTTTTGCACTTGTTAATTACAACTTCCTTGTTAGTAGATGAACAATTTGTCCTATAGAGCATTTTGTTCTCTGTCACCTTACTCGCCATGATTTTATTACCTTCATACTTTCTAAGTGAATATGAAGCCTTCAAGTTAATATTTTTTAAGGATCTGTATTTGTGATATTTCAAACAAGGATTAAAGTGATTTATAAAAGCAAAATGAGTGTTTAAAGGAAATCTGAAGTGAAAAGTTGGAGGATACTTTATACCATAAAAATAACAGAAACAGAGCAGTTTGAATATTAAGTACAAATGTCCTACTTTCTAAAACTGATACAATCATTGTATCTCTCTATCAGGACAATATTTTGTTAGCCCAATTCTAGCTACTATATGTACTTGAAAGCAGTAATATGACATTTATTTGTAAATTTCGTTGTTCAGTAGTTATTTTTATTTAGAACTCTCTACATACCAGTATGTTGAATGTCATCCTAAAATGCTCCATTGTTATGACTAGACTAGTCATTACTACTAATTGCCCAAGTCATTGAAAATATAGCACGTGCAGAAGTTGGAAGATTTGCTAAAATCACTTCAAATTGTGAAATGTTATTTGGACCTTTTTTTGTTATCTTCTAGGTCAGATAGAACATAGCTATTAGTATGTGCCCCTTGATTCTCCATACTTTGTCCGCATGTAGGAATTCCATAAATTATGTGTTCTGATTTGTTTGAAATTTTAGGAGACTAATGGATTGGTTGGCTTTTATGAATTTCTTTTATAAGAAAAAAGGCTCACAGTGCTACTGCCAGCAAGGAATTTGTAGTTTAACTGACACAGATCAAAAGTTTAGGGCAGTTGTGTAATATATTGGAAATTTTAAGTTAATATAGTATAAACTGAGGACAACAGCAGTGAACAGGAATAATAAGAATGATAAATGTCAGAGTTATTTGAGAAAATTTCAAAAAGTTTGTGGCAGACTTTGAAAAAGATTCAGAAAAATGAATAGACTTGCCCTTTGAGGTGAGGGGAAGCTTTTAGCAAAAGGAAGTGTTTGGTGTATAGTGGTTCTGACCGCATGGAACAGAGGCTGTAACCAGAGTTGCAGAGAAGTTCTGAGAGCAGGCTGAGAATTGTTAATGGTAAGACCCATTCCAGATGCTTGTGCTGGGAAAAAATGGAAGGTAGTATTTGATTGTATTTGCTGTGTATAGAATAGAAATAGGGCAGCCAGCTAGATCAGTATTCAAAATTTAGGATTAAGTAATTCAGGCCTAACCTATAACTGTAAATGGAAAAGAAGTAAAAATATTTTGTTTGTTTATTTAACAGACATTAATTACATCCTTTTAAGTAGGAGTTGTGTTAGATATTGGGGTGACATTAATGAATAAAAGCACTGTTCCTACCCTCAATAGTACCTGTGTAGGGAATGCCAAGAATAATTCAATATAGCATGATACTGTATTTTTGTTGTATTGCTTACTAATTCAGTGTGTCATTTCTTGCAGAAAATGGGAACAATTCTCCTTTGCCCAAATACGCAACCTCACCAAAACCTAACAATAGTTACATGTTCAAAAGGGAACCCCCTGAGGGCTGTGAAAGGGTCAAAGTCTTTGAGGAATGCTCGTAAGTATCCCCTCAAAACTTTTACTATGAGAATGTTCAAATAAGTTGAAAGAACAGTGTAGTGATCACCCACGTATCTTTCACATAATTAACATTTTATAATCTTTACTGAAAGAAATCCCAATACCCCAACATAACCTCAATACAGTTGTCACACTGAAGAAAATTAACAGTAGTCCTTAATACCATCTGACATCCAGTTATTATTCATATCTCCTTGGTCGTCCCCAGAACATCTTCTGCAGCTGTCATGTTTGCACGTGTATCCAGTCAGGTTCACACATTGAATTTAGCCACAAGTTTATTCAAGAGAGACCATGGAGACTTCACCTAGTGCAATTCTCTTCTTTCAAGGATCAAATCCACTTCAGTCTTTGCCCACTTTTGGTCTCTAGTTCTTTGAACAATTTTTGAAATACTTTGCCAATATAGGAAACAATTCTATTTATAGAATCAATGTTGTTACTATGATGAGGGTAAAGTAAGAAGCAGGAATTTATTTATTTTTTTTTGGAGGTGTGGAAATCAAACTCCGTGTCTCATGCATACTAGGTAAACGTTGTACTGCTGAGCAAACTCCCAGCCCAGGAAACAGAATTTTATACTAGCAACATCTAATATCCTTCATATTTTATCTTAAATATTTCTGTTGGCTGGTACTACAATCAGGTACTGCCATTTTGAACTATTAATTCACCCAGAAAGATACAGCCTTGTGTTTTCAGTAACTGTGGCTTCTTGCTCTGCAAGTGACAGTTATAGGGGTGTGTGAGATAAGCACATTAGTGATGAAAATTATTCAGGGACATGAAAATGGTCGCTACCCCTTACCCTCCAACTCACTGCGGCTGCAAGTCTAAGAGCCACCCCTTTTTCTTACTCTGAAAATTAAAGTACAATATGGAGGTAGTCCGGCCTCCTCTTCACCCAATTTGAATTTTTTCTCTATCAATCTTGGAATGATTTTATTTATGGCGTCTTTTTGTTTCTCTTACATGCTCTTCTGTTGGTGCTTCCTTTAACACAGATTCTGAATAATCTTGCCACACAAAGAGCAATGTCTTTGAATCCCATTAGCTCCTCTACCAGGAAATACCAGCTGTCAGTCTCCTATCTGCTTCTTTGACAGTAATTGAAAAATCTTGTGTTAGCAACTGCTTATTTTAATTTTTTTCACTATGTCAGCCTATAAGTTTTAACTGATGCCAGCAGAGTTTAAGTAGTTTTGCAGATTTGCTCTGTGCACTCCCTGCGTCATAGTCACCTGGGGAATTTGTTGAAATGGCAGATTCCCAGGGCCCAACACAGGCCTAATAAATCAGTAAATATGGAGGTAGGGCCTGTGTTCTGCATCTGTAAGCATCTCAGATGATTTGACTATGCTCAATTTGAAAACGCTGCCTTAGACCTTTTTATGAGAGTTCCTAGGAATTGGGGTAGTTCTAGGACTGGGAGTATAGATCATGGTAGAGCATTTGCTTAGCATGTGCAAGGCCCTGGGTTTGATCTCCAGTACTGCAAAAAAAAAAAAAAAAAAAAAGACTTTTGAGTATTTTTTACATAGGTTAGTGTCATGTTATCTGCCTTACACAATTGCATGAGGACTCACTGAGCTATATGTATCTCTACCATACTTTATATCTCATGGGAGAAGGAAAAAGAAGTGTGTTGGTGTGGATGGATACATAAGTAGATCAAAAAAAAAAAAAAATAGCTGGGCAGGGTGGTGCACGCCTATCATCCCAGCAGCTTGGGAGTTTGAGACAGGAGGCTTGTGAGTTCAAAGCCAGCCTCAGCAAAAGCAAGGTGCTAAGCAACTCAGTGAGACCCTGTCTCTAAATAAAATGCAAAATAGGACTGGGGATGTGGCTCAGTGGTCAAGTGCCCCTGAGTTCAATTCCTGATACCCACCCCCGCCCCCACCGCCCCCCAAAAAATACAAGATAAACCTTAACACATTACATGTTTTATGGCATATGGATCTATTGTTAGAAGGCAAACCTACTCTTTTTTCAAAATAATGTTTACTATTTTACTGGCACAAAGGATGTGTAGCACACAAAAACTATTAATATTTTAATTATGCTCCAAAGACTAATAACCTTTTATCAATAAAACAAGTTACTCAAGAGTTTAAAAACATTTGTTTCTTCTTGCCATAGCTATGCCAAAATTAGAACGAAAACCAATGGACACACAAACATTAAAGCTAAGGTAGATTACTGCTCCTAATTTGAAAGTTTAGCTTATTTAATAATTGTTTTAAGAATACTTTTCTCTGTCTTACTTTTGATTTAAAGTGGTAACTCTGACCTGAACTGAAGTTTGGGGTTGGGTAAGAAGTTATCTCTGGTTTCTAGAAATCTGTTTATCTGAAAGAAAATAGGTAGTTAGATTTGAGCCCCAAGAGCAAGACCACATTTTGTTTTGCCTCCACATATTCTTTTTGATAACAGCACATATGAGAGCCGTGCCATCTGTACTAAGTCCTTTTTAATGAAGGTAAATAATGCTTTTTCTTAGTCCCAGCTAAATCATTAAAAATCATGGCCTCTTTGCAGTATAGAGGTATCTTTTAGTTATATGTGTGTTGGAATAACCGCTTAAGGAAAAATAAAATTTTAAAACCAGTTCTGTGATTTTTTTCTTTCAAATTTACTGTGTCTCCAGCTTCTTTATTAGGAACAAAGCGACATGTGAGAGGGGATTAAAATCAAGAGCAACACTGAACTTCACCTTCCCTAGGCCAGTTAGCCCAAAATCCTTGCCCCCAGCCTTTGTGCTTCCAGTTCCTTTCTTAGTAAATAAAGAACTTAATCCCAAAAGCCTTGGTACAGACTGCAGGTTCTCTTTCCATGGTTTCTCCCCTTTTCTCTTATTCCACCCTCTACCCCAATCCATGGAAGGGCAGCACTCAGCCTAGATGCATGAGAGCCCCGAGTGGTGACAAACAGGAAAGGCCCTCCTTTCAGGAAGGGGTCTGGAGAGTGCAGCATTAAGTGAGGGCTCCAGGAACCTGAGGTACTGAAATGGGCCCTGGAGCCAGTGGAAAGTGTATCTGTAGCCCCTTCACTGACTGTTTCCAGTTAAGGTTATGTGTACTTGTGGGGTCTCCACAAGTCAGGGCATACACTTTTCTCTTTCCTTCCCATTAATGGCTTGAAAACACAGATGAGTCTTGTTTCAACTTCAGTCTTCATTTATTCAGGTTATTCCATCTTGATTTCACTTTAGTTTTGTGTCATTTCCATGTTGTTTTAACAATTTGATTTTTTTCTAGGTATTTTTAATTCTTATGGAATACCATTAACACCAAAAGTCTACTTTTCAACAATGTGGGATAATTTTCAGGAGTATCTGGGAACAGGGATGAATTTTGCTTCAATAAAAACTTTGAAAGCGAAGTCCTTTTATTTTGATTTCACATTTACATTGTGTTGCTCAGAAATCTATTGTGATCAAATTAAAGAATTATTTCAGAGAATGTTTTAAGAGCACCTGAAGAGAGAACGCATGCCTGCCAAAGTTTAATCCTACAGTGGTGGAACTTAGTAGAAGTGAACACAGTATATCATTAATTTCCTTGTGTTCTCCTTTCAAAACCGTGCAAACCTTGGAAAAATCATGGTAGTGGAATATATTTTTATCTTTTAAATGTCTAGATTTTCTTTGACTTTAGGGAATTATTCCTCTTGGTTATCTCAGGTGTTCCTTGACAGGCAGCAGTCATTAGCCGGAGCCACCTGCATGGTAACAGGTCTGTCGAGGAATTGAACATGCAGTGGTAAATGGTGCTCTGCAGGCATCTAAGATATATTTGGAATTATGCCTAAAAACACTTGGGTCCTTGACATTTGAAGCTTTTCACATAGCTTCAGATTTGTGTTCCCTTTATGTATCTATAAGTTATCTGTTTTTAAAAAATCAAAGAGCTTTTTTTCCAGTGTTAAGTGACTTAATATATTGGGTTGTCTGTTCTGTGTCTAGACCAAAACAACTTCACGAAATTCCAGCTTTCTACTGTCCTGACAAAAACAAGGTGAATTTCATTCCTAAAAGCGGTTCTGCTTTCTGCCTTGTCAGCATCCTCAAGCCACTCCTTCCCACACCAGATCTTACCCTTAAGGGCTCTGGCCACAGCCTGACAGTCACCACTGGCATGACAACCACTCTGCTTCAGCCCATTGCTGTGGCCTCCCTGTCTACAAACGCAGAGCAAGACCGAGTCTCTCGAGGAACCAGTACAGTCCTGCCATCAGCCTCCCTACTCCCACCCCCAGAACCAATCGAGGAAGCTGAAGGATAGGCCCAACACTGTGTGGCCATGGTTCGGGGAAATGGAGAACCTCCTCAGATCGCTTGACTGATGGCATCGTGGGCTCCCAGTTGGCTGTGACATGCTCCAGCTTTCCAGTGATAGGCTTCTGGAAGAAAGCAGCCCCTCTGACTGCTCTGCCCCACTCAAGGCCAGCCCTCAGTGCTTAGCCTGCTTTTTCTTAAAGCACTGATTGAAATAAGAAAGGTCTCATGGAGGGACGATATCACATTGTTTTTGTTTTCAAATTAGACTTGTTTTAAAAAAAAAAAAAAACCCACAAAATCTGATCCCTGCAAACATGATTCCTGAAGGGAGACATGAATGATGCTGCAAGAACCATCTTTTATATGAAAATGACTATTTTATAATACCAATGTTACATTTTCTGAAACGTAGCAAACAGGATGTTCAAAAGATTCTTTGGTGGCCTCTGTTTCTTGTTTCCCTTTCTAGACCTGTGCTTTTCTCAGCTGTTTTCAGCTTTGGGACCAAAGGGATTGTTGACATTTTCCCAGCAGTCTTAATCTCATGACTATGTTCTCCCAAATAAGAATTGATAGGTAAATGCATTGAGCAAGTATATATAAAAAGAGATACAAAGCAATATTCGTACATTATGTGATTTATGTTTTTTGATGTCAGAAGTTTGTGCTTTGGGTGAAATATTTGTAAAACTGCTGTTTTCTTCACTCCTGTACACATTTCACTATGTGGTCAGAAAAGTTATAGTCTGAAAACAAATGCTTTAATATGTTCTCACCCATGTTGGAACTTGGTTTAAGAGTCAGTGAGCCAAGAGGAAACTATCCAGTGTTGGTTGCTAAATAGGACTGAGGAGCCCTTTGGTTTTTTCTGTGAAGTGTGTATCGAGCTGTCACCCTCCCTTGCCACAGGTGTCATTCTGCCTTTAGTCATCACTGTATCATAGTCCCAAGAGACCCTAAAATGGCTGTGCATGGATTTCCTCCTCTGCTTTTGTGATGATGTTGTTGTCTTGTGGATTTGGTCAGGGTCAGTAGTTTGCCAGGAGTGTAATCCATTGAATAGCGATCCTTAGCCAAGAACCTTGAGACTGACTTTTTCTTTATGGGGGTTGGCACTGAGAAGTATTGCCTACAGATTTTGCTAGTTTCCTCTCCAATATTCCACACAGTGGAGAAAATAGATAAGAGCTTTGGAGCATAAACAACAGGCACCTTAAAAAAAATCCATACTGTTTTGTATTTGGGCTTGTCTTTATTCAAACCACTGCCAATATCATATGACAACAGTATTTTATTTCTGGCTATGTGGTAGTAAAGTTAAGGAGCAGCTCTCTTTTAGAAATGAATTTCAGCAAACAGTGTTGATTTAAAAGCATCCTTTTAGTATCTTCATTTATTACATTATGATGCAATAAGTTACTGTTCCTATACATATTATAGGCAGAAAAAAATTTAAGTCCTATTTACAAAGGGTTACTGTTTCAAAGGTTAATATGTCAGCTTGTCCAGACATATTTCATCAAGGAAAACCTAGTGGTAGCAATAAATCTTCTGAAAGGACTTATATTCATGTATCTAAGAAATTTTAAATAGGCCATAGTGGGCTGGGGTTGTGGCTCAGTGGTAGAGCACTTGCCTAGCATGCGTGAGGCACTGGGTTCGATTCTCAGCACTGCATATAAAAATAAAAAATAAAAATAAAGTTTCATCAACAACTAAAAATTTTTTTAAAAATTTAAAAATGCCTTAAGTTTAAAATGTATTTATGAAAATCAGATAATGGCAAACATTTGAAATGAAACTGTTAGGTGTTAGTTGATAGGACTGATGAATTGGGGTACTTTTTTCCATCTAAGCTTAATTTACTGGGAACTAGTAAATTACGGCTTTTAAATCAATAAAAGCTCAGTTATTTGGGGTCTTAAATTTTCTGGTTGGTTGGTTGATTTCTTGAGTACCTTGATTGTTTGCCTTCTTTCTTATCCCTTTTGACTTTGCCATTTCACCAGAGTGTCCACTCTATTGGAAACTGAAATCAGGTGAGTGAATGTGAATGAGGAAGGAGGTAGTTTAAAAACAAGGTCTTGTTTGATTTTTTTTTTTTCAAAGCATCAGGTTAGGGTTTTTTGTTTATTTGTTTTACTTGAATACTATTAAATCTATGTTCTTTCCTCCACCGTACACTTCTTTCCTCTTCTATCTCCAAGGGTGTTTTACAATAATGTCACTTAGTAAACAGTATATCTCTTTTATATCGTCAAATTCACATCTTTCTGTAGAGTTAAATAAAATCAGAATAGAAGAACAAGTGTCTTATTTACTATTAACAGTCTTCTTAGTAGAACTTTTAGTCTAATGTTTGGTTGTAAGGAAAATGTGAATTTGCAGGTAAATTAATTGTATGACAACCAAACACATCCCCTAGTTTGGGCATAATGCAGCTGAGATTTGGTGGGGAGAAGTTCCAAGGTACAAAACAACTCTGCCAGTGCCAAAGGGCTAATTTTTAAGCATGCAAGCTTTATTATCAGAGTCTTCAAAAATATTAACCATAGGTCCATCTGGTTGTTTTATTTAACTCTTAGATCCCAGGTGGTTCATTTCTTTAAAATGGTTCTTTTCTCAATAGAATGCACAACATTTTATCCTAAAATTACAGTTCATGATTATTGTATTTTTTAGAAAACAGAAGGTAAATAGAATACCTTCGGTGGGTATGTAATTTAAATTTTTTCTAATTAAATTCACTTCCACTGTGGTAAAAGAAAACTGGGTGGCATGTATCTTTCAGCAAAAGGAGCTATTCTCTAGTTATTCACTTTGTCAGTCTTAATTATATTTTTACTCTTAATTTCTTCCTTGTGATGATAAAACATACATTTACTGTTTCTGATCATGACTAAGTCTATTACTTATCATGGCTTTTGTGAGCAATTATTTTTTAAAAATACCAGTTTTGCCTCTCTGGTTAAATATGGTGAATGTGGATGCCAAAATTATTTTTTAACTGATTCTTCATCTTGCTTAAAATGTTTTGTATGCTTACAACCACAGGCCATATCAGCCTTTTAGAAGGTGCTATTGCTAACTGTGGAATATCTGGCAACATGAAAGGCGATGTTTTTAAATAGTGGTTTTTCACTGGAAGAAAATGTTTTAAAAATGGCAGAATTTATAGCCTTCTTTATGTGCAAGATTAGGACTAAGTTGTCAGGATTTTAAGGAAAATAAAAGAAAAATTGTCACTACTCAATTTACTTTGCTGTTCTAATCTTCACATTCATTCTTTAATGGTTGTATTTTTAGTGTCTCAAAACCGGACCAGTGGAATGCTGAATTTGCAAAATTAAAGCTAATAATACTTAACTCCGCACTTTAAGGTTTACTTTTTGCTCTGCCTAAATGAGTGATAAGCAGAGCAGCCCTGAACAATATTCTGTTTATACAGTCCTGTTGAAGAATATAATTTATGTTTTATAAGCTCTGCATCTTCATTTCTGTTGACACTGTGTAAATCTTTTTAAAATGCAATTTTTTAAAAAATTTTGTTTTCTAACAAAATTCTTCCAAAAAAGAGCATTTCCAATGGTAATAGATATTGTTACTATGTACTTACGTATTCCCTGTACCTGAACACTTGTTGCTGCCTCACAAGAAAATAGAACTTTTATGTTAAAAAATAAAATCTGTTCTTGAGAGTTTTTTGTTGTTGTTGTTGTTGTTGTGTTTTTATGAATAGTGTCTCATTCAAATTAAATTTCAGACATTTCTGGTCTGACATAAACAGTATGTTGTTTCTCACAGATTGATAGAGAAATGCGTTTGTGAAGCAGCAGGTTCCTTGCTACCCTTACACTCTGGACCAGTGATCATTGTGGTAAGTGCTAAGCAAACATTAAAATATAAGCACACTGAAAGACATATTTTTTACACGTAATTCAGTACTTCACAGTTCATTAGAGATGAGTTAGCTGAGTAGTATAGTCAGTTTCATTTTAAAGTACATAAAGAGGGCTTTTAAAAAATTCTTATTAAATCATACTCTTCCTCTATGACAGTGGTTTATATATACAAGATAGTTGTTTGGAGTGAAGAGAGCTGGTTAGATAAACCCAATTAAGAGCAACCTGTAATCACTTAGAAAGCACAGATATGTTTTAACTGAAAGTGATTTGGTCATCAAATTCACTTTGTTATGAATTTTTAAAAACTTCCTAGGGCTGGGGATGTAGTTCAGTGGTAGAGCACTTGCCTGGAATGTGTGAGGCCTTGGGTGCAATCGTCAATACTACCAAAAAACATTATAAACACACACATGTACATACATACACACCACACACACACACATAATTTATAAAGGAAAAAGTTTAATGTATATAATTCCCCTAGTACCAAATGCAAGGAGAATCAAATTGCTACATTGTTTCTTCCCTTTGGTCTTTTCCCCTCCTTTAAAGAAATTGAGAGGAGCAAATATGTGAAATACTTTTAGTATTTTCTTCATTAGCAGTTACCTGCTAAAGTATCAAATATCAGTTTTTTCTGTGTTAAGATTCGGTGTGTATTTTAAATATTTCTGAAAATTTAGAATCAAACATGATATGATCATACCAATAAGTAAACTTTCCATCTCTATGATTCAGTGTTGAATTTCAAAGTGAAATGAGTTAAATGGGTCCAACCAACCTTTTAAAAAATGAAGGATAGAAAACTTATATTCATATATAAGGAGAGTATTTTTTGTGTATAAAACTTAGAGATCTTCACACATGTACCAGGCTGTAATGTAAAGAGTGTTTGTTATTGATTATAATTAAAACGTTAGGGAAAATATTACTCTAGATACAACTTTTGTATGTCTTTGGTTGGTCTGGTATCATAATGCAGAGAAGAAATTTGGAGTCTTCAAGACATTGTCTCTACTTTTATTAGTATTTCCCAAACTGCTGGTCTTGGTAAAACACACATACATAGACTACTTGTCTTTCAGGTTTTTTGTTTGTTTTTATAGTAACAGAGATTGAACCCAGGGGCATTTAACCACTGAGCTACATCCCCAGCCCTTTTTTTTATTGAGACAGTCTTGTTAAGTTGCTTAGGGCCTAAATGGCTGAGGCTGGCTTTGAAGTTGAGGTCCTCCTGCCTCAGCCTCCCAAGTGGCTGGGATTATAGGCATGTGCCACCAGGCCGGGCCTCAGTATTTTACATCTTCTTCAAACTAAGAGTTTACCTCCATAAATTGACTAATGTGGATTAGTCCTACACAACCATCATATTTTGCAGGAGACCACTGTGGAAGTTGTGATGCTAGAAAACAGAAGCATAACCACCAACCTCAAAGCCCATGCCTTAAGCAGCTGTTTTTGAGATCATTCAGATGATTACAGGAGAAACAGAGAAAGTTCTGGATTTAGGGGCACAATTTGGATACTGTAAACTCGGCGGAGTGGGTTCAGACCAAATTACAAGCTCACCGCCATGGAAATATAAATAATGCCAGCAAATGGCTAAACCAGAGCCAGATGGAAGTGATAGGCTTTATTAGAGATTGCGCTCCCGGGCGAGATCCCAGCCCTCCGGGGTGAAAGTGGGGGATGGGAGAGCCAGAAGAAGTCGCAAAATGGCTTTGGCTGCTCAGGGTTTTTATACAGGGGGAAGGCACTGGGGGGTCCTGCCCAGGAAAGGTGGGTCAAGGTGGACATCAGGGTCAGCAGGTGTCCTGATTGGTCACCTCTGGCACGCCATCTGGCCCTTTGTGCTCGCAGTGGGTTGCTAGGGGTCTTTTATCTGCTTCCTCCCCTGTAACCGCTTCAGTGTGACCCGACAGATACTAATTCAGGCTCTACTGATTAATGGCCATGAATTTAGGGCAAAAATCCATGTATGTCAGTTTTCCTGTATTTACATAATAAAGGAAATGGTGACCATAGTGCTATCGCTTAAACGGTAAATATGAAAATAACTTACAAAACTACAAGCAAACATTATCTTCCCTTTCATTTTGCCACGTAAGTTCATTCCACAAGAAAGCCACGGGGTTTTGGTCATCTAAAGTTCCTTAAAATGCATTTTTAGCTTGTAATGAATAACATACTCAAGGTATTAAGAAATTATACTAAAAATTGATAATGCTTATGAATAGCTTGCCAGGTGCCAAGCACTTGCTACTTTATCCTAGGCTTTACGATAAACCTATGAAGTCAGGGCCTGCTGTTTTCACTGTCTTACATATAACAAATAGGAATTAGGTTGGGTAACTTGGCCATCGTCATACATCTGGGAAATGTCAAAGCCTGTTTTGAATGAAGTCTGACTCCAAAACTCATTATTATCCACTAAGCCTTGCTGCTCTTTATTCTGTACCAGTGATATTGGTGTAGCTCTTGGTATCATTTCAGGTTATAGCACTAGGCCATCGCCCTGTTTATTTTCCTTTGTGCTCTTCTTTGCTATAGCTGCTGGCAGCTTGCTTCAGAGGGCCAAAGAAAGGAAACTGGTTGGACACATTTCCTGACTTCAGGAATTTAGTGATAAATACTCAAGTACTCAACCACCGAGCTACATCCTTAGCCTCTCTAGTTTTTTGAGGTTGCTATGACTGCATAAAGAAATTTTTTTCTTTAATCTGGGGAGCAGATTTAAATTAAAGAGGCAGAAACTAACTACAATCATTTCTGGTAAATTTTTTCCTTTGCCTGACTTGTTGAGAAAGACCTGAAGGTAATTTTTAATTTTTTTTTTTTTTCTAACACTGAGGGCTTGAACCTGGGACCTTGCACATACTAGGCAAGTAAGTGCTCTACCACTGAACAACACCCCCCAGCCTCAAAGGTAATGTTTAAGTCTCAACATGGTCTGTCCAATTTGGGGAGTAAAGACGATGAAATCACCGGGATCACAGTGCAGCAAATGTGTGCCTGAAGGTCCTACAGAACAGAGAATATATGGTGCTAATAGTGATGTTAATAGTGTTTCCTAGGGCTGGGGATATAGCTCAGTTGGTAGAGTGCTTGCCTCATGAGAACAACGCCCTGGGTTCAATCCCCAGCTGGGGCGGGGGGGAGGTGCTTTACCAAGCAGACAGAAACAGAGGGCCAAGACCAATGGGCAAGTACCTTGGGAGCAGGAAGGAATACACAAGGAAAGGGGCGTGGGGATTTCAGTGTGTGCTTAAGTGTTTCTAGGTAATGGTTATGAAGGATGGGAAAGGAAACTCCTGGCAGGGGACACCTGGGTCACACTGGTGCACCTGGTTTCCTGGCCCTGGTGCTCACAGCCTGTTTGTGGGGATGTTGAGGCAAGAAGTTTTAAAACCCACAATACAAATGTAAAAATAGACACTTAAAAATCTTACCAATTAACACTAACCAGATGTTACTCCATCTTGCCCTCACTCTGTGGCCAATGATTGGTTTATTTACACCACTGAGTAAAGAATCATGTCTTGACTTGAAATGCCAAGCACAGGGCTGGGATGGATCAGTGACAAAGCACTTGCTTAGCATGCATGAGGCCCTGGATTCAATTGCCAGCACCACACACGAAAAAAATGCCATGGACAGTTTTGAGTTCTTTAGTCTTTTAAATGGTATGTAGAAGACGGAAGAAGCTGTTTTATGTTGGGCAGCTGAATGGGATTCTAATAAGTTTTCTCCCCAACCTGTTCTATATCTTTTCTTTGCCATTTAATTTCCTTAATACTGTACTGTGTTACTTTCAGTACTACTGAGTTAGTTACCATTTTAAAGTTTTATTTCCTTCTTAATTTCTACGCCCCAAGATTATGGGCTGCTTCACTGTTCAGTGGAAAGATTGCAGGGCCCTGCCAATACTATGGATGACAAAACTAGATCACTTTTGGCTCTTTTTTTTTTTTTTAATTCCTGCTTTCAATAAATTAGGTTAAATACTGTGGCTTATATTTCAGTGGTTACTTCTAGGTTCAAAAGTTTGAGAGTTTGTTACTGAAAGTATTTACACACAGAACACACATTCTTTTATTTCCCATACCTTAGATAGCCCCCTTCTGTATGAGGTAAATCAGTCTTAAGGATATTAATTGCCCTGATTTTATTGTCATTCTGGATTTTGTTTTCATTATCAATTTCATTTGAAATGACTCCTATAGTAATCATGACTACTATAGTCCCGGGGTGAAATCCAGATTTTAAAATAGGGAAACAAAAATTGGATTGGATTGAACACTCCAGGAAACAAATGTTTTTGTTTTTCACCTTGCAATCTTTATTAAAAGAATCTCAGAAAAATAGAGCACATTTAAACTTCCTTTGTTCTATTCCTCTAAGTCCTTTACATTTCTAGATGCTCTATAAAGACAGTTATGTGAAATAATTATCCATAGTTGAAATACAAAAACTTTTTCAATATGCAAATATTGGAACTTATTTTGTCTGAATAGTTTGTTTCTAATCTTTTCAGAGCTATGTTCTGCAATTAAAAGAAAGATTTCAAAAAATACAAAGTTACACTGATATGTGATCTTATGCCTTGGTTTTCGTGCCTGTAAACTGTAAAGAGGAGGCAAATTTTAGTTCTGCTGGGGCTTTTCTAAGCTTCATTGCATTATCATCTGGCATAAAGTAGAAGATAGGTTTTTTCCCCCCACTTATTATAAAAGGTATCCCTTTTGAAAGAGTTGTTCTTGGCCTACCCTTGGTTTAGAATAATTGATTTATTCTTTTTTGAATGAATGTTCTAGATTAGACTTGCTGAGGCAATTAGTGTTGCTTCTGCCTTAAATGGCAAACTACATGCTCTGTTGAAAAAGGAAACAGCTGACAGCTGAACAAAGAAACCCTCTGGCATTTCAATGTGGAGTCACTTTTGCTCTTAGAAAACCGAGATTGTTAGCCTTTCACATGAACTGTGTGGGATTTAGGCTTCTGGTTTGTAGAGACCTCTCTTTTCCAGGTAATGGGGACTGCTTTGCATGAATGTGAGGGACATGTACTAATAGCTGCACACCAATGTGTTAGAAAGGCCACCACTGCCAACTAAGATGGCACAAACCCAAGACAATAAAATTAGCATTTTTTGAGGCAGTCAAAGCTGAGAGCACTTAGTCACCATGAGTCACCGTGGGCACAGAATTTAATCATCATCTTGGTGATTAAATCTTGGCAAAATAATGACAGTTTTGCATTCTGGAAGTTTTCATGGAATTAAAAGGAAGAGTTAAAAATGCTTCTGAAGACATAATGAAGCTCATTAAAAACAGATAAAAACAGGAATAATGTGAAAAGATACTAGGAAAGATTTCATAATCTTTTCTTGAGTTCATGTTCCTGACTAAGGTTTTTCTACCCTGTGCAGTTCTTGGCCATACTAGAAGTTTTCTAGAGAACCCCTGGACAGTTAACTCTGTACTTAGGCCAGACTGCTATGAATGGGAAGTGGAATGCATTTTACCTACTCTAGTCCATTCCTAAAAATTTTTTTACCATATATAGTGACTTAGACATTACAAACAACTTTCTTCTAAATAAGCCTGTTTACAATGAGAAGCACATGAAAGCTACTGTGAGCAACTTCATGAAAACGTTTTCTTATGGTGTTGCAATGCACTGGATGGCAAAAGTTGGAAAATTGCCTCAAAACTAAAGGGTGGGCCAAAAAAAAAAAGGACAGGAAATTGTGTGTGGAGTAGCTACATTTTCATCAGGTTTTACTAACTTCCACCAAAATTCAGCTTCAAAACCTAATAATTTTTGCTTAATAATAATTTTTGCTTAATTTAAATAGAGCCTTAGATGATGTCACCCACAGAAAGGGAGCAGTGCAAAAATAAAGACACCCCATTATTGCTCACTTAGAGTTTTCGGTATCTCTGCCAGAAAATATTCTGGGTTGAATCATGTTAAGAAATATGGGGTAACTATTGCAAAATGTGTATAAGGGTAAGTAAGGTGTTTAAAACTTGCCTCCATTCAAATAGAAGTTTCTAAGTAATTTCAGGAATACCATTGCCAGTTTGTTAGGGAATCTTGTTTTCTTTTCAGGAAGAAAATGAATACTGCATATTACTATAGCAATGCATGAAAAATCAGGCCTGAAGATACTTGTACAATGTCTTGAATCTTGCTACATATTCTTGTGGTTTATGAAATGGGAAGATAGATTTTTTTTTCATTTCTACAGCAGATAGGCTTGGCAAGTTATCATCCTGCTACTTCCCCCATGAAAATTTAATAAATGAATTAGGGATGTCCATGATTTTGCATAAATGAAAGGTACCTTTACATTTTAGCCTCCAAATGGAGAAAAACAAGTACAAGTTTCTCTGATTTCTTTAAAGCAAATTGAGTTCTCAAAGCTTACTCTACCTTTCTAATCAAAGACAAAGCTGGTCTAGTTCTAGTGCTATTTTCCACAACAGAATTCCCTCCCTGTTTTATTTAAAAACTAGCCCCAAACCGCAACCCAATTTACATGCTGTCCTTTATTCACATATAGAATTCTCATAGCCAGCAGGGCAACTTAAAAACACTTTCCAAAGAAATAATCCCAAATCCTTGTTGGCAGAATTAACCTGTCATTTTGACATAGATTTTGGTATCTAAATGTTGCAGACAGTGGTTTCTAAAATTTTCCACATAGTATCAACCTCTGAAAATCCAAGATACTACAGATATACTTAATGTATTCAAATGTGGTCCTTACCATTTGTCTAAAGCCAGCTGGCAGGTGTTATATTCACAAACACCATGCTTTTGTGTATGGGTTTCAATATAAACCTTACCACAAAGGCAATATGTTGCAAAATTCATGTCTCAAGACCCCTGAAATGACATAACTTCAGTCAAGCATTAAGAAGTTCATCATCTGAGTGTCCAATGGCATCTGGATTTGAAAGTGGATCCAAGTCTGCGAATAGATTGAACCAGGCTGACATGTCTTGGTTACCACTGTTGGGGGCTATTAAAAAAGAGAAAAAAAAATAAGAAACACATCAAAGAGGTTCAGCTTTTTGAAATCATATTTTTGTCCCACCTTTATAATTTTGAAGTAGATTATTCTTTTAAATAAAAAATTAAACTGACAGTAATAATTATATTCCCTTAAGGATAATTTAGAAAAGGTAATGTAGATAACTTATGCTTTACTGATTCTACTATAATTGCGTAATTGCATGCTGCTCTGTGAAAAGACTTAAGAAAAAAGTAAAAAGGCAAGCAATAATTACTACAGTCATCTTAGAAACATTAAATTTTAAAATAATTTATAGAAGCCTCTCACATAAGGTTTAAAATTAAAAGTAACTTTCTTCCTACAAGTAAGAGATTACATTGTAAACTCAATGATTAAAATCTTTATAGTTATTATAAAAATATTACAAAAATATTAGACATAAGAGGAAAATCTAATTCTACCACATCAATACACCAAATGGTTGTCATTTTGGTCTACAGTTGTTTCCTTTGCCTTTCTCATGTGTTTTTTAAAAAATTTTGATACACATAATATTGTACAGAGTGAACTGTGTCTCATATCCAGCTTCTTATTAAATAAATCTAATTTCCTGGAAATTTTTATATATATCAATAGTATACAAGTTTCAAAAAAAAAAGTTTTAAAAGATAGTCTACCTATTTCACTGTAGCAGATATTCAAGGATGAATGTTTAGGGCGAGGGCTTATACTAACAGATCATACTCAGAGGCACAAACAGTGGGTCATCTCAGAAGGGTATGCCCTTGAAGGCCAAGAGGTCTAGAAGGGTGGGCCCAGAGGACAGTCTAAGAACTGGATATGAATCATGGTGGGCAGAGGGTGGAAGGCAGTCCAACTTTGAAGAGTCAAGGCAACCCCCTTTAACAGTCATGGTCAACATGTGCAGTAGACCACAGAGCTAGGGTGTGGGCAGTGGAATCCTAAGCCTCAAGGATTAGGGCAGAGTGAGTCTGTGTCCAGTTTGTGTCTAGGTCTGCTTCTGGGTACCCTGTGAAAGTGTCAGTGATACCACACAAGTTAGGCTTAGAGTGCTGGGTGCACCGCCTACTCATGAACTCATGGGCAGATCATTTAACTTCAGGGGCTCTTGTTTTCTTCATTTGTGTAATAACCATATGATTTATCATTAAAGCAGGATACTTGAGAGAAAGCAAAGGGGCTATTAAGAATTATGCTGGGGGTTGGGGATATGGCTCAGTTGGTAGAGTGCCTGCCTTGCAAGCACAAGGCCCTGGGTTCAATCCCCAGCACCGCCAAAAAAAAAAAAAAAAAGAATTATGCTGGAAGAACAGGGGTCTGCCGGGACTGGTGGTCACTCTGGTAACACATGAACCCCTCCTTGTTGAGGAGTTCTGATGCATATGAAAATGATACAGCATTATATAAATGAGGGGTGATTTTATACTCATTAATGACAATAGGAAATGAAGATCTCAGTTAAATATTTTTAAAGGGCGCTCTCCTTGTATACACTCCAGAGATTGCCTTGTATTGCCTCCAGAGATTCTTAACAGGATAGCAAACAAAATGTATTATACAATATATATATTGAAAAACATAACCAAAATACAAATGAATTAGATAGATACTTCTCAAAAGAAGAAATAAAAATGGCCAACAAATACATGAACAAATGTTCAACATCATTAGCAACTAGGGAAATGCAAATTAAAACTATACTGAGGCCGGGCGTGGTGGCGCATGCCTGTAATCCCAGTGACTAGGGAGGCTGAGGCAGGAGGATTGTGAGCTCAAAGCCAGCCTCAGCAACTTAGTGAGGCCCTGTCTCTAAATAAAATACAAAATAGGGCTGGGGTTGTGGCTCAGTGGCTAAGTGCCCCTGAGTTTAATCCCCAGTTCCAAAACAAAACAAAACAAAAACTATACTGAGATTCCATTTCACACCAGTTAGAATGGCAAACATCAAGAATACAAATAAATGCTGGAGAAGATGTGGAGAAAAAGGAACACTTTTACTGTTGGTGGGATTGTAAATTAGTACAAACACTGTGGAAGTCAGTATGGAGGCTCCTGAAAAGACTAGACATGGAACCATCATTATGACCCAGCTATACCACATCTCAGTATTTACCCTGAAAAATTAAAGTCATCTTACAACAGTGCTACATGTATACCCATGTTTATAGCAGCACAATTCAGAATAGCCAGACTGTCAAACCAGCCTGGCTGTCCATCAACAGGATGAATGACTAAAGAAAATGTGATACGCGCACGCACGCGCGCGCACACACACACACACACACAGTTTTATTCAGCCATAAAGAAAAATGAAATTATGGTATCTGCAGGAAAATGCATGGAACTAGAGACTATGTTGAACAAAATAAGTTAAATTCAAAAGATTAAGGGTCATTAAGTTTTCTTTTATATACAGAAGGAAAAAGGAAAAGAAAGGTGGGGATGGATCTCCTAAAAATCAAAGGAGATCAGCAGAGGAAAGGGATCAATGGGTGGGAGGTAGGGAGAGATAGGGGAAGTGCTGGGGAGTGATGCTGACCAGATTATATTGTTACATTGTGTACATGTTTGAATATGTAACAACAAATTCCATCATTATGAACAACTATTGTAACATACCAACTTAAAAATGTGAGGACAAAAAGAGCCAAAATAATTTGCATAGAGTAAATGCATCTATGAACAATAACAGCATCAATACACAGAACATGACCATCCCTGGAAGCTCACCTTTTGATATCTTTGCACCCCCCATTCCAAGGAAACAATGGGTAAATTTCACCCTGGGCCATTAGCAACAGTGTGATAAGATTCTTTTGCATGTATTTTGGCCAGTCTACAGATGCATTTCTCTTGGCTATGGACTTAGGAGTGACATCAAACACCTTTTCATATGATTTACTAAGAAGGCACAGTGCCATTCCTATGTTGATGATCCTGCCAAAAAGTATAAACTGGGCTGGGGCTGTAGCTCAGTGGTGGAGCACTTGCCTAGCATATGTGAGGCACTGGGTTCAAGTCTCAGCACCATATATAAATAAATAAAAAGTAAAAGTCCATTGACAACTAAAAATTTTTTTTAAAAAACTGCATCCAATTGTGGAAAAAAATCAGATAATCCCAACTCAAGGGATATTCTACAAAATAAGATACCTGTACATTATAAAAACAGTCAAGGTTATAAAAGGCAAAGATTGAAGAACTGTTCTAAATTAAGAGAGATTCACCAAGTAAATGCAATGTCTCATCCCAGGTTGGATCTTAGACTAGGAAAAACTAAAAACTCTTTTTTTGTTATAAAGACATTTAGTGGGATTATTGACAAAAATCTAAATAAGGTCTATAGATTAGATAATAGTACTATGGCAATGTTAATTTTCTGATTTTGATTCCTAGACTGTGATTATGTAAAATAATGTCCTTGTTTTCAAGAAACAGACACTGAAGTATTTAGTGGCAAGGGGCATTATATCTACTCTATTTCGTTGGGAAGATACACATACACACACATGTGCACACACACATGGGAAAGGTGGGTGGGGGAAAGAATAGAAAGCACCATGCTTTGGGGAAATCATAGTTACAAAACATGGTAACATTTTGACCTAAGTGAAGAACATATGGAACAGAATGTGTGACAGACATCATTGCCCTGTGCACATGTATGAATGCACAGATGGTGTGATTCTACTTTGTGTACAACCAGAGAAACAATAGCTGTACCCCATTTGTGCTCAATGAATCAATAAGCAAATTAAAAAAAAGAAAAAAAAAAGAACATATGGGAATACTGTGAGTTGATTTTGTAGCCTTCCTGTAAGTCTGAAGTTATTTCTAAATGTAAAAGTATTGATATAATAAGGATTCAGAAGTCAACCTAAGGGCTCCCAGGCCAACAAAGGAGCAGTTTAAACACCAAAATGACTAAAGTACATAACGAATAGAAAACATTGAAAAAACATGAATCCATACTGATAATAAATGGGAAGACAAAAGAGGTCTCTTGCTTACAGCAGAGTATTAAGAGCCAATGGAGGACATAAATTATATCAATAAGTCTTTTGAAAATGTGAGCCACAAGTGAATAGATAACCAAATATGGCGAATCCACTCAATGGAGTGTTATTCAGCCTTGCAGAGGAAGGAAACCCTGTCATGTGCTACAGGGTGAATGAACCTTGGGGGCATTATACTAAATGAAATGCCTGGTGGCCAAAAAGCAAATCATATTATTCCACTTGTATGAAGGATCTAACATAATCAAACTTAAAGAAAGTAGAATGGTGGTTCCCAGGGGCTGAAGGAAGAGGAAAAGGGAGTGTTGCTTCATGGCTGTAGAGTTTCAGATGGACATGATGAAAAAGTTCTGAAGACTGTGTTCACAGCAATGTGAACACAACCTACTGAACTAGTAGTGTCAAGGCTAGCAAGAGGTGGAGCCCATGCTTAGGGTGCCTGAGACCCTTGGCTCAGTCCCCAGCCACACAAACACCCCTGATTAAGATGGTAGTCATCTTAAGTGCCTGAATACGATCTCTGTCAGTAGGCACCTTGTAATCAAAAAGCATCTTCCGGGCTGGGGGTATAGCGTGTGATCAAGTGCTTCTCTAGCATGTGCAAGGGGACCTGGATTCCATTCCAGCACAGCTGAAAACGAAAACAAAAACAAAAAACCTGTTTTTTATCCCAAATGGTATATCAACTGCCAAGGAACCTTAAAACAAAATATAACAGATTACAGTTCAAAATTTAATATACTACGACAAGTTCATAATTTCTACCTAGTGCTTTCAGTGTGAACGATAGCCGAGTATAGCTTTCATTTTAATACTAACTCATTGTTGACAAAATACTTTTCTGAACAATGTGAGGCAAAGACTATAAAGTGATCCTTTTCTAAATTTATCCAAATTCAACTGATTCTTATGCAATGGGGAAAAATTTAAAAACTTACATTTTACTAATTTCTTTGGACTCTGTGAAGGCACTGGCACATTATCAGTATGTTGTGATCCCTCTTGGGAGACCCAGCCTAGGGGAGGGAGGTAAGAATTATCCATTGTTAACCAAGTTGGAAGTAGCATCAGAGAAACAAGAAAAGGTAAAAATAAATTTTCCAGTCTTCGTACCGGGGTAAGATTCTGTAGTCTAAGAGGTGTGAAAAAACTAAAAATTTCTCTACGATTGTGTATTTTATTCAATCATTCAAGTGTAGTCCCAGCTAGAATTATATTAGACATCCTTATATTTTTCAAAGTGGTTTGAAATAAACATGTAGGTTTCAGGGGAAGAAAATGAAAATGAAGAAGGTATAGAAAGAAGTTCCAAGCAATCGGGAAGAGAGTATCTGAGAATTAGAATGTTGAAACCCATAAATATAGTTATACCTTGGATTTGCTAATCCATTCCTAGAAACTTAAGGAAATAATTTAACCAAGGTAAAAAGTGCACGCATGGTTATGTTTATTACACATTACTGTGATAGCGAACAAGTAGAAACAATAAGGAAGGAATTAAGCAGATAATGATGTATAAAGTAACAAAATACTATGTGATTTTAAAGTATATTATGGAAACTCCATACAGCACAGGGAAATGTTTGCTACAACATGAAAAATCATCTATGCTATAACTGAAACATAGCACTAGAAAGAATTTAGATTATCCTACCTATTCCCTTCCTTGTATAAAGGAGATCATTTTTTGAATGTCCCTTCCAAAACTCATGTTGAAATGTAATTGCGATGGTGATAATATTTAAGATGTGGGACCTTTAAAAGGTGATTAGGTTGTAAGAGCTCTGCCCTTGTGAATGGATTAATGCCATTGTCATGGGAGTGGGTTGGCTGTCGCAGGAGTGAGCTCCTGACAAAAATATAAGTTCATCCCCATCCTCCCCCTGCCTTCAGTGCTTTCAGACCATTCCACCTTCTGCCATGGCATGATGTGCCAGATACTGACACCATGCTCTGGCCAGCCTCAGCAACTTAGCAAAGCCCTAAGCAACTTAGCAAGACCCTATGTCAAAAATAAAAAGTAGGCCAGGCGCTGTGGTGCACGCCTGTAATCCCAGCAGCTTGGGAGGCTGAGGCAGGAAGATTGCAAGTTCAAAGCCAGCCTCAGCAACTTAAGTGAGACCTGTCTCTAAATAAATAAATAAATAGGGCTGGAGGTGTGGTTCAGTGGTTAAGCACCCCTGTACCAATCCTCAGTACCAAGAAAAAAAAAAGTGGAAATGCAATACAGATAGGTTTTATCCTCAAGCCCATGGTGCTTCATTTTTAGAAAATCTAAGCAGGCTACTGAAATCAGAATTTGCTTCTTTGAGAAATAACTGGTTGGAACTGAGCTCCTGTTAGACGCTTTCTTGCAACAAGCTGGGAAACCAAATGAGTCTCTAAATAGCTCTGGTCATGGAGTAGAGAGGAAGAGTGGAAATTTTGAGAAATGTTTCAGAACAAAAGGAACAGAACTTGGTAATCAGCAAGTATGTGGGAGCAAAATGGCGCCCAAGGTGCAGAACTGGACACAGGACAGCAGTGCTCCAGGTGAGCAGGAGGAGCCCTTATCACAAACAAAGCAGGTGATCCTTTCTCCAAGTAAACCTGCATCCTCAGCCTGCTCCAGCAGTCTTCCACTCCTACTGCCTTGCTCAGAAGGCTGCCCTACAACCAGCCTCCAGAGCGATTCTTTTATTTCTTGTCAGCTCTGAACCCACAGGAAGAAAACACACCAAATCTTCCTTGATGAAAGAAAAGGTCCTGGGGTAATTTAGCAGGTCCAATGTTACAAACCAGATACCCAGAACACGTGGGTTTGGTGGAGGTGGCAAGGAAACAGCCTTTCTTTCAGTCTTGTTGACAGATTCCAGTGGCGACTCTATTTGATATATTTCCATTGGACCAGTGTGGGTGCAGATTTTATCTAGTATCACTGAAGTTAAAATCCATCTCCTTTTTCATTCTAGCATCGAGTACATAATTTTGCTTCACAAATATAAAATAAGGCACACGTATCCAAATGTTTCATAGACACTTACTGTTGAAAGTTCCCGCAGCATGAAAGCCAAGATCAAAGAGCTGTGAAGGAAGGAATCGAGAGGAATGAGCAGGAGGCTCAGACCCCACACAAGGTTCCTGGGACGTGAGACTGGCACTGGGGCTCCCATAGGAAGTCTGGCATTCTTGGGTGGATTCACTAGTACTAGAAGAACCAGGACTTAGGAGACTGTTCAGGAAAGAGAATTCCTTCTCAAAATCTTCTCCTTCCAATGAATCAACAGGTAAATCTTTTGCAACTGCTAATTGAAAAAAAAAAAAGACTTTTTTTTGTTTTCAGTATAAGGAAATGAGAATAGGACAAGAATAAACTTGTTTCATTGTTCTTACACTTTATTAACAGTTTTCTAATCAATTTCATCATTGATTTATGGGACAGTTATGGGGCAGGATTTAGATCAAAAAGGTCACATTTTCACAATGAAGATATAACACAAGTATCTATGTATAAAATAAAGTACCACCTATGATAGACAAAAATGGTGACAGGAGATACAAGGAGATAGTAATAAATCACTAATAGGAGATTAAAAAAATTTTTAGTTGTAGAAGGACACAATACCTTTATTTTTTTATGTGGTACTAAGGATCGAACCCAGTGCCCTCACACATGCGAGGCAAGTGCTCTAATTCTGAGTCACAACCCCAGCCTGATAATAGGAGATTTTAATATGCTACACTCTAAAACCCAGCTAAGAGGACAAAAGATGAGTAAAGACATAGAAGACCAAGACAGCATAATCAGTAACAGAGTTATTTTGGATGTACACAAACCCTGAGACTAGAAACAAACTTTCTCAAGCACACATTGACAATTCACAAAACCGGGCGTGGTGGTTATCTGTAAATAAAACTGTCTTTTAATAAAATACAAAAAGGACTGGAGATGTGGCTCAGTGGTTAAACAAACCTGGGTTCAATCCCCAGTACCAAAAAAACAACAAATCACAAAAAGTGATCATTCTAATGCACATGCTTTGATTACAGTGTAATAAAATGAAATAATTTTTAAATGAAACTAAAAAAGGGCTATAAGACTAAAAATCTAGGAAACACTCTTGGTTGATAGGGGAATAGACTTCCTGAAATATGAGGAAAAAAATTTTCATATCATAATCCATGAGATACACAAAGAACAATGAACAGAGGAAAATTAGCCCTTAAATGTTTATCAATAAAAATGAAAGCAAGAGGTTTCCAGCATGACAGAATGAGACGCTTCACAGGCAGACACCCCAGTATAACTGGTGAAAGTTATTTCTTTTAATTCAAAAACAATTTTTAATTCTCTAATTTTTTGAGACAGGGTCTCACTAAGTTGCTTAGGGCCTTGCTAAGTTGCTGAGGCTGGCCTTGAACTCACGATCCTCCCGCATCAGCCTCCCAAGTTGCTAAGATTACAGGCACGCACCACCATGCCCAGCTTGAAAGTTGTTATGGGTTTTTTTTAAGCATTTAAAGTCTCTGGAAATTATTGCAAGAACATATACAATATGAAAACATTTACTCAAAGTGTACTAAAATTCAAGGAGGAACAGGGAGAGTCTGTGGTGTTTGAACTGAGAACCATTCCCTTCCTATCCCTTCCCAACTTGGCAAGATGGAAATTCCACTTCAGTCTGGTATAGCCCAAAACACAGGGTTCCCTGTCCCTCAATGCTCAGTTAAATGATACTGTCCAGGAGGGGTAGGATGCCAGCTTTTCATTGGCTGTCCCCAGTTACCTATTGCCAAGGCTGTCCCATGACTACAGTCAAGAGTGGAAGTTCCCATCTCCCACCCAGACTCACTTGTCAGATGGAGACTCTTGAGTTGGGCATGGCAAGCTGAGGATACTCGGGCCCTGAGCACTTGACCCTGTGTGTAAAGTGGTAGTTTCATGAAGGAAGAGGCAAGCCAAGAAGACCTAAGACTCCTGTCATATCCCTCTTCATCTAACATTCATCTACAGCAAGTTTATCAGTCACAGAAGCATGCCATGGTCCCCATGCCCAGCTCAATCCCTCACTCAGAGATTTTCTTTTGGGGAGAGAAGCAGACCACAAAAGAGATAGCTCCTAGCCTCTTCACCAAAGAACTAACTTTATTCTCAAAGTAGGAAGAAGATGTCCAAGCTGAAGAATGCTCTAGACAATGGAGGCTGTGAAAAGCAACTGGAAGAAGACTGGCAGTTGCACTGGACCTGTAGGCTAAACTGTAGGCCAGTTTGCCTGAAAGAGCCAGAGAAAAAGTCAGTTAATATCAGAAGAGACTTCAAACACGGACCTTGGGGACAAGTCCATAGTTGATTGGTTTAATCTGTGGGACAATTTATGCTCCAGGGCATTTTTGAAATTAATAGAGCAATCAGTTGGAAATGACAGCTGGGTATAGTCAGGGACCGACTGTCAGAGAATTCTGCTGAAACTGTCATCACAGGGCACCTTACACTGTGTCCCACCACCGGGGGTGGGGAGAGGAGAAGATGAAGAAAAGAATCCAGTAAAAGAATTCAACCTTTTACTTAGCAAATGAACAAGTAAATAATAAGTTTCAGAGGTGGTACCAATACCCAAATTACTAAAATGTATTATTTAAAATGTTTGTTTTCCAACAAAAAGATGTGAGGTATGTACAGAAGAAATAGGAAAGTATGATGCCTAAAATAGCAAGAAGGCAGGTGACAGAAGCTGCAGGTGAGACTGACCGAATGTTAGATTTACAGACAAAGACTTCAAAGTCACCCTTATATGCAGGGAAATAAAGGAATCCATGATTAAAGAAACAGAGGAAAGGGACTGGGAGCAAGATAGTGGCTGTCTGCTCCAGCAGTTGATAGACAATCATCTCCCAACAAAGACACAAATTTGAACAACTGTTTATGACTAATCACCTTCACAAGAGCTAAGAAAGAGCCAGATGGGAGACCACAATGCCTGGTTGTAATATGACAGAAAAGGGCAGGAAAGAGTTTCCCATGTCATTCCTCCCCCAACTCCATCCAGCACAGTCGGGTGAGATGCCCCCAGCTCGAGGGAGAAAGAGCAAATTTAAGTATAGGCCTCTGATTACTAGGTCTGTTAGGGAAGCCCAGTACCAGACAGGACCCCATAGTTCCTGCCCCACAGCCAATGTCTGCAGATTGATCCTGTGGACACTCCTTAGTCAGAAGTCCAAAAGGACTGCCTCCATCAACTCTCTGCCACCCTCAGACATAAGAGCAAGAAGGACCTCTCCAGCTCTAGGGCACAGGGCAAGAAAGCAAGCATAGGACTTTGCCTTAGAGACAAAAATCAGGCTCACCTTGGTTGGACCCAGAACCAGATTAAACCCAAGGATCCCATCTTTAGGCTAGTGCTCACAGACAATATCTAGAACTACACCTACTTCAGTCAGAGACCTGACTCTGGTGGGACAGGCATGTTTATGTTTCAGCCTACATGACTGAAAACCACACATGGGCTTGGCACCCAAACTTGAGACTGCCTAAGTCACTGTGGCTATGAGACTTGGGTATGAGGTGGCTTTAGTGTCATACAGCAGCCCCAGGGCTGCCTCCACCACCCCTCTCAACTGGACACACAGCAAGGAACAAGAGTCCAGCCACTGTGGAGTAAATCAGCAAAGTGACACAGAACTGTGTCTTGGAACTCAGTTACTGAACTGGCAAAACCCAACAAAGATCCCTACAGTCTGCCTCCAAGCCAGTGCCTATGGATGGAGCCTCTGGACCTGACCTATCACCAGGTAAAGACACTTCATGATCAGATTTATATACCAGCCAGAATAACCTGGGATAGCTGCAGCAGTCTTGGGCTGTAAGTTCACCATAGCAGGAATCCCATAGCAGCCTATGCCCTTATTGTTCTGGTCTCAGCAGGCAATGGGCTGCAAATCTGATCTAGCATTGTGGTATTGGTGACCAAAGGACTAACTACCCCATTCCTCTCCTAATCTGTCAGCACAACACAGAATAACCTATTTGGGGCAAGAAAAAGGAGGAAGGCACCAAGTCACTGCCTAAGAGCCTGGAACTGGCCCCTCTTCAGTGAAGTGCAGAGCCAGACAGAATCCTGTGGTGTCTGACCACAGGCCAGTGACTATGAGTAACGAGTCTGGGCCTATCCCAGCCCCTAGTAGAGGCTTATGGGGACAGAACCCTTTATAGAAACTCCCCAGGCCATTCTGTACAATACACCAACCACAAATTTGAGAAAAACCTGGGTTTGGGGCAACCTTCAGTGCTAGAATAGAAAAACACCAATAGGAGACTTGCAACAAACTTAGACACTGGGCACCATCTAGTGCTGAAGTAGTGGAAATGACCACAGGTTCAGAGACTACAATGCTTAGAATTTCTGGAGGGACAGACCCAAAGCTAGATTATAAAGACTGGAATAAATATCCCAGGCAATGAGCACCAAATGTTGTATGTCAACAATCATCAAGAACTTCAGGGAACCCTGACTTCACCTAGTAAACAAAATAAGGCATTAGGAACTGATTATAGCAATTGATACTTGCAAATTCTTGGATAGAGATTTAAAAATAGCTGTTTTAAAGAACCTCAATGAGAAGTTGGGGTTATAGCTCAAGTAATAGAGCACTTTTCTCACATGTGTGACCTGTGAGGCACTGGGTTTGATCCTCAGTACCACATAAAAATAAATAAACAAAGGTACTGTGTACATCTACAACTAGGAATATTTTTTTAAAAAAAGAATCTCAATGAGCTTCAAGAAAACACAGAAATGATTCAATACTCTCAACAAAAAAATTAAACAGTTTGAAGTAATTTTTTAAAAATCAAATCCTTGAGCTAAAAAGAACACTAAGCACAATTTAACATATGCTACATGGTATCATAGCAGAATAGATCAAACAGCAGAAAGAATTAGTAAGCTTGAAGGTAGGCTATTTGGAAACACACAGTGGGAGGATAAAAAGAATGGAGAGAAATGAAGAAAGTTATGAAAATGTTGGGATAGCATTAAAAGAGCAAATATTTGAGTTTGGGGTGTTCAGGAAGAACTTGAGAATGCCAAAGGAATGGAAAGTTTATTCAAGGAGATAACAACTGAAAAATTCCCAAACATAGAGAAAGATACAACTAGCCAAGTACAGGAATGTCAAAGGTCAACAAAGAATTCTCTGAGACACAATAATTAAGTTCTACAAGGTTGAAGATAGAGAAGATTTTCAAGGCAGCAAGAGAAAAGAAGCAACACATAAGAATATCCCAATGTACTTCATTGCAGATTTCTCAGAAGTGTGAAGGGAAAAAACTGGTAACCAATAATACTATATCCAAAAAAGCTATCATTTCAATGTGAAGGAGAGATAAAGATATCCCCAAACAAAAGCTGTCCTACAAGAAATGCTAGAGGATACACTTCAAACTGAAAGAGATGTTAGTGAATAAAAAGAAAATATCATAAGATAAAAAATTCATTGATAAGAGTAACTATACAGACAACCTCAGAATACTCTAATGTAAACATGATGCATAAACTCTTCATATTTCTACTATGAAGACTAAAGAACAATAAGAAAATTCTGGTAACTACATTATTATGTTAGACAGAAGGTCATATAGAAAGATGTAAAATGGAACATCAAAAATCCAAGTGTGAAGAAGCATGGCATGTAAGTGTAGAGATTTTATCAGTTTTTTAAATATTTTTTTCTTTTCATATTTTGATTCAATGTTAAATTGCCATGATTTCAAAATAGCTTATCAACAAAATATTTTTCTAAGCTTCATGGTAATCACAAAGCAAAAGTCTATAATTGACACATGAAAAATAATAATGAATCAAAATATTTTACCACAGAAAATCAACCACAAAAGAAGATAGGAAGGATGGAGGAAGGACTATAGTGAAACTAGTAAACAAGAACCAAAATGGTAGTAGTAAGACCTTAACTATCCAACATTATCTTAAATATAAATGGATTAAATTCTCCAATTAAAAGTTATAGAGTGACTGAATGGATTTAAAAAAAAAAAGACCCAACTATGTGCTGCTTACAAAAAACTCACTTCGCCTCTGAGGACACACACAGACTGAAAATGAAGGGATGGAAAATATATTCCATGCAAATGTAATCCAAAAGAAAGCAAGTATAGCCATATTTAGCTAAATTAGGCTTTAAGAAGCAGTAAAAAGGGACAAGAAAGGTCATTATGTTATGATAAAGAGGTCAATTCAAGAAGAAATTGAAAAAAAAAAGAACTTATTATTGGAGCACCCAAATATGTAAAATAAATATTAAAAGACACAAAGGGAAAGAGAAACTTCAACAAAATAACAGTAATTTTTATATCTCACTTTCAGCAATGGACATATCATTTAAACAGAAAATCAACAAACAGCAAAGTTGAACTACACCCTAAACTAGTGAATGTAATAGACATCTACAAAACATTCCATTCAACAACAGCAGAGTACACATCATCTCAAATGTACATGAAATATTCACCAGAATAGATCATATGGTAAGCCTCAACAAATTTTTGAAAACTGAAAAAATACTGAGTATCTTTTCTGACTAAAATGCAATAAAACAAATTCATGACAAGAAAAATGTTGGAAACTATGCAAACGCATGGAAATTAAACAATTTATTTCTAAACAACTAATGGATCAAGGAAAAAAGAAAAAAAATTCTTGAAACATGTTAATGGAAACACCACATATCAAAATCTATAGGATACAGCAAAAGTAGCACTAGAAGGACAGTTTATAGTAATCAATGTCTACATGTAAAAAGGGAGAGTTGGGGTATACCTTGGTTGCTCAAGGATATAGTGCTTGCTTAGCATATGAAAGACCCAGGTCTCATTCCCCAGTCTCCCAATCCCCAATATCTCAAATCATCTACTGCTGCATTTCAAGGAACAAAAAACCAAAATAAACTAAACCCAAAAGGAAGGAAATAATAAAAATGAGAGCAGAAATAAATGAAATAAAGACCAAAATATACATGTATATGCACGTTTATATATTTATATATAAAAATTAACAAAATGAAAAGTGAATTCTTTGAAAATATAAACAAATTGATGAACTCTTAGCTAGACTAAGAAAAAGAGAAGACAAATAAAATAAGAGAGATTACAACTGACACCCCAGAAATACAAAAGATTATGAAAGATTATTATGGACAAATATATATATAGAAGAAATGAATAAGTTCCTAGACACATACACCTTACCAAAATTGAAACAAAGAAATAGCCCAAACAGACCAATAATGAGTAACCAGACTGAATCAGTAACAAAAAGTCTGCCATCAAAGAAAAGCCTGGGAGGAGATGGCTTCACTGCTGACTTCTACTGAAAATTAAAAGAAGGACAGCCAGGCATGGTGGCATATGCCTGTAATCCCAGCAGTTCAGGAGGCTGAGGCAGGAGGGTCACAAGTTCAAAGTCAGCCTCAGTAACTCAGCAAGGCCCTAAGTAACTTAGTGAGACCCTGTCTCAAAAAAAATTTAAAAAGACGAGGGATGTAGCTTAGTGGTAAGAGTACCCATGGGTTCAGGTTCAATCCCTGGTATGAAAAAAAAAAAAAAGGACTGACTGATACCAATTTTTCTTAAATTATTCCAAAAAATTGAAGAGGAGAGAACTCTTTCAACCTCATGTTATAAGGTCAGCATTACCTGGAAACCAAAACCAGACAAGGACAGACAGACAAACACACAGACACACACACACACCACACAAGCTATAGGCCACTATCCTTGATAACTGCAGATGCAAAAATCTTCAACAAAATACTAGCAAACTATATCCAATAGCACATGAAGAAGATTCTTCACCAGGATCAAATGACTTGATATGCATACTGCAAAATAAACATGCAAAAATATCTAAGCAAGCCGGGCGCGGTTGCGCACGCCTGTAATTCCAGCACTTGGGAGGCTGAGGCAGGAGGATCGCGAATTCAAAGCCAGCCTCAGCAACTTAGTGAGGCCCTAAGCAACTCAGTGAGACCCTGTCTCTAAATAAAATACAAAATAGGGCTGGGGATGTGGCTCAGTGGTGGAGTGCCCCTGGGTTCAAGCCCCAGTACCAAAAAAAAAAAGAATATCTAAGCAAATAAAAAGAAGGTATATTACCCTTACCAGATATTAAAACATGTAAGGATTTTTCTATAATTAAAACCTTGCATATTTACAGCCAATGAAAAATAAAATCCAGAAATGCACTGAAGTACAAATCTAGCATATAATATTAAGTTGATACAACAAAGATGGTGGTTTTAAAAAATTATGTAAAAAATTAACCATTTCTTAAAAAAAGGAATATTTAATCCTCCACTAACATCATACACCTGAATAAACTCCAAATAACTGTAGTGCTAAAGGTTAATAAAAACCCTACATAACAGGCTGGGATTGTGGCTCAGTGGTAGAGCACTTGCCTAGCCCACATGAGGCAGTGGGTTCGATCCTCAGCACCACATACAAAAAAAAAAAAACTAAATAAAGTTATTATAAAAAAAATTTTGAAAACCCACCACATAAATATTAGAAAAAACATGGGTTTGGGGAAAGCTTCTTGACTGTAACTAATACCCAGGTCCAATAAAAGAAAAGATTTAATAAAATCACATAAAATGTTTTGAAACTTTTGCAAATCTTTTAAAAATTTTAAATATTTAAGAAACATGTAAAGTCAACACAAATGAAAAATTCAAAGAAAATGTCTGCCACATAATATAACAAAGGTAATCATTTAAGCTTAGAAAGTATTTTAAAATTTAGTCTTGATAACTTCTTTTTTGCTGCTGCTATTGTTGGTTCAGCTACATCCCCAGCCGTATTTTTTTTTTTTTTTTTTTTGAGGCAGGTCTCACTAAATTGTCTAGGCAGGACTCAAATTTGCAATCTTCCTGCCTTGGATTTCTGAGTGGCTAGGATTACAGGCATGTGCCACTAAGCCCAGCTCAATACTTCATTTTACAGATAAGGAGCTGGAATGTTGGGGGCATTTAAATAATGGTTTTTGTTTCTTTAATATTGAATGACATCTAATATTGTGTTAGTATCCTGTGACATTGAATAGACAAATTGTATTCACTTATTCAATATTTACTGAATGCCTATACTGCTGGAAGGTAGAGATACACAGGACAGTAAAACACAGTCCTAGCTGTCTTCCCAGTTATGCAGATACATTATGACAAGACCAGAACATATAAAACAGAATTATTTAATTTCCAGGGCTAGGACTGCGGCTCTGTGGTAGAGCACTTGCCTCACATAGGTGGGGCACTGGGTTCTATCCTCAGCGCCGCATAGAAATAAATAAATAAAGGCATTGTGTCCATCAAAAAAAAATTTAAAAAAAGAATTATTTAATTTCCATTGTAATATAAAGTAGACAGACATGATTGCATTCCTGTGTAGAGACCTATGCAATTTCTAATATTAAGGAAATAAATGCTAAATAGAAACTGAAAAATTTTAAGTAATAAAGTATTCATCTATAGCAAAATTATAATATTACCATTGTCAAAGTTAGAAAACCAAGATGATTAACGTTCTCTCATTTGAAAATGTTTTTTCTTGTGATCTTCAGTTTCCAAAACAAAAGCATATAGAAGGTAAGTTGATCAAGTATTATCCTTATACCAAAATCAAACTAAGAAAACTATAGACCTGTATCCCTGATGAACACAGATACAACAATCCTCAACAAAATACTAGCAAACCAAATCCAACAGCACACTGAAAATATTATATACCATGATCAAGTGAGATTTATCCCAGGAATGCAAGGATGGTACAATATATGCAAATCAATAAGTATAATACATTACATCAATAGAACAAAGGATAAAAACAATATGATCATCTCAATAGATGCAGAAAAAGCATTTGATAAAATTCAACATCTTTCATGATAAAAACTCTCAACAAATTAGAAAGCGCAAACTCAACTTAGTTAAAGCCATATATGACAATCCCACAGCTGACATCATACTATATGGGAAAACATTTTCTCTAAAATCTGGAAAAAGACATGGTCAACTTCACCACTTTTACTCAAGATAGTACTGGAAGTCCTAGCCAGAGCAAGAAGTAAAGGGTATCCAAACTGAGAAGGAGGAAGTCAAACTATCCTTGTTTGCAGATAATGTGAATTACATTTAGAAAAACATGGAAACAAAATATTGTTAGAACTGATGAACAAATTCAGTAAGTACAAGATACAAGACCATGTTTCTATATACCAATAACAGACTAGCTGAAAAAGACATCAAGAAAGCAATCTCATCTACAATAGCCATAAAAATAAAATATCAAGAAATTATTCTAACCAAGGAGGTGCTGGAACTCTAAAATGAAACCTATTAAACACTAATGAAAGAAATTGAAGAGAACACACACACAAAAGAAGATATTCCATGTTCATAGAGCGGAAGAATCAAGTTAAAGTGTATACTACCCAGAGTGGTTTAGAGATTAAATGCAGATCTCTGTCTAATGCAGTCCCTATCTAAATACCAAAGACATCCTTCATAGATACAAGGGGGAAAAAAACCCTCCAAAATCTGTATGTAACCACAAAAGACTCTGAATAGCCAAAGTAATCTTGAACAAAAAGAACATAAGGAAGCATCACAATCCCTGTCTTCAAAACATACTACAAAGCTATAGCAACTGAGAGACCAATGGAATAGAATAGAAAAACCCAGAAATAAATCAATATATATATACAGTCAAGCGATGTTCAACAAAGGCACCAAGAATATACATTGGAGAAAGCACTGTCTCTTCAATAAATGGTGTGGGAAAACTGGGATATCCATATTCAAAAGAATAAACTAGATCCCCATCACAACAAACAAAATCAACTCAAAATGGATGAAAGGCTTAAATGTAAGACATGAAACTAGGAACTACTACAAGAAAACATAAGGGAGGTGCTTCACGATGTATGTCTGGGCAAATATTTTTTGGATATGACCCTTCAAAAGTATAGGAATGCCAGGCTTGGTGGCGTCTGGCACCACCATGCTAGGGAGGCTGAGACAGGAGGATCGCAAGTTCAAGGCCAGCTTCAACAACTTAATGAGGCCCTAGGCAACTTAGTGAGACTCTGTCTCAAAAAATTAAAAAAGGGCTGGGGATGTGGTTTAGTGATTAAGTGCTCCTGTGTTCAATCCCCAATTTTTGAAAAAAATGTTGTGCATGAAGAGCTTAGAGGATTTAACACATCTAAGTCCAGGGAGTAATATGTCTACTGCACAGTTTAACATACTACAAAAGAATATAGGCAGAGTAGAAAATACTAGAATAACCAAAATAATTAGAGGGAAAACAAATTCAAAAGGAAGGGTTAGGGAATTTAGTGTTAGGTAGCTTTACGATAAGAAACCTAAAGGATGAGTTAGGTTTTTAAGTTCTAAAGCATTATAAAGATGTTGAAGAAGCACAGAAGATAAAAATTAAAAAATGGACTTTATCAGCAAAGATTTTAGTTGAACATAGGAAAAGGAGAGGGAAAGAGATTCTAAAAGTGGCCAAAGAAGGAAGTAAGAAGGAACATCAAAGTTGAGGGGAGGGGAACAGGAATGTATGACAGAGAAAGGTGAAGTCACACCAGCAAAAGTTTTGTAGTCCATAGAAATAATTTGGGGGAATTGGGAGATCTGTTAAAGGATCCTCAAAGAAATACACTGTAACCTCCCTCCTCTGTCTTCCCCCAAATCTTCAACAATGGTTTGCTTTACTCCACTGTGTGTTTGGTGATTAATCTGGGATTTGGTTTCATTTGATTTTCATCCTAGGTACATGAGAATGGGAAAAAGACAAGTATTTGAATGAGGAAGGGCAAGTTTAAAAAACCTGTCTTTATTCCATTATAAGAAATAATACTTGAGCGAATATATGAGAGCATAAATGTTTGAAGGATTTCAAGTTACTTCCTCAACATAGTCCCTAAAGTTACTCAATTAAAGCATGGAATGTTTACATTTTTAAGAAAATTTATTCCAGTTTCCACTTTTATAAAGAGTACAAGTGTTATTTTGGTCCCAGGGACACTGAATATTTTCAAAATATTCTTAATATTACCCATGCAAAATGCTACCTGAAAATCTAGAAGATGAGACACTCAGAAGGTCCCTTGCCAAAAAAAAAATCCTTACTAAAATTATAAAAGATACTTTTACTGCATATCTAGTCTAAAACCAGAGCTAGGAAAGATGAGCAGCACGATGCCCTGTGGTCCTTGCCCATGTTGACACTGCTCTCTGGAGACAAAGCCTTCAACAAACTCAAGGAAACCAAGCTGATCCTAGAACTCCCTCACTGAGCTAAAAGGCTCTGAAAGGAGGTTAAAGTGGTCACCAGGCTATGAGTATTCCTCGATTCTGGAAGGAAGCAACATGAGCAAAATACTTGCTACACCTCCAGGATTCCCACAGATTAAGAGCAAACAAAAATTGACTCAAAATCAGAAATCACTAAACAAGCTACCTCAAGAAAATTTGAGGGCTTCAAATATTTGTATTTTTAGAAACAAATGAGTCAAAAAGCAAGAAAGAGCAAGGTACTATACAAATCACTAGGCAAATTCATAAAAGAACCAAATAGAACTTTCAGAAATAAGTCTAGTGGAAACTTGCTATATACATTACACAGTAAGACTAGATGCAAGAAGAGAAAATTAGTGAAAAACAGATCTAAATAACTTACCTAGAATGCTGAGTAGAGTGAAAAGGGAATGGCAAATATGAAATAAAAGTTAAAAGATATAAGGAATTAATGAAAAGGTTCATCATAAGCTTACTGGAGTGGAGGAAGGAGAGAATCAGGAAAAGAGAAAAGAAGCAGTATTTTTAAAAGTAATGGTTAAACCATGCGTATTTTACCACACTAAAAAAAGTAAGAATGGTTGAGGATTTTTCAGAACTGATAAAAGACAGATCTAAGAAGCACAATTTATACCATCACAGATTAAAACAACAAAAATTATATATCTTTGCACATTGTAATGAAAGAGCAGACCACCAAAAGCAAAGAACACATCCTAAAAGTAGCCAGATAAAAAAGCCAAAGTCACTGTACAGGAATAATAATCAGACTAACATTTTTTTTTTCTCAACAAAACCATGGAAGGTAGAAAGCAATGGAACAGTATTTTCAAAGTGCTGAAAGAAAATACCAACCAACCTAAAATTGTCTGATGAGCAAAACTATCTTTCAAAAGTGATAAATAACTATTATATCCGGATATACATAAGCTGAGCTTACCACCAATACATCTTCATTAAGAACTTTAAACTAAAGGGTAGATAAGAAAAATGAATTCATAGTGAAGATTTAGAATATATGAAGAAATAATAAGAAAGGAAAAATATTGGTAAATCACTTCTTCATAAAATAATTTTCTAATTTGTGAGAAATAGAAAAAGAAATAAAATATTAATATTTGTAGAGCTGGTATGATAAGTAATTGGGATCAGGATTCTAAGGTCTTTCTAATATTCTGGGGAAACTGAAATATTGATAAACCTTAGACCTTATTATGTAGGCAGGATAAAATTAAAGAAAGACCACAAAAAATGGAAATAAAATGTATATCTTCTGAACCAGTTCATGGAAAAGAGAAAGGACAAAGAAAATTTTAAAAACAAACACCAAAAACTTCAAATAATAAGTCAATACCAGAGACAACAGGATGGGAGTTGGGTAGAAAACAGATAGAAAACCAAAGCACAGCTCCAAATCTACATTAGAGCCCCCTGGGCAGGGCAGCACACCAATAATCAGCTCCTTGAGAGGTGGACAAGTTCAGGGCAGCCTGGGTCATTTAGCAACACTGTCACAAAAGCAAACAAACAAATGATTGACAATATTAGGCTTTTTCTTTTTTTAAAATCCAGTTAAATCTTGTTTATGAGAGACAATTCGGTCTCCATAAGGACATTGGAAAGTTGAAAGTAAAAATATGGGAAAATGTATACCCAACAAATAAAAATGACAACAGTAACAAAAAGCAGTTAAGCTACATTAATATCATAAAAAGGGGAGGTTAAGACAAAAAGATTATTAAGGACAGAAAGGGTCACTGAATAATGGATAAAAGATTAAATCGCCAAAAAGATAACATCATTCTAAATTTGTATATACTCACCACCCCAAAATTTTCAAAATATGTGGTTAGCTACAGGAAGAAGCTGAAAAGTTGAGTTCAATAGTTGGAGATTTGAAAACACAAATCTCAATTGATACATCAGGTAAACAAAAACTAATGATATAGAGCAACACAAATAACAAAATATGCACAGGCTCCTGCACTCAACAGAGAATATGCATTATTCTCAAGCACTTGGAATATTTATAAAATTTCATTACTATTTATTTCATAAAGGAAGGACCAATAATTCAAATAATCAGTGTTATAAGAACATGTTATCTGACCACAAATACAAATTAGTTAAAATGAACAACAAAAAGATGAATTTTAATATCTTCATAATTTGGTAATTCCAGAAATATTTCAAAATCAATCATGGCCATGAGTCATGGAGATATAATGAAATTTTAAAAATTAAAATTGATGCCAGGTATGGTGATGGACACCTATAATCCCAGCTACTCAGCAGGCTAAGGCAGGAGGATCACAAGTTTGAGTCCAACCTGGGCAATTTTATGAGACCCTGTTGCAAAATAAAAAATAAAAAGGGTTGAGGATGTAGCTTAGTAAAAGCACCCTGGGTTCAATCCCCAGTACCACACATAAGAAAAATTGATAATGAAAATAATGTATATCAAAATGTTTGGATAGCCATACAATTCATTCAGCAAGAAAAAGGGAGGAATTACTAACATAAAGTATATCATGTGGATGAACCTGTAGTCCCAACTACTAGGGAGGCAGAGACAAGAGGATTGCAAGTTTGAGGCCAGCCTGGGCAACACAGGGCAACCCTGTCTCAAAACAAAATGAGAAAAAGGGATCAGCATGTAACTCAGTGATGGAGCCTCTGTCTAGCATACGTGAACCTCAGGTTCTCTAGAGGGGAAAAAAGTAGTAAATGAAAGTGCCAGACATAATAAAACCATATGTTGGATGATTCTATTTTTTTAAATTTTTTATTCTTTTTATTTATGCATGACAGTAGTTTGACATATTATACACACATGGAGTATGACTTCCCAATTTTGTGGTCGTACAGATGTGGAGTTACACTAGTCGTGTGTTCATATAAGAACATAGGAAAGTGATGTCCAATTCATTCTACTGTCTTTCGTATTCCCATCAGATGATTCTATTTAAATAAAAACATTCAGAAAAGACAAATTTTTATACAAAGAAAATAAATCAGTGGTTGGCTGGGAATGGGAACAAGGATTACTGCAAATGGGCATAAGGGATCTTATTGAAGGGATGACAATGTTCTAAAACTGATTTATGGAAATGGGTGTACCTCTCAGTAGTAACTAAAAACCAGTTGTATACTTGTGATGAGTGAGTTTTATGATATTTAAAGTATACCTACATAAAGTACTGTTTGGAGTGATTTTGTTTGTGGAGTTTTTCATTTTGTTTTGTTTTTGTCCAAGGATAGGATTAGGGCCTCATGCAGCTTTAACACTGAATTACAGCTTGACCCCATCTGGTATCCTTTTTTTTTTTTTTTTTTTTTTTAAATGACAGGTCTTGCTTTGTTGCCCAAACTGACCTCAAATTCCTACTCTCAAGTGATTCTCCCAACTCACTCTCCAAGTAGCTGGGACTATCAGTGTGGACAAACACCCAGAATTAAAGGTGTTTTTTTCAAAACTTGTGAGATATACTAAAAGTAAAAATAATAAAGAACCAAAATTAATAAAACAGAAAACAAAGATTCAATAGAGCAGATTAACAAAGTCATAAACTGGTTTATTAAAAGAACAATGAAATGAGTAAACCTGTAACAAGATTAATCAAGAAAAAAGGAAGAAAGACCAAATGAATACCTGAAATTTAAAAGGGGATATAATTACCCACATAGCAAGATTTAAAGGATAATATTATGATTGAATAGTGAAATTACAATAATGTTCATTATATTTCCTGTATGACTTTTAAAATATATTCTCCATTTGGTAGGTACACACACCCATAGTTAACCTTTTCAACAAATATTTTGAAGCTATGTTACATAAATAAGTTCATAATTATAGCTTCTTAAATTATTCTATCCATATAATCTCTATGTATCTACTTGAATATACACAAATACCTCTCATTTTTATTGATATGTAGTTTGTAAATATTATCTCTACCCCTAACATTCCTTGTAAGGTAGGCACACGTGACTCATATTTCAGATGAAACAACTGAGAGAGGCATAAGTGATTGTTCTTAAAAAGTAAGCATTCAGCAGGCGCTATGGCACACGCCTATAATCCCAGTGGCTCAGGAGGCTGAGGCAGGAGGGTTGCAAGTTTAAAGCAAGGCACTAAGCAACTCAGTGAGACCCTGTCTTTTTTCTTTTTGGAACCAGGGATTGAACTCAGGGACACTTGGCCACTGAGCCACATCCCCAGCCCTATTTTGTATTTTGTTTAGAGACAGGGTCTCACTGAGATGCTTAGGGCCTCGCTAAATTGCTGAGGCTGGCTTTGAACTCGCGATCCTCCTGACTCAGCCTCCCAAGTCACTTGGATTACAGGCATGTGCCACCACGCTCGGCGAGACCCTGTCTTTAAATAAAATACAAAAAAGGGCTGGGGATGTGGCTCAGTGGTTGAGTGACCCTGAGTTTAATCCTTGGAACCAAAGAAAAAAATGGTAAGGATTCAAATTCACCTTTTTCTGGTCCCAAAGCCTATACTCTTTTTTTACCATGGTGATTAAAATATATGTTGAATGTGTGTGTGTGTGTGTGTGTGTGTGTGTACACATGTATATACATATGAACATACATATATGCATAATATACATATATATAACATACATAATATTTATTTAAAAAATAAGAACATAAATTTAAGTGTGAGGAAAACTTGAAACTTAATCATGCAGCACTGTAAAATAGATTTCTGCACCTAAAAGGACCTACCTTTGAGAAGGCCAGATTCCATAAAGAAGACTACTAGCCCCTCCAATTAGGCAGTCCTTGGAAGATAACTTCAAAGTGTGCAGAACAGGCTTATAAAAGGACTTAGCATTTAAAAAAAATTGAATGGATATTAACAATCTCTGTGTTAAACAAAGATTGAAATAAACATTAAACATCTAAAATTTGACCATTACAAAGTAATGAATTTACCATCTCACCTGGTTCACTCCCAAAACTTGCTTCCTCTTCTGATAAAACTACCCTGAGGTAAAGAAAATGCAGATTTTAGTTAAAATACATTTGGAATTAATATTGCCCACATAGTTTTATAAAGTTAAAGAAAGTTTTATGGGGGGGGGGTACCAGAGATTGAACCCAAGGTGCTTAACCACTGAGCCACATCCCCAGCCCTATTTTTCTAAAAATCTTTTATTAGAGACAGTGTTTCACTGAGTTGCTTAGTGCCTAAATTACTAAGGCTGGTTTAAACTCTTGCTCCTCCTGCCTCAGCCTCCTGAACTGCTGGGATTACAGACATGCACCACAGCACCCAGCATGGTTAAAAAAACTTTTAACTACAAAAACACTATTTTAAAGTCAGGAAACTTAAAAACATTTATCTGGTAGATCTCACAAAATCTACATCTGAGAGTATTTTCTATCTCTTTTTTGGATCTATATGTTTTTTTGTTGTTGTTTTTTGTTTTGTTTTTTTTTGGTACTGGGGATTGAACCCAGGGGCACTCCACCATTGAGCCACATCCCCAGCACTATTCTGTATTTTATTTAGAGACAGGGTCTTACTGAGTTGCTTAGGACCTCGCTAAGTTGCTGAGGCTGGCTTTGAACTCATGATCCTCCTGCCTCAGCCTCCCAAGTGCTGGGATTACAGGCATGCGCCACTGTGCCCGACTGGATCTATACACTTTTAATAATCATTTATTGAGTAACTATACATCAGCATTGCAGGCACTGTGCTAAATACAAGGCTGAGCACCCTTAATTTGAAAATCCAAAATCCAAAATGCTCTAAAATCTAAAAGTTTTGAGAACTGACAGGATACCACAAGAGGAAAAATTCCACATCATGTCGAAATTTATTAAAAATAGAAAGTTTCCTCAGGTGCATAGGATGTGTATCAAACATAAATGAATTTCATGTTCAAACTTAGGTCCCATCCCCAAGATATCTCATTATGTATATGCAAATATTCCAAAATCCCAAAAGTCATGAAATATGAAACACCTCTGATACAAGCATTTTAGAGAACCTCTGTAAGAAGTTCCATTTTCAAGTTTTGGTGAGTTTTAAGAATTCTTAGGAAATAAATGAAGAGTATTCTAGAAAAAACAGGGGCAATTCTATTTTGAAGAATGATGTTTGTGAAAAAATACACATTTACCTAAAATATCCTCAGTCAATACTAATTTTGGATATTTAGGGCTTCCATCTAATGTGCTGATTTATGGAGTTTATGTAATAATCAAAAAGTGAGACAAAGAAATTAAACAGATTTAGTCATTATTCCTAGGAGATAACCTCACAATTGCTAATATTGGATGTTACTTTAATAATTCTTTAAAGACACTTAAAAAGCAATACAATATTTATTTGCAAATACTAAAAAAAAAAAACCCCTATAGAGCAAAAAGTTACTTAACTTGAAACAAAACTCCTAATGACAGTTATGTGTATGGTTTTTTAAACAACTTGGATGGAAGAAAGGTGAAGTGCTTAGGAATCTGTTAGTCAACTCAAAAAGATGTGCTGAATAAAACTTCCATGAAATGTGAGAATTAAAAAAAACTAAATATATTTCACTTAGCATATGATTTTTGTTTGTTTGTTTGTTTTTAAACTGGAAATTGATCGCAGGGACACCATACCACCAAGCTACATCCCTAGTCCTTTTTATTTCTTATTTGAAACAGAGTCTCACTAAGTTGCTGAGGCTAATCTTGAACTTGTGATCCTGCTATCTCAGCCTCCTGAGTTGCTGGAATTATAGGTGTATTCCACTATACCCAGCAGCATATGATTTTAAATGTCAGTATGTAACTAAGGTAAGTTTAATGTAAAACTAAACATTTACTAAATGCTGATCTAAATCATCTATATATTCAAGTTAGCTAAAAATTTGGTTTGGATTTCCCATAGAGAAAAAATGGGGAAATGCCTTATATTTAGGATCACCTTTGACTCAGCAATGGCTTGTCACTATTTAGGCCTTATTTCTGACTTTGTTGTTATATTGAGTCATTCTGGTTAAAATGAGAATTAAGTGGCACTCTGAAAGAGAAACAAAGGGAAGATTTAATAAAAGGGAAACAGGAAACAAGAAGGATGTACATACAAGAGCCCCTATTTTCAGGTAATCAGTTCCAGTCCCATCTGTGTTGTTTGGAAGATAGATTTTTTTTCCAGTATTGGGGACTGAACCCAGGGGTGCTCTACCACTGAGCCACATCCCCAGTCCTTCCTATCTATCTGTCTATCTATCTATCTGTCTGTCTGTCTATCTATTTGTTTTGAGGTTGGGTCTTGCTAAGTTGGCCTTGAACTTGCAATCCTCCTTCCTCAGCTTCCTGAGTTGCTACAGATTTGTAATAGCTTTTTTCACAATTGCTGGTCCTTGTCCCTTGCTTCTCTCCTGCTACCCCTGCAGCAGAGATACTCAGGACTCTCAATACAAGACTCCCAAATGACAGAAGCTGGAGTAATCACCTCAATTTGTTTAGTACTCCTGTTACCTACTTTGTGTGCAGTGTTAAAAATGAGGGAAGAGAAACCACATGTAACCCCCTCAAAACAAATGCTTTGAAAACAACAAATGTGCTGTTTGAAAAATGATGCAGAAATAAGTATTAATGAACCAGAGAAGAAACAATTCTTCCCACATATATCACAGGATGGTGTCCAGACATCCATTACAGTATACACCTTTGTTGGCTTACTTATGGAGGTTTTCAGTGAGAAAACTGCCTTCTATTTGTTCTTCTTTGTGATCTTCAGTAAGCTTCCTTGGAGTGTCTTGAAGTCGCTAAAGATAAGAAATTCCATGTTAAGTAGATGGAAAGAATCTGTTTCTCTACCTTTACAAACAAAATGAGAATAAAAATTCTAGTCGGGCGCGGTGGTGCACACCTGTAATCCCAGCACTTGGGAGGCTGAGACAGGAGGATCTCGAGTTCAAAGCCAGCCTCAGCAACTTAGTGAGGCCCTAAGCAACTCAATTTAGAGACCCTGTCTCTAAATAAAATACAAAATAGGGCTGGGAATGTGGCTCAGTGGTGGAGTGCCCCTGGATTCAAACCCCAGTACCAAAAAAAAACAAAAAAACAAAAAGTCTAAATAATAATATAAAATAGAAATAGCTCTGAACTAGAGTGAGAAAGATGGTAAATATTTGCTAATGTGATTTGAACTGAGCCCCACACATGTCCTCCTTTACCCTGAGTGCCAGTGGGAACCACAGACACTGCGATATGGACTAGAGACAAACTGGTTTAACAACTGTGATAGGCCGAGAGAGGACAAACTCTGTGGCGAGCCTGTACTGTAATGCTCTAAACTTAGCTAAAGAGTGTTTGGTTCAATTCTGAGCAGAAACTGGAAATAAAATTTGCCTAACTACACAGTATGCTATTCAGTGAAGCAGTCACTATAGAAAAAGTAAAACTTCAAGAGCATCTTTGGGGCTGGAAGATGCCATGTCAGAACATAACATAAAAATCCATTCTATAGCCCAATAATATATGGTTGCAGGATATGAACCCATTGCGGATATTACACTCAAATGGAAGAAATCCAGCAGCAACACTTTTCAAGCTCAACTGAAAACAAGGCAGAATGGCAAGTTAAAAGGTACTGAAATCTAGGCTATCAGATGACTAGAAGACATACAGATGTCAAAAGCTCTGTAATTGTAGCCAAAAAGATTCTTTGACATGTAACTCTTTCAGTAAGAGCTGATCTAATATGTTAGTTCTCTCTTCGGCTGTAATCACACACATGCAATGACCATAACTGGCACATGTTGGGCATCATGAACCAATATCTGTGGCATCAATATAAAAGTAAAACAAGGAAAATTATCTTTAACTTCTTTAATTTTTAATGTACATGACCACTTTCCATCACTTATTCCTGTTAAGTTTTTTCTTCCACAAAAAGGCTCCTCTGCATTTTAATTCCCCCACATCCCACTAATACCTTGAGTCAGCCAGCAGCATTTCCAAGAATTTTAGTGTTACTGGCAGCTTTTGGAATCATGCAAGTGCTGATCCTTGGTTAAAAGAGTGCAGGAAAATGTTTCCTGATGTTTTATAAATTTGAAATTAAGTTTAGAAAAAAAAATAGTTTGTGTTATCACCCAAATGAAGCATAATATATCAAAGCAAGAAAACATGGGGAAGAAATGTACCTTGAGAGCTACAAAATCATATGGATGAATGCCAACACAGGCCTCACAGATTTGGGACATCATTCGAGCTGTTTTCTCCCAAAATCCAAGTAGTGTTCTCTGCAGAAAAAGAAAAGGTGACACTACAGTTCTGCTTCCCTCCATGATTAGTTCTGTGCTCTATTTCCTCACTAGTGTAGTATATGAATAGTTGCTGCATAAGAAACAGCAGGAACTAAATTCAATTGTTCAAGTTTGGGGAACCAGAAAGAACTATAAATCATCATTTTGAATGAGAGTTAGCATCTGTGTCTGCATGCATGTGTGCCTATTTATAAACAGCACTGGAATGCACACTGGAGCCTAGAGAGTGACTGCAGCTAAGAGAAAGAAAACCAATGGATCAGAACACCTGAGGAATCCAAAAGCAAAATGTTAAAAGCATGAAAATGCTATTCTCTAAAGAAGGACGGACATAATGTATAATCTTTACATTGGCTATCATATAAGAGCATTTTTTAGGAGAAAATATTTACCACTAATTTGGTTTTTCATTGTGGGTTCAGGAAAGGCTTATCCCAAAAATGTGTTCTCAAGCTAACTCAAATAATTGGAAATTACTTGTTGCTTCGATGTTCCTGTTCAAAGTGGAGGGAATGAGGGGAGAAAGTAAAAGAATTAAACTAATAGTTATTGGACCTATGGCATCATGCTTCATGGAGAGTCATGCATGTTTTGTTTTCAAATGTATCTTTCCTGATTCCTGAATTCCATAGTTCTGAACTGAATTAGGTAGATTCCCTATAGAGTAAATAGTTCATTTTACTTTGATATTTATAAATATACATTAAAGTCAGTAACTGCTACTGATTAATATCTAACTTATTCATTTTATGTTATTTATGTGTGATTTGGGGTAATGAAAGCAGAAGTAAGCCTTGAGGATAAAGTTGTTTAGGATAGTTACATGACAGAATGAAACAAACCCATGACCTAGAATTAGAAAAGTTAGTCCAATATTGCCATTTACTTTAATTCTCTAGGTTTAACTTTTCTCATTCATAAAATGACAGAAATGGGCTGGGGTTGTGGCTTACTGTTAGAACACTTGCCTAGCATGTGTAAGGCACTGGGTTCAATCCTCAGCACCACATAAAAATAAAGGTATTGTGTTCATCTACAACTAAAAAAATATTTAAAAATAAAATAAAATGACAGAAAAGCTTTCAAACTTTTTGGGCCACAGTATCTTTGCTTAATATGAAATTTTATGTAGAAGTTTAAAAGGAGAAATTGAGCAGCTCTGGGTGAACCAATGGATCTTGGATTTAGCCTTCTCAGCATTTCCATTTTCATGGTAAGTGTTCCCTAAGTCTCTCTCCCTAGAACAGTGAGGAGTACGCAATCTTTAAAGTCTTCGTCAGTTTAGGACTTCATGATTTTCTGACTGTTGGAACCTAAATGAGTCAATTACAGCAGACTCAAAGGAATCAGATCAACTATAAAATTTATTTGCACCCTTTAGACAACTTTTAAAAAGGAATCTCACCACTCATCTTTACTGCAAGGGCATGCTGACCATGGAGGTGGGTACCTGGTAGGTAGTGAGTGAATGAGATAACATATTGCAGCGACTAGCTCCAAGTAAATCCACTTTCTGACAAACATCCATCTTTAATTTGTCAAAAGAACCTTTGCTATTTCTCACTTGGATCTGTACCTGTAATCACAAAAATGCTATCATTACCTATGATACAGATATAAATATAGCAGACAAGTTCATAATAAACGTTTTCAGGCACATGAAATTATAATAAAGGATGCCAATTCCTCTGCCCAGTATCATTAATATTCCATGATTAATGAAGACAATTTTTAGGAATTGTGAAAAATTCTTTCTAGTAGATATCTTTAGGTTGAGAAAGTATGAGATGATAGATGGAAATTATATAGTTAATAAGAAAAAATTCCAAATAAAGATCTAAGATGTTCAGGATTATGAATAGTATTTATCTACAAGAAGAATAAATGGAAAAGGGACTTAGTTAAAATGTTGAGAAGCATTAATAATATTTCTGAATCATGGAGCTATTCATAAATTTAAATTCAGGCCTATTTCTTATATAGAGAGTAGGGAGGAGTCATTGGGTAATGTGAACACTCAACTTTTAATTCATTTATTCAATGAATACTTATAAGGTATCTATTATGTGCAAAGTACTGTTCAAGGCACTAGGATATTATGTCCTTTCCTACCATCTCTGGGTAGGGAGGCATAGGAAAAACATAGTAAATAAATACACAAGATAATCTCAGGTTGCAAAAATAGCAAATAAGTTGACAAAAATGGGTGACTACTTTTAACAAAATTAGGGCAACCTTTGGTGAGTTTATGACTCACCAGGGAAAAAACAGACAAAGGTTCTAGGAGTGAAGGGGGTAAAAAGCTTATCAAGTTCTCAGAAAAGGAAGAAATAGGGTAGAACACATCCTTCCTGGAACACTGGAAGCAAGTATAAGATGAGGCAGTAGAAGGACCAGGGATCAGACCATGCACAGCTTTTGAATTCAGATAGGAATCTGGCATGTATTCATGTTTTTTTTTAACTGAAATGAAATTCACATATCATATAAGGAACGATTTTAAGGTGTACAATTCAGTGGTATTTAGGGCATTCACAATGTTATGTAACCACAACCTTGCACTGAATTCTGATTGTAACAAGAATGGAATAAAAGATTTCTGGGGCTTGAGGTCATGTGTTCGCTTACTTTACAAAATTGTTGGGAGTAATCAATGAGGCAAACCACTTACAATAGTTGGCATGGTACATAGCTCCATCAATATTAAATATCATATTTATTATAGCTTCTCTATGAAATGAATGAATGAAACTTAATGTCCAGGTAGAGGATATGGTTTATAATACGCTTATTTAGCAAAAACACATGTCCATACATAGATGGTTGCTTACAAGGTTTGTGGTCAAACTTTGTATTATGACAGAAGGAAAAATTTAATAGCCTTCCCTTTTCTTGAAATTAATAATTTTACACAAATTTTTACTTAGATTGCACATTTTCCCTCAGTTTTATAAACAGTTTTCTTCCCACAAACAAGTTCCAAAAGTCCAAGTAAGGAACATTTAAAGTGTAATTATGAGGGGGATAAAAAAGCTTAATAAAAAAGATTGATGAGGTGGGAATGCCATGCCACTCAAAGAGTAAAAACAGAAGTATAACAACCTTTGTACTTTAATTAAAATCTTGAAGCAACCAAGAATTCATGATAAAACACATTTTTAAAAAACACTCCAGTATTAGCATAAAATCATATTTTATACTCTTCTTTCTGTGCCAGTTCCATATTTTATGTATGAAGAAAAGGAAAATGACATATTTTCATACTTTTCTGAACTTTTCCACTTGTTTTAAGGTATCTGGGTCCAGTTCTTGGGATACATCTTTCATCCATAGCAGAGCTCCTCTGTATTCTGTGCGTGCCTGCTCCATCCTATTAATCGTCATCAAAGTATCAGATACTGCCCTTTGACTGAATGTTGTTACTTCTTGCTTAAGACGAGACAGAGGAGTATATAAGGCCAGTCTGGTGACAGAGAGGTAAAAATCAGAGGGTTGTACATCCCACATGCAAAACAAAAGTTTAAACCAATCACAAAGCATATGTGCTATAAAGATTAGTCAATGAATAGGACATCATCAAGATGGCTAAAGAGATATAGAAAGCAAATAGGAATCATACATCCAATTTAGAATAATTAATAATGATATTTCTGTACTTCCTTTTTACTTAAGGAAATATATAATTTTTGCAACATTTTGGATATTAATGAGTAGATAATATGCTAAGTAACCCTGCCATTTAGAAGAGTTCAGAAGGCAGCAGAACCTGCATTCATAAAGCACCATCCAATTCATACAAAGCCTTTCATTTGACAAGTCTTGGTTTAGAAGATCAGATAAAAGGCTAGAAGAATTACTGAGTATGGCATTCTTAGCAGGTGAGGATGAGGAAAAGTTCTTAATAAACAAAGCAAATCCAACTCCTCCACTCTGCTGTTGACTTAATGGCACTAGAGGGCCTCTACTGAGGCTCTCTCACTATCTTCAAGATGGACTTCTGCACTGATGTGGTGGATTTGAAATAAAGCCACTTGAGCTGCACATCATTGTTACAGGCCTAACAAGGCCTGTCTTCATTTTTCTTCTGAAAGACAAAGATTTGGCTTATATTGACTAATCACAGGAGATTCTTTGAGGCAGATAATTCTATGCTAAAATATTGTGAAATGATAAATGGAAAACAAGAATTAAGAACAAAAAATTGAATTCCATTTAAAAGAAAAGCCTCAATGTTCTCATAGATAGTATAGTATCAAGAAAGTGAAAGCGGGCTGGGCACAGTGGCACCTGTAATCCCAGTGACTCAGGAGGCTGAGGCAGGAGGATCACAAGTTCAAAGTCAGCCTTAGAAACTTAGCGAAATCCTGTCTCAAAATAAAATATAAAAAAGGGCTGGGGATGCTGCTCAGTGCTTAAGTACCCTGGGCTCAATTCCTGGTATTAAAAAAAAAAAAAAAAAGTGAAAGAGGGCTGCTCAGTTGTAGAGCACTTGCCTATCAAGCAAGGACCCTGGGCTTGATCCCCAGCATTGAAAAAAAATGTGAAAGGAAAAAGTGGAGATATACATATTTTAAGTGATAGCCATTTTGCAACTCTTACATTAAATCACTTAAGAAATAGAAATATAGGCCTAAAGGCTATTTCTAGAAATTAAGCAGTGAAGAACATCAACTTTAAAATAGTTCTTTTTAATACAAAATTAATAATAAAGAGCTAGGCATCAAAACAATCATACATTGTAATGTTTCTCTTTTCTTTAACTCTTTATTGGAATGATCAGTGACCTTTCCTTTACAAATATGCAAACTTAAGACACATGTCAAAATTGTCAAATAGACTATAAACATGATGAGGGCTGGGGTTGTGGCTAAGTGGTAGAGCACTTCGTAGCATGTGTGAGGCACTGGGTTCAATTCTCAGCACCACATATAAATTAGTTTAAAAAAATAAAGTCCATTAAAAACAAAAAAATTTAAAAAAAAAAAGAAAAAACATGATGAAAAGCTGTGGGCAAACCTTTGCTTGGCGGAAGAACAGAGTGCCTTGCCAGTGGCATCCATCATTTTGCCAGCTTGAGTTGCATCCCGTTCTGCTTGAAACTTTAGAAAGAGCCCTAGCTCATTTTCTTCCTCTGATATAACTAGGGGGAAAATTATAGTTAATTGTTTCATTCTGTCATTTGTTTAAAGTACACACACACACACACACACAACTAAAATTCTCATGTCAATAATTCTGATATTAAGAATTACTTGGGGAATATTAAGAACTACTTGGGGAAGGAAAAAGAAAGACATTGTAAAAATACAAGTTCCTGGGCTTCATTTCCAGATATTCTGATTTTATATGTCTGGAGATACACATTTTACAAGCACTCCATATGGTTTTTATGCAGTGAATCAACAGACCTTGCTTTGGGAAAACTGATCTTTAATGACAAAAATGAAAGTCAAAAGTAACACATTTTTGAATATGCAGAAATACATTTTAGGATCACTGCCTTTTACAAAGCATTTTTTCCCATTTATACAGTTGTTGATTTTTTAGTGACTCTCATTCTGGCTTTAGTTTCCTGTGCTTAGTATTCCAGACCCACAAATGTCCACAGTTCTGCTGCAGAAACCCTAAAAGTTATAGACTAACATCTATCAATAATTGTTAGTTACCAGCCTGTGAGGAGTACATCAAGAGTAATTGTGTTGAGACTTTTGCTAATTTGACTATTTTATAGCTGTCAAATCTTTTTATTTTTTATATATTCTTTTTAGATATACATGCCAGCAGCGTGTATTTTGACATGTTATATATATATATATATGGAGTATAACTTCACATTCTTATGGTTGTGTATGATATGGAGTTACACCAATTGTGCATTCACATGTGAACATAGGAAAGTTATGTCCAATTCATTCTATGGTCTTTGAGTAGTCAAATCTAATAATAAAAAAGTGGGGGCTGGGGTGTAGCTCAGTGGTGGAATGTATGCTTAGCATGTGTAAGGCCCAAAGTTCAGTGCCAAACCCACATAAAGAAAAAAAGAGAAAGAAAGAAAGTGAACTTACACTTTGCACGTCTTTTTAAATTTTATCTTCTAAAATTCCACAGTTACTTTATTTTACAAAAATGTCAGATTGGAAGTAGACCACAAAACAAAAAACTCGACCCTCACTACAGAGTTTTAGAAACACTTATCTCATACACAGTGACCCTCTAACCACAATAAGAGGGATAAGGAGAAAAGGTAAAAATGTCCAGTTGAACAAAACCAAATGTCATGCCTACTTTCACCTTAATGCACTGACAGAAAAACTGAAGTTAAAATTTTAGGGAAGTCGCAGTGTTACTCTAAGGCAGCAACAGAACCAGCCCTTTTCATCTGTAGATTCCTCACTCCTGCTGTTCCTCCCTGTGATATCTACAAGTGACTCCAGAACAGGGTGGTGTAATGGGGCGGTGGGGGGGGGTGGTGACTGTATATTTTCTGGTATCCTCTTTAATAAAACCATCTGTCATATTATGAACAACTCACCTGATCCAAAGTGCATAGGATCTGGGGGGAGTCATGTTAATTTAATATTCTGATTAATTGTGAGATGTACATTTCCTTTGAATCAGAATTTCATAAATGTTCGTCAGTGAAAACTACTAGAAAAAAATACTCATTTTTTTAAGATGATTCAGAAAGATCTCTAAGAAACTAGTATACTTCATTATCAAGTATCAAGTGAACATAACCATCATTGAGTCTTACATTTATCAGGGCAAAAAAGCAGGGAGTAAGGCTGAATCTGTGCTGTATGTGCATTGGGCCCTGCCTGCAACATCTACAGAGACCCACCCTGATTCTTCCCCTAGTCAAGTGATTCCCATAAATATTTACAACACTGGAGTTTGGGGTGTAGCTCAGCAATGTAGCATTCTGAGCACGTATCATAAGGACCCTAGAGATTCCATCCCCAGCACCAAAAAAAAAAAAAAAAGGATTTATAGCACTGTACTAATCTACTGCTTGTGCCTGATGTTATTCCCATATTTGTCTGATGTCAGTCCTAAAAGAAAATGTATTAATACAAGCCTTCAAGAAAACATATATTTATATACAACCTCAAGGAGAGAAAGTACACAATGAAATCTACATATGTGAAATCTCTTGCTTATTCTGAAATGTTCTACCAGAGTGCTAAAAGATCTAGTGATTTCAGGCCAAATTCAAGACAAACTTTCTAATGTTTCTTGACATCACTTTTATCACAAGACTTCCTTGGTCCAAGGGCTGAAACAGTTTTTAATTGCTTGGTAAAATATACAATCCTCAATAATCTGACCCCAAACTTCCTTCACCTCTTTATCTCCCTATTAGTCTCAGTTAAAAAAATCCTCTGCCCATGCAGCCTGTTCTCATTCCTTAAGCTCATTCCCTAGACTCCACATCTTTTTTCCATGTATTCAATTCTATAAACCCTTGAAGTTTAACCTTGATTCCCATTTTTAGAGTTGCATTGCTCTGTTCCACAGTTATTTTTCACTTACAGGAATTCAGAGTTATGTCTTTATAGTGAATTCAATTATATATTATTTGTAACATCTTTTATTTTGTTACAAAAAGTTGTTTCCCCAACTATTTCCTTGGGAAAAGCACATAGCCTTGCACATAGCAGGTACTCATAAAATACTTGAGTAATTATGCCGTACTGAATGTTTCTTTCTGAGGTGCTGGTGATTGGACCCAGGGTCTTATGCCTGCTAGGCAAGCACTCTACCAGTGAGCCACATCCCCAGCCCTGGATTTCTTTATTTAATGGGACAGTATATGTGCTTTGATTATAATGTGGTAAGATTAACTTACATAGCTTCATGAGAAATCCTTCATTCATTGAGTAAATATTTATTGAGTACTGAGTAAATTCTAGACATTGTTTCTAGACTTTAGGGACACAGATATAAAATAGACAAAGTCCTGCTCTCAAGGAGAGCACATTCTGTTGGTAAGAAGAAAGACAACAGTTAAAATATAGAATGTTGCCGGGCGTGGTGGTGCACGCCTGTAATCCAAGTGACTCAGGAGGCTGAGTCAGGAGGATCACAAGTTCAAAGCCAGTCTCAGCAACTTAACGAGGTCCTAAGCAACTCAGTGAGACCCTGTCTCTAAATAAAATACAAAATAGGGCTGGGGATGTGTCAGTGGCGAGGTGTCCCTGAGTTCAATCCTTGGTTCAAAAAAAAAAAAAAAAAATATATATATATATATAGAATGTTAAATATTGTTAAGTGTACAGGGAGTTATGAGGGAGAAGGGGTATTGCATTTTAGATATGGGGTTCAGGGAATCCCTCAATACAAAGATGACATTTGGCCATACCTAAGGGGGGTTAGGGAGCCACTGTGCAGACACACCTGCTGTGAAAGAGATCAATATAGTTCAATAAGACAGGTTTTAGGAAATGTGATCAGAGAAGTAACCAGGATCATCAGGGTAGCCATATCCAGTAAGCCACTGTAATTAAGCAGGAAAAAACATCCAAGGACTAAGTTCCAACCTGAAGAGGTCAAGGGGAGAGAAGAATCCAAGCAAAAGCAGGATGAGAAGGAAAGAAGTTTAAGAGGAAAACCAGGAAAGTGTGGTGCCCGCAAGTAGAGTGAAGAGTGTATCAAGCAGCGGATAATAATCAACCATGTTAGATGATTGTTAGATGATATGATAAGCCTGAGAATTGGTCATTGGACTTATCTCTTCAAAATTTTGACAAGAGAAATTTAGTGGATAGTAGGGATGAAAACTAGACTGGAGAGAGTATAAAATAAAGCAAAGGGAAAGGAATAGACTGTTATGCCAAATTTTTCTGTAAGAGGAGCAGAGGAATGGGGTAACTCTGAGGGTGAGTGGGGGTCAAGAAAGAAGGATTTTAAGTGATGGAAGCAAATCTACTTAAGACTCTGGGCGAGAAAACTGAATATCAGCTGGGTGAGATGATGCACACCTCTAGTCTCAACTACTTGAAAGGCTGAGGCAGAAGGATCACAAATTCCACGCCAGCCTGAGATATTCAGTGACCACATCTCAAAATTTAAACAGGGTTGAGATGTAGTTCAGAGGTAAGAGTACATGCCTAGTATGTGTGAGGCACTGGGTTCAAACTTAAAAAAAAACTAAAAAAGAAAAAAAACTTAAAAAGAAAAAAGAAAACTGCAAATCATGTTTGAATCTGTGTCCAAGGATTTGATGAACTAGAGAATATGAATACTAAGGATTTTGAGAACAGGTCACTATAAATGATTGTATTTTGTCATTAAAAACTACTCACAAAATAGTTCAATAAACTACTACTTTTCCATTAAATGACTCATTTTCAAAATTACAAACTAGGGGGCTGGGGATATAGCTCAGTTGGTAGAGTGCTGGCCTTGCATGCACTAGGCCCTGGATTCAATCCCCAGCACCGCAAAAAAAAAAAAAAAAAAAAAACTAGGGGAGTGATATTGGGCAAATTATATTATTATATCGTGTGCATGTACAAATATGTAACAACAAATTCCACCATTATATACAACTATAATGCACCAACAAAAAATAAGGAAAAATGCAAACTAATATTAATTTTCAATGGGAATTATCAGGTACTCATGCTGTCATACCGTTGAGCCTCAGCTGATATTTCTCGACTATCTTCAGAAGTTCAGTGCACGTCTCTTGAATGGAGTGAAAAACCTTGAAATATAAATTTTATTAGGACATTTTAAAGAACCATAAACAAATATAATTAGTAAGAACTTCAAAAGTGAAATATTACATCTATATTGCAAATGGTATGTCTATTTTCCTTGGCTGTGACATATTTTAATTTTGGTTTTACTTTTTAAAAAAATATTTTTATTAGTTGTTGATGAACCTTTATTTATTTATTTGTATGTGGGGCTGAGAATTGAACCCAGTGCCTCACACATGCTAGGTAAGTGCTCCACCACTGAGCCACAATCCCAGTCCCTGGTTTTACTTTTATTTATTTATTTATTTTTTTGCATGCTGGGGATTGGACCCAGGGCCTTGTGCTTGACAGGCAAGCACTCTACCAAGTGAGCTATATCCCCAGCCCCCAGCCCTATTTAGAGACAGGGTCTCACTGAGTTGCTTAGGGCCTCACTAAGTTGCTGAGGCTGGCTTTGAATTCGTGATCCTCCTGCCTCAGTCTCCCAAGTCCTGGGATTATAGGCGTGCACCACCGCGCCTGGGTTGGTTTTACTTTTTTTTTTTTTTTTTTGCGGTGCCGGGGATTGAACCCAGGGCCTTGTACTTGTGAGGCAAGCATTCTACCAACTGAGCTATATCCCCAGCCCTGGTTTTACTTTTGATATAAAAAGCACATTTGGATTTCACCCATTAGATTTGCAAAAACGATAATAAATACATGGGATAAATCTGTGGAATTTACCCTCCTCTCAGCTCCAATTATCTAAACACCAAACAAAATATATCCAATATACTGCCAACCACAGAAGAACAGAGTATAACTTAAAATGTGTTAACTCTGAATATGGTGTTTTTCTAACATTGGTATAAGCAAAACAGTTCAGTAAACTCTTACTATAAAAATAACAAAAGCTCAGGTGTACTATTACATATATGGTTAAGATAACAGCAATATACTGTACATTTCAGAGAGTTATAACAAAGGATTTTGAAAGTTTTCACCATAAAAAAATAATGTATGTTTGAGATCTTGATTTAAACATTATGATATATATATATCTAGATCTAGATCTATACACACACACACACACACACACACACGTATCCAGCAAGAATTGCAACCCAATTAGAATATAAAATTTTTATGTTTTTATGCACCAGTTAAAATAAATTTAAAATTTAAAATAACGTTTAACATCAAATATAAATTGCTTTTGGATTATTTTTGTTTGAATTTTTCCATGGATAGTAATTCTTTCATTACCATGGTTGCTAACTGCTAACAACAACAAAAAAAAATATGCAGTAGATAGACTTTCATTTGAAAGTTAAGCATGTGAAAATTTGGGATGAAGATACATTATACACACGATATAACTCTTCGCACATCTCTATAAATTTAGGTTTTCCCAGATAAATAAGCCAGCATGGGTTTCGGAGTACAATCTCTTTTTTACAGTCTTCTTACACTAAAGAATTTTTATGATACTTTGTTCAAAAGACCTTGGCACTGCATTGTAATATCAAGCCCTAACCTTTTGATTATCAGATAAGCTCCCGATATCATCAAGTGACCTGCATATTCTCTCTGGCCCAATGTAGCTGTAATTCAGATACCTGATCAAACCAAGGGAACATTAATAATAAGCATGAAAATCTTGCATGGAAAAAATCATTAATTTTCCATGTAAGTTTAGATATTTGTGAATTGAATTTGGTAGCTGGTCTTGGCCATTTTAAAATGTTTTAGATGCATATGGAAAAAGATTAGAAAGGAATACCCAAAAGACAGTTCTCCTAGGAGGAAGTGATTAGAGTTGATTTTTTCCCCCAGAATTCTTTGCAAGTTTTATGTTCTAATGCTTTTTATTTTTACAATGAAAATATTTCTTATTCTTTAAAAGATAGTGTAAATGTGGGAGAAAGTTCTTGGTTGATTCCAAATTATCTAAGGGACAAATTTACAATAACTATATGTCATCCATAGATTTCCTAGCAATGTAAAACACTACAAAAACATCTACTCCTGTAGGAGTATTATGTGGAAAAAGTGACAATTTCCCTTTGTGTTAAAACATACACTACTGTATACTACAGTATAATAAAGTCTGTTCATTTTTCCACATCTATTACTAGTAATAGAGGCTGAGTCAGGAGGATTCTGAGTTCAAATCCAGCCTCAGCAAAAGCGAGGTGCTAAGCAACTAGTGAGACCCTGTCTCTAAATAAAATACAAAATAGGGCTGGGGATGTGGCTCATTGGTCGAGTATTCCTGAATTCAATCCCTGATACTCCCCGCCAAAAAAAAACTTTATCACTAGTAGGAGGAATACTTTTTAACACAAATAGTAAAAGTAAAAGCTTGCTCATCATCTGTTTCCATACTTGTTATGGCAATGATATGTTTATTTATTTATTTGCAGAATTAAAATACTTAGAACAAGATCTATTTAATTAGAACTATATTTTTGAGGATCCCAACAGAATGGTTATATAAATATTTCCCCTGTTCAGAAATATTTTTAAGAGTTACCTTAAATTAGTATATGTGCATAAAATTAATCAATCTAAACCTAAAAATCCAGACTTATTCATTAATTTACATAAGGTTCCTTTATTAGCTTACTTACTTAAAAGTATAAAACATTCACAGGTTTAAAGTTGTGTCAGGGCAATTATTCCTTTTATTTAAAATGAAAAACCAAGCTAAAAAAAGTACTGTGCTGATGTTGTTGCTCAGTGGTAGAGTGCTTGCCTAGTATGTGTGACGTACTGGGTTCGATCCTCAGCGCCACATAAAATAAATAAATAAAGATATAATTTTTTAAATACATAAATAATAAAAGAGGCATTATGAACTACTTCAATAACTTTATCCCTTAATAATAGAAAAACTCTTATCTTCATTCACTATTTGATTTTAATTTATTTTAGTGAGGCATAAGATTTCACATCAAAGTACTATAAAATGTTATAATAATGTACATAATATATAACATAATATATATATTCCCAATTGGGAATTTAATTCATTAATATTTAGCTTAAAAACTATAATATGGGTGTCAGAGAAATTACCTAAGTCATGATTTATCTAATTTAAATTACTTGTCCTACAAATTCTTCAATTGTAGAAGATTGTGACCTCTTATCCAGAAGCTCTAATTGACAGTTGACTATAAATAAATGCTCTATGACACAGTTTCCCTTTATCCTCTTAAGTTCTTTGGTATGGAAGCTTGTCACAGACCCCCTCAGACTCCCAAAAAATAACCAGTTAAATTTACCTCAAGTTTAGCATCCAGTTCAGCATCAGATGCCACCACATGCTCATCTTCTTTTTTTCCTGTTGCTTTAATGAAGACCTGCTTAGTTTTCCAGTATTTTTTTTGCATTCTGCTGACTACTGACTGATTATCTTCTGATCTGGGTTGTCCAAAGGAATCCATGGAGTAACTTAAATAAAGAGACTAAAATTAAGTGGAGTTTTCTTTGTTTGTGTTTTTTGTTTGTTTGGTACTTGGGGATTGAACCTAGGGGCACTTAACCACTGAGCCACATCTCCAGCTAAATTTTGAGATGGAGTCTCACTAAGTTGCTTAGGGACTCATTAAGTTGCTAAGGCTGGCCTCAAACATGTGATCCTCCTGCTTCAGCCTCCTGAGTCACTGGGATTACAGTCATACACCACTGAGCCCAGCAAAACTAATTTTTTTTTAAAAAAAACTTCTCAATAAATTATTTAGTAAAATCTAATTGACAAACTGAAAAAGATTATTAACTATAATATTAATGCTCACAAATATGCTAATGCTTTCTTTGAATGGTTTCAATTGGTTATAATTACAACTTGAAAAAGGAATAGGCAAAAAGATTAATGATACATTAATTTTGGTTGGGTAAAAAGGTGATAAAAGTTATAATTTTATAATTATGCTAGAAATAATTCTATTTATTTCACCAATCTTTATTGGTAGACACTTATTAGCATCTAAATTTTGCTTTTCTATTAATACTGCAAAATGAAGAAACTTGTACACATGCCTTTATTTATTACTATCATTTCCTCAGGAAAACTTTCTGTAGCTATAACTGCTATGCCAGATGAATACAATTTAATAAATATTCTCAGATATGTCAAGATTCAGGTATATTAAAGATCACTCTAAGAAATACTCTAATATCCAGGGCTCAGTGGTAGAGTGCTTGCCTAGCATGCATGAGGCACTGGGTTCAATTCTCAGCACCATATATAAATAAATGAATATAATAAAGGTCTATCAACATATAAAAAAAGAAATACTCTGATATCCAATAAGCCAACAAAATTAAAAACCTTATACATACAGAGGTAGTAAGTTATGAAAGAAACAGAATGGACATCACAAACCATCAACATAAAAATTGTTCTTAACATAGCATGATAATACATATAAGGAAATACAGTTGTGAAAAATTTTAAGATGTAAAAAAAAAAAGAAGGAATAATAACAATTTTACTCTAAAGCCTACATTATTCCAATAAACTATGGGAATAGGAACAAAAGGGAGGTTTGTGACTCATTCATCACTTCCAGGAACATCAACAGATCTATTGTATTCCATGTGTGGGTAAAGAAGTAGCGTTTAATTTTCTTTTTACTTTGGAGTACTTAATAATTAAATAAAAATAGGATGTCTAATTTTTAAATTACTAGGGGGCAAAGCAAAAGAGCAAGAAAAACTTCAGAAAAAAGCAAAAGCCAAAGTATTAAAAACAGGAGTAAGGAAACATAACAAACAGTATAAATCAAGGTGCTAGAAAACAAACAATATTATTTAAAATGATAACTTCAAACTTCCGTTAAAATACAAGGAGTCTAAAATAATAAAAAATTTAAAAAACTAATCATATGCTATTTGAGATCTGCCTAAAATTAAATGACAGAGGAGGAATAAAAATTGATCTGGGTTAAGATATACCAAATAAATACAAAGAAAATTAAATCAGAATAGCCATATTAATATCAAAGTACATTTAAATTAAATGCATAAAACAGCACAAAGATGATCCATAGAGTCCACACAGGGGGCAGCTTTTCCACATACCTCCAGATAGTCCCCTTTGGCTGTCCTACTTGGTTCCTGGGCAATACAGATAGTCACCGTTTAATTGCTGGTCCTTATATGCTATCCTAGATAACTTGGCTGGGCATAAACTGAGAAAAGAGAAAGAATTCAATCTTGGGTACACAGGAGGCTTGGGTTGGATATAAGTATTATACTGTTCTAACACACAGAGTCTTGAGGGAAACTTGCATTTTTCCCTTTCTCATCCAATTTCTGTCTACTTTCAGACAGAAAGCATCTCCAGATTTTATAAGTTATTGGCATGAGGATCAGCCACGACAAACTGCTGATCTCTTCTACTAAGCTGACTGCAAGTTTAGGCCCCATGAGTTAGGAAGACAAAATGCCAGGGAGTATTCGGAGAACACCCCCTACATCAACTTCCACGTTGATCCAGCTCAAACAATATATTCCTGTCCTCTCACCATTCTCTCATCTCCTTCATGAGAGGGAAAGAATACCTTGTCTCTGATTGGAAATTTGAGAACAAAGAACTTGACTCCTCATTTCTCTCTGAAAGCTAAGGTACCTTCAACGACTACACATTTCCTGGCAAGGACAGGAGAGTAGCTGGGAGGGCAAATCTGCAGAATCTGAGATTTGTGTATTTGTGGTTTTTAACTAAGGTCACTGTTAAATCTGCTTGCACTAGGGGTGGGTTAGGCAGAAATCAAAGTCCTACTGGGGTAAGATATCAGATATCAGAGTTCAAGGCTGGCAGAACTACCTGAAATTTAGGAGTTTTATCTTGGAGAAGAGAAAGCCAATGAGGAAGTGATTTCCAAAAACCTGTATACAGAGTCCTTCCTGATTTGTTCTGATCACTAAATCAGTAGATGGTAGAGGAGACACCAGGAATCCTAGCAAAAAGTCAGCCACTGAAAGATGAAATAGTTAAGTGGAGATTTCAGCTTCTCTAACTACAGAGAAGATAGAGTTGAGAGGTTGAGTTCAACCAACTTCCTTCAAAACAAAAATTTTTCAGAGAAACAAAATATCTGCCAAATACATCATTCAAAATGCCAAATATCCAATGAAAAACCGCTAGACATACAAATATGAAAAATGTGACCCCATCTCCAGGGAAAAACAGCAGTCAATAAAAAGAGACCTCAAAGACTTCCCAGATATTGCAATTATCAAACATTTTAAAGCAGATATTATAATGGATGCAAAGATTTAAGGTAGGATGTATATGCAATTTAAAAAAACAGGAAAATATTAAAAGTAAGTATCCAGTTAAAACTTTGTCTTTTGTTCTGTTTTGTTTTGTTTTGTTTTTGGTACCTGGGATTGAACTAAGGGGCACTCAACCACTAAGTCACATCCCCAGTCCTATTTTTGTATTTTTTATTTAGAAACAGGTCTCACTGAGTTGCTTAATGCCTCACTCTTGCTGAGGCTGGCTTTGAAGTTAAGATTCTCCTGTCTCAGCCTCCCAAGCCACTGGAATTACAGGTGTGCACCACCGTGCCCCACTCCGGTTAAGTTTAATAACTATAATTAATAATTGAATGGATAGACTTGGGAACAAACTGAAGATAGCAGAAGAAGTGAAGTTGGATTTTTTTTTTTTAATTACCCAATTTGAAGGAGAGAGAAAGATGGTGGGGCAGGAGGAGGTCCCGCAAGGAGAAAGATAGAATGGGGCAGGAAAACATTCAAAGAACTAAAACATCCCCCCAAAAATGAATGAATGCTGGGGGCCACCTATGAACTGTGTGAGAACTGAGGAATTAGGCAGGGAAGTCACTGTCTTGGGAACTCTCAGGCAGAAACTCCTTGGTGTGAGACTGCCCACTTCATGCTGGCACACTGAGCTGCTCACAGCTCAAGTTCAAATACAGCCTTCTGGAGATGGGTGTAACCTGCCAAACACCAATCAACCTGTTTACTGCAAGCCCCCCAGACACCGAGAAACAAGCACTGAAACAAAACTCCTCCCACTGAAATCTTAGCCTTTGATGTACTCCCCCTTAAATAAAGAATTGGGGCCTTTTTAGTTGTTCAGTTCCAGTTGCTATCAGGATTGGAAGACCCATCAGGTGCTCCTCTTTTTAACTCTAATCTTTGGCTTTGTCTTATTTCTTACTGATTATTTCAGACTTTTTATTTTCCCAGGCAGCTCACACCTTCTAAGTAGGAACTTGCTCTGTCTGGCCACCCCATCATAAATGACTTTAACTTAGAGATGCAATGAGCTGAGCAAACCCCAGGCAGGGTAACACAAGACAATCACAAATAGGTGCCTCAGACAAAATGTTGAAATCCAAAGATACATATTTCTCTGGATATATATATATATATATATATATATATATATATATATATATATATTCTAAACAGCAAAAGAAATCTATCTCGAAACCAGAAAAAACTGGCATTAATTACACTCAGGGAAACAAAATTACAAATGAAAGGCAAGTTCTTGACAAAAACAACAAAAGTTAGAATAAATTGGACATATTTAAGGTATTAGAAAGAAAAAAACATCTGCTAACTCACAATTCTACATCTGTTGAAACAGCCTTTGAAAATAAAAGCAAGGTCTTGGGACACCTCCTCCTTTGGAAGCTCTGCTATCTTTCTGTTACTCTAATAAATCCTATCACCTTGCTCTCAAAGTAAATAAATAAATATTTTTAAAATAAAAGCAAAATTAAAACATTTTCAGATAAAGATCTGAAAGAATTCATGGTCAGAGTACTTTCAGAAAGGCTAATAGTTGAGCCGGGCGTGGTGGCGCACGCCTGTAATCCAAGCACTTGGGAGGCTGAGTCAGGAGGATTGCGAGTTCAAAGCCAGCCTCAGCAACTTAGCGAGGCCCTTAGCAACTCAGTGAGACTCTGTCTCTAAATAAAAATACAAAATAGGGCTGGGGATGTGGCTCAGTGGCCGAGTGTCCCTGAGTTCAATCCCTGGTTCCAAAAAAAAAAAAATGCTAATAGTCAGACTAGTGTGGTATAGTTCAGAGGTAGAGCGCTTGCCTAGCATGCATGAGGTCCTAGGTATGATTCCCTGCACCTTGAAAGAAAGAAATGCTATTTATCATGAATAAATAAAAAAGGAAAATGTAGTATAAGGAATACTATTTGTCCATAAAAAAGAAATTCTTTTGTGGCAACATGAACAAACCTGAAGGACATGATGCTAAGTGAAATAAGGCAGGCCCAGCTGACACATTACAGCAGTGTAACATCTCCCAAGCTTTCTGATTCTACTTCTGTCATGGTGGTATTGACTTTTCCTCTGACCTTTATGCCTCCGTCTTAACAAGATCCTTGTAATGATCCAGAAGAATGTCCCCATCTCAAGATCCTTAATCACATCTGAGAAGTCTCTTTTGCCACAGAAGGCGACAGGTTCACAGATTTCACAAATTAGGACATTTAATTTTCACCCTTATTCAGCAAAAAGACAAACTCAATTCCTCAGGAAAGGCAGTTGGAAGATAAACTGCTGAAGTTCTTGTATGCCTAAAATGGCTTTATTCTTCTCTCCTATTTGAGAACTGGAGAAAGATCTTTTCCCATTGTGTTTCTAACATTGGTTTCATGATGGGAATTTAAAAATTTTTTTTTGTAGTTGTAGATGGACGATACGTCTTTATTTTTTATGTGGTGCTGAGGATCGAACCCAGTGCCTCACACGTGCTAGGCAAGCGCTCTACCACTGAGCTTCAGCCCCAGCCCCTCATGGTGGGAATTTTTATGCTAGTCTGATTATTGTTTCTTGGAGGGTGATCTGTATTATTTCTGCAGGAGAAGTTTCAGGATCTACTTTTTGTTCTCAGAGGTTTGAAATTTCATAATGATTTGTTTATATTTTCACTAAAGCAAATCACTTCAAATTTATGGCATAAAATAATAAACATTTTATTAAGATGATGGAATGTCTGGACCACAGGTAGATGGAGGGTGCTGAACAGATGAAGTTAACTCAAACGACTGATTAGCAGGGGACTACTGCAGTCACTTGGAGGTTTTTCATTCATGTCTTTTGGTCCCTGGACTGAGATGATTCCAGACTGTGCCCACCAGGGCGTGACAAGTGGAGCTTTCCTGTGACATGGGACTTTTATAGCATGGCAGGTCTGTTCTGAGAGAGATCATCCTGGGAGGAGCCTTGAAAGGTGGTGGTCCATTTCTCTTCAGAGGAGTCATTCAGTTTCTTTACAGAATAGCCTTTTCCCCATTTTGCTTACAGGAAAAAGTCTTCTATATTCTTTTGGCTTAGTATTAGGGATATGGGAGAAAGTTGACTGAATGTTTAATTAGCTCTCCTATTGGCAGCTGGTAGATCTGCCAGGGAGACCAGCTACCTGATCTATAGCAGTTCACTTTATGTACATTTTATTCTGTTTCTCTATTCTGCCTTTTTAGTCAGAACTCTTACAGCTACTTTGTCTTCCAGAAATGCTGAAATCTCTAATGTACTAAAAGTTCCTCCTGCATTTTGTTCAACTAAGTTTACATATTTTTGTTTTGCTTTATTTGCCTTCTTCAGTATCATCTAAATGAGTAATCAGAAGAAAGGGGATAAATGTGTTCATTCTGCCATTTTTAAAAATATAAGGCTCTGTTATTTGTGTCTTTGGTAATTGGTTACCCCCTCTCCTTCTGGAATTAATGCCATCCATGTATTAGACCTCCATGATATGGCCACTAAGGCCTGTCTCTTTTCACTCATTGGTTAGGTTAAGCCTTTAGTTTCCAGTCACATGATTTCTCCATAGGGCTACTCATAGCAGAACACCTAAATTTCCCTTAAATGAATAATATGAAATGGAATGATACTATACTGCCTTTTATGACCAATCTCTGATCCATCACTTTTATTTTATTCATTATGAGTGAGTCACTAAGTCCAGTCCAAACTCAAGGGGAATGGTGAATAAATATCAGGAGCCAGGGATCAGTGCAGGTATTCTGGAGGTTGGCCACACAAAATCCATTCTTCCTCCTTACTCCAACACTGGGGAAAACAAGGAAAGATGAAAAAGGACCTGTGTAAAGAACAGTGTATGCTGACCCTCCTCTATTCAAGGCAGCTCCAGGTGGGACTAGATTATACTGGCTCGAGGCTGGGAGAAAACTGCAATGAGGATTACTTTAATAAATTCATTAGATTTTGAATTAACAGGACTAAGTCATAAATACTGGACTGAGATGTTTTAATAACCTAAACTGACCAAAGAATTGTGAAGTCATGGTAAAATGTCATTAAGGAAGTTAAAACCAGTGGTTTTTCCTTGTGGTTAGAACATGGCTGCTGCTATTCCAGGTATCACATTATGTCACCCAAATAACAGGGCGATTTCCTCCCTGTCTCTTCTTATTGTGGAAGAGAACCTTTCCTACAAGTCTGTTTTTAATTGGACCATCTTCCCATTCCCTAGTGAGACAAGATTATTATTCATCCTGGGAGACAGCCTCTGCTAGAAAGGAAGAAGTGAGAGGTGAATGGCTACTAATCAGTTCCTAGAAGAAATGTTTAAAACTATATTGTGGATTTTTCTATTTTTCATACAATACATATGTATGTATGTATCTGTGTTCATGTGCATGAACATTTGTATACATATATTTAAGGTTATGTTCTGGACATATATGTTCAAAGTTATCTTTTTAATAAATTGTTCCTCTATCATCATGAGTATCCCTCTTTATTCCTATTTAGTCTTATTTTCTATTTTTCTCATGTTAATATTGATATACTATCTTTCCTTTGAATATATTTACAGGATATCTATTTTCCCATGCCTTCATTTTCAACTTTTGTACAATAGTTTTATTTTACGTGTATTTTAATATTTATGTATGTTTTATTAGACAAAATGAATCAATTTACATTTAATGTGACTACTGTAGAATTAAGCTTATTTTACCATCTGATTTTATGTTTTTTTGCTTTTTTCCACTTTTTCTGCCATGCACATTTTATTAGATTTCCTGACAAAAACTAACATCATCACTACACAATAACAATCTAATATCACCTCAACCTGATTTTGTTGTATATGTATTTTTATAATCAGCATACCAATGTTTAGCTCACCATTTCAAAATTTATTCTAATTAGTCATACATGACAGTAGATGCATTTATGCATTTTGATAAATCATACATAAATGGCATGTAATTTCTCATTTTTCTGATTGTATGTGTTGCAGGATCACGTCAGTCATGCAGTCATATATGTAAAGGAGGTAATAATGTCTGACTCTACTATTCCTCCTACTCCCATACCCCTTCTCCTGCCTTCATTCCCCTCATTACTATTTCCTTAATCCTATATTTCACTTCTGTGTTCTAGCCTATTTTTATTAGTTCTTTTAGTGAAACCTATGGGTAGTAAGTTCTCTTAGTTTTGGTATGTTTGAAATTCTCTTCACTTTGCCTTCATTCATAATGTGTTAATGGTATATAAAATTTTAGGTTGGCAACAATTTTCCTTTTTAAATATATTTAGTAGTCTTTGAAAGGCTCATCTTCTTGTCTGTTTATTTGTTCATTTGTACATCCATTCCATTTTAATCCCTTCCTCATTCCCATTTCTGAGGCAATCATTCTAATGTGTTTAATGTATACTTTGTTATTTGTCTTTAGCTACATTCTTGCTACGAACGCAGAGGTGAACAGATTCAGCAGACCTCATGACTTGCAAAACCAAATTATTTCCTATCTGGTCTTTTATAGAAGAAGTTTGCAGACCTCTAATCTAGGCCACAGTTTTCAAAGCATAGTCTGATGAGTCAATATGTCTCTTTAAGCTACATTGTTTATATTGAGACAAATGTATATTCTTTGTTCACACATATATACACACAAATACATATCATATATATTATATACATCAAATTTTAATCACCTGACTAATCTTTCACCAACTGTCCATTAAATCAGGATTGATTTTTGGCTCTGATTGGTTACAGACTGTTTTGTCCATTTTCTTTTTGCCGATGGAGAGAAAAATGAAGCCCACTGAAATTACCATATTAGAGGCAACTGATTTAAAAAAAAACTATCAGCTGGGCATGGTGGCATACACCTATAATCCCAGCAGCTCAGGAGGCCAAGGCAGGAGAATCATGAGTTCAAAGCCAGCCTCAGCAATTTAGTGAGGCTAAGCAACTCAGTGAGACCCTGTCTCTAAGTAAAATACAAAATAGGGCTGGGGATGTGGCTCAGTGGTCGAGTGCCCCTGAGTTCAATCCCTGGTTCCTTCCCCCACAAAGAAAAACTATCAAGTCACAGATAGAATCTGCCCTTCCAATTGCCCTTAAGGATGGATGTAATAAACTAACAGCTTTACTGCTAGATTAGAGTTGCATCGAAGTTATAAACATGAGTCTGTTAATATGGGTGACCTTGATTATTATTTATCCAAACTTGGTGTTGTTACTGAGATATTAGAATCATTATAGGACTAGATTAGTTGAAATTAACAAATACATGGAGATACTAGAATTGGTGCAGGACTAAATTAGCTGAAATTTCCAAATAATCCCAGTAAGGAAGTCAGTTCCTTGCATATATTAAGTGCCAGCTTTGCTCTGGGTTATACTTGGCACCGTAGTAATAAACACCAATAGAATGCTGATATGGGAAAATCCAATTAAATAAAGACCTACATTTATTAATTCTACTTTATTAAAAGTAGAATTTGGCATTTACTTAATCACTATTGAATCACATTCCCCCAAATCCCATACTAAGCGGAAAAACTGCCCACAGAGAAGTTATCATCTTGACCAAATATTCTTATAAAAAGACTAAAGCTTAATAATTTTTCAAAAAGAAGTCAAAATTATATAAAAGATACTTTTCCTAGAGGGGGCTTAAGATATTTAAAAGTTCTGGATTATTTTAGGACTACTAATTACCAAAAGAATAATCATTATACTTGTAGAATTCATGATTTTATTTTCAGTGCTGGAAAATTTTAGTTGTAGATGGACATAATGCCTTTTTTTATTTATTTATTTTTATGTGGTGCTAAGGATTGAGCCCAGTGCCTCACACATGCTAGGCGAGTGCTCTACCACTAAGCCACAACCCCAGTCCTAGCAAATTTTATTATTCCAGTTTTTATAAAAGAAGATAAGGTTCATGAAATAAGGGAACTTTCTGAAAGATATACATAAAGAACTTCTTGATGTGTAGCATATATCTAGGTCATTTGACCTCCCCTTGACACATACACACAAAGTAATGTTCCTTTCTATTTGGAAGGCATCAAAAATGTGATTAAAATTCTCTCCTTTTAGTTATTTAACTACAATATCCTGTATTAGCTTCAAAATTTTCAGGTAATCCACTTCCAAAAATCTATAGGTTTCCGAAAACTAATTAGGTACATTTAAGAAGAATAGAAAACATGAAAACAAGTCAATAACAAAATCCAGAAGACTGTGTCACAAACTACATCTGATTTTCTGGTTAGTCTGTAATTTTAGTAGTCAACACAATTTTAGTCTTTAAGAAAGAGGCTACATAAAAAAGACAAATTAGATATTTATTTTCCAAAAATGATATGAATCAGATTGCTATTTACTTTTTAGACTGACTGATTAAGAATTTAGTGTAAAGACAATTTATTTTGTCTTGTTTTTTATGGTACTGGGGATTGAACCCAGGAGAGCTCTACCTCTGAGCTCTACCTCCAGTTCTGTTCTTTATTTTCAGACAGGATCTTGCTAAAGTTGCTGAGACCATGTACCACCATGCCTGACAAAGATATAACCAATTTACTACTTATATACTTTAGTCAAATTTCAGAAAAAAATTTATGAGTGGCTTTTAAAATAGATTATTAGAAAATAAGACTTGAAAAATGTTAATGAAATCAATAAAACCATTCAAAATATACACAATATATTAGGAAAAAAAGGAAGTAAACAAGGGAAGAAAATATTATTTTATCTTTTTGAAGGAATGACTGAAAAGTTGTACTTCAAATGTTCTTGATTCAACTAAAGTTCTTATCTTAAAATAATACTAAAGCTAATCCTATATGAAACATTAGAATTATATTTCCAACTTAATTGCAAATTTAAGGCCAACACTTCTCCCAACCCTCTGCTATGGCCAGGGTCCTCAGGTGTATAGCCTTGCATGTTATGAAGCTCAAATGAGCTAACATGCCAAATTGCTTTGGAAAATACAAAGTTGTACACAATACAGTTGGATCTCCATATCTGCCAGTTCCACTTCTGCCAACTCAACCACTCACAGGTGGAAAGTATTTGGGGAAAAAATTATATCCATACTGAACACATACAGATTTTTCTTTATCATTAGCCCCTAAACAATAAAGTATGTTCACGGCATTATATTAGGTATTTTAAGTAATCTAGAGTTGATTTAGAATATATGCAAATACTATGTCATTTTAAATAAGTAACTAGGATTACAGATATGTGCTACCATGCCCAGCTAAAATCCTAAAGTTAAAAATTTTTTTTTAGTTGTCAATGGACCTTTATTTTATTTATTTATATGTGGTGCTGAGAATTGAACCCAGTGCCTCACACATGCTAGGCAAGTGCTCTACCCCTGAGCCACAACTCCAACCCCAAAATCCTAAAGTTTTAAGAGAGAAAAAACAGATCACAAACAAAGCACTGGGACTAAGTATAAGAGCAGATTTCTCAAAGTAGCAAAGCAAACTGTAAGACCAAAACCCAAACTGGAAAAACACTGAAGGGAAGCTCGAGATGACCACCACACAGCACAGGGCAAGCAGTTCATACTTCAGAAGGAAGATGAAAGACTCTGGAAGGAAATTTCCAGAAGAAAAGCACAAGTGGTATGTTTTACATATTACTGAAACTCATAAGCAGAAATGTTAGAGTAATTGGGGAAAAAAATCAATGGTAGATATTCCAAAATTAGGTAATAAAAGACAAAACCAACAAAAATGAAGGGAAAGAATGTTCAAGAGGAAGCATGTGTATAGCAGCCTATTAAGTTGTCTTAGTACTGCAAGTTCATAATAATGAAAACATCTAATTTAATAAAAACTATAATTTGGGGGAGGAAAAGAAGAGAGAGTAGTGGTGGTGAAGAACAGTTAAATCCTCACTTAGCAAAAGAAAAGTAAGTAGATAATGCCTTAAATTAATATGTCAAAAAGCAATATATAATTGAGTATGGTAGTACACACTTGTAATCCCAGTAGCGTGGAGGCTAAGGCAGGGGGATCAAGAATTCAAAGCAAATCAGTGAGGCCCTAAGCAACTCAATGAGACCCTGTCCCTAAATAAAATACAGAAACAGGCTGGGTTGTGGCTAAGTGGTTAAGTGCCCCTGGGTCAATCCCCAGTACCAAACAAAACAAAAAAACAATATATAAACATATGATTTAGAAGTATGGTGGGAAATAACCAGAGAAACAGATGGCTGAAGGTGCCACCAGAGACTGGAAGTGAGCAAAACTGGGAGGACTACTTCATGACACTAAAATCCTTATTGGACTTTTAACACTCACATGCTTGTACAACTTTAATGACAAATTATTTTGGAAAAGTAAACTTGAATGCTAACTTTAGTGATTAGAACAGAATGATTGGTATTGGCACCAGGACAGACAGATCAGTAAAACAAATGAAAAAAATAGGCACAAGGAGACCAAAACTACAAAAGAATTTATCATATGATTAATGTATTAATTTCTTACGGCTGCCATATCAAATTATCATAAAGTTCATGACTCAAAGCAGCACAACTTTATTCCCTTCCCATTCTAAAGACCAGAAGCCTAAAATCGAGCTACTTTTAAGCTGTGCTGCCTTAGAGGCTCCAGTGGAAGATACTCCCTGCTTCTTCCAGCTTCTAGTGGCTGCTGGCGTTCCTTGGCTTGGGACAACATCTCTCTAACCTCTGCCTCTTTGTTCATATTGCCTTCTCTGTTTAATCTTCCTGTCTTTGTGATGGCATTTAGGACTCTCCCAGATAATTAAGGATAATCTCAACATCCTTAATTAAATCTTATCTGCAAAAATTTGACCTTGTGAGCTAGTATTCCCATATTAGACTTATTTTGTTGGGGGTCACCATTCAGTCCACTGCAGTCAAAATGCCAATTCAAATCTGTGTGATAGGGATATATTATCCAATGAGTGGTGTTAGAACAATTTGCTATCTATTTGAAAAAAAATTTTCAATACTTAAGTCAACATAAGGATGATTAAAAATTTAAATGCTGAAACCTTAATGATACTATGAAAAACACAGGTGAATGTTTTATAAATTTGGGGTCAGAAGTCTTTTCAACATGATACCAGGCATGGTAATCATGTAGGAAAAGACTTATTAGCACAGAAGTTTTAAACTTATATATTAGAAATGCATGAGCAATTCTGAAAACAATCTAACTGGGTTTCATAACGTAAAAAAGAAAGGGTTAATATTTTTTAAATAGGTAACTATTGTAACTCAATAGTAAAAAGATGAATTCACCAACTGAAAAATAAGGACAAAAGAACGGGTAACCAAAAAAGAATTTCAAAAATCCAATGAATATACAAAAATGTTATTTAATTCCTTTCATAACTAAAGAAGTACAAATGAAAAAATAAAAGTTCACCTGTCAGATGAGCAATGACTAAAGAGTTTAAGAGCTTCTGGAAAAGATGAGAGAATAAGTGTATGTTTGCCTAACTCCTTTCCCTGACCAAAATTGAATGCTAATAAATAAATGCCAGACACAATGAAGTCTGCATCAAATTTAAAGAGAACATCCAAATCTGACATACAGCTCCTCTAATTTTAAGCAGATTCAGCTGGACAACTTGAGTAAGTTCTGAAGAACCATACCAATTAGTACTCAGTGGGTTGAAAAGACAAGCTTTGAAGGTACAACAGCCAGAGTTAGAGAACAGAAACATTCTACTAGGTGCCTATCTCCCTTCCACGGGATGGCAAAAAGACAACTTAAAAAGGAATCCTGATGTTTAACATGGGGAATGCATCTTTTCAACTCTTCTGGTTTCCATGAGGAAGGTCTTTCCATGCCTCCTGCCCCTTCTCCCACTGTGAAAAATGTGACTGAGGAGTATACCACTGGTCTACATGTCACAGTGGGGCAGAACTCTGACTGGTCAGAGCTAATTTTTCAAACATTTTAAAATTGGAAAATATAGTCCCTTTTAAACATCTCTCACTCATCACTTGTAACCTACAAAAGGCAAAAGTCTTAGAGGATCTCTTCTAAAGATTCAAATTTTCATTTGGGAGCGCTATTCCAAACTCTGAACTGGGGGACAGAAGAATTAGAAGACCACTGATGCCATCTGTGTTAATTCTGCATCTTATACCAGAATACTTCACAAAAACAAATTAAAGGAGGAAAAGTTTATTTTGTCTCATGTTTTCAGAGGTTTCAGTCTATGGTCTGCCTACTCCATTGCTCTAGGTCTGAGGTGAGGCAAAACATCATGGTGGAAGGGCATGGCAGCAGAAAGCTGCTCAGCTCATGGAAGCCACAAAGCTGGGGGTGGGTGGGGCACCTGGGGAAAGATAAACCCTTCCAGGGTGCATCCCCAGTGACATACTTTGTCCAGCTATGTCCCACTTCCCAGTAGTCCATTCAGTCATCAATGGATTAATTCACTGATGAAGTCAAGACACTCATGATCCAATTACTTCACAAAAGTCATATCTCTGAACACAGGAGACTTTGAGGAACATTCCACATCTAAACCCTAACACCATACATATCCTCCAACAGATCTCTCAACACTAAAGCTAATATTTTAATCTCTATCAGCCTAACACTTTTGGTTCCAATCTCAGGATGGAGGGGAGCAAGTGATACTGTATATTGGGCTCCCTAAAACCCCCAGTGGCCAGGACAGTTTTTATTTTTCCTGTATGGAGACAAAACATGATAATAGGGGACTAAGGGGAAAACAAACAGAAAACTGTAGTCAACCTTGCACAGCAGAGTAAAGTAAATTAATCAGCAATCTACCTGCCTTGACCTGCCTGTGTAATCAATGATGAACACATGCTGTGGAAAAGAGCCTGCAGACAGCATGTGAGGGCATGGCACCAAGCAGCCAATGACTGAACAGAAGTACGTATCCAGTCTCCCACCTTGAACTCCAAGAGAGTTATTGAAATTACCATGTAAACAGGGAGGAGTTTAAGATGACTCTACTTAACGCCATTCTTGGGAAAAGGTCAGTTCAGACTAGAACTGTCCCATTCAACAAGAAACACCATGAAAAAGTAGCATTGTAAGAAAAAGGAGGTCCCACTGTAACTTGAAAGAGAAAATATATACACATGAAAAATTGCTCCATAAAATAGAAGTATAAAGAATGGTTCTGCATGCAGATAGGTAACATACAACTCCATACAACAGATAAGAAAACAACTAAAAGAAATGACATAAGAGATAAAAAACATACTACTGAATTTGAAAAAACTACAGGCAGAACAGATACTTCAGAAAACCAATTTAACATGGAGAATGGGTCTGGGGAAATAATTTTAAAATGAAGATTACAAGGTAAAAGTGGTTATATAGTGGTTTGATAAATCAAGGATGACAAATTTAAAACATAAAAAATTGAGATCTCATGTAAGTAATATTCCTGGATAGAGACAAATAGATATTTGGAATAGCAAATATTCAAAGATATAAAGCTGAAAATTAAAAGGGCTCATCATGTTAAAAAGACAGTTAATAGAGAATGACCTTGACTGAGATACATCATGGAATGTTGCTAAATTTTAAGAAAAGAAAGAATGCTCTCAATATCTGAGAAGAAATAGGACCACCTGTAAATTTATGCTGGCATCAGACATTGCCTCAGCAACATTAGGTAATAAAAGTGAAGAGCTGGGGATGTACTCAGTGATGAGACAGTGATAGTGACAGCATGTGAGGCCCTGGGTTCCTCCCAAGCACTACAGAAAAGATAGCAAGTACTATGTATAGTGCTGAGGGAAAAAGAATATGACATGGAATTTACCACTCATTTGGAACACAATTGTAATGGGTATAAAACATTCTCTTGTGTGGATTGCATAATTTATATAACTGGTTTATTATTAATATATATTTAGATTGTGTTCATACTTGATATTATTTCAAACCATGATATAATGAATAAATTTATCATGGTTATCTATTAGATGAACTTCTAGAAGTATAAAAACTGAATCAAATGGTATATGCATTTAAAAATATCTTCGGGGCTGGGGATATAGCTCAGTTGGTAGAGTGCTTGCCTCGCAAGCACAAGGCCCTGGGTTCAATCCCCAGCACCACAAAAAAAAAAAAAAAAAATCTTCATTTTCTGTGTTGTCCTCCATAGATATTTAACATTCTTATTATTTTTCTGACAGTATGTGCTTATTTAGTGTCTATGTCGTATATTGGTGATTCTTGCAGTATTTCGAACTTTTTCACTATTATTATATCTGTTATGATGATCTGTGACCAGTGATCTTTGCCTTTACTATTGGTTTTGGGGTGCCACAAATAGCCATATCCATATGAAACAGTGACTGGTGGGGTGCTTTTTGACCACCCCACCACTCAGCCCCTCCCTCTACCCCAGGGTTTCCCTGAGGCAGAACAATATTGAAATTAGGTCAAAGAACAATCCTACAATGGCTCTAAGGATTCAAGTGAAAGGAAGAGTTGTAGGTCTCCCACTTTAAAGAAAATGCTAGAAATGATTAACTTGGTGAGGAAGGAAGGTTGAAAGCCAAGACAGACTGAAAGCTAGGCCTCCTCTTAGCCCAGCTGTGAATGCAAATGAACAGTTCTTGAAAAAAATTAAAAGCCCTGCTCCAGTGAACACACAAGTGATAAGAAAGCAAAATAGCTTATTGCTGATATTGAGAAAGTTTTAGTGGTCTAGATAGAAGATCAAACCAGCAGCAACACTCCCTTAGCCAAAGCCTAACCCAGAGCAAAGCCCTCTCTCTCCAAATGTGTGAAGGTGGAGAGAGGTGAGGAAGCTGCAGAGAAGTTTGAACCCAGCAGAGGTTGGTTCCTTAGGTTTAAGGAAAGAAGCCGTCTCCATAACATAAGGTGCAAGGTGAAGCAGCAAGTGCTGACGCAGAAGTTACCAAGAAGATAACTGATGGAGGTGGCGAAACTCAACAACAGATTTTCAATGCAGATGAAACAGCCATCTATCAGAAGAAGCCATCCAGGACTTTAATAGGTAGAAGTCAATGCATGGCTTTGAAGCTTCAAAGGAGGAGACAGGGGTAGGGGGTGACTAATGTGGCTGATGACTTGAAGTTGAGGCCACTGCTTTTTACCCCTCTGAAAATGTCAGGACTCGTGAGCATACTAAATCTACTTTGCCTGTGCTGTATAAATGGAAAAATAAGCCTGGATGACAGCACTTCTGTTTATAACAGGTCCTGGGTTGGATCCCCAGCAAAAAAATTAAAAATTAGAAAAATAGTAGGAAAAAAAATCACAAAATATTAACCGTGGCTAATGTTGGCTGTGGTAAACATACTGTTACTTAAGGCAAAACATAAGGGATCAATGAAAAACAGACAAATTTAAGAATGGATTAAGGATGTTATTAAAGAAAAAAGACTGGTTCATCTGAGGAAATTTTCCAGTTCCAGACATATTTGAGAGTCACAATCCCATCTGTTGTTATAGAACATATAAAAATAAAATTTTAAAGGAGGTACAGTGAATGCTGAAACAGGTAAAGTATAAAAGAAAAAATTGAAAATGTAGAATATATCACAATAAAACCACAAAGTATCCCTACAAAACAAAATAGTACATTACCTGTTTATACGTACTATTTAATATTTTAATATATGGTTCCAGTTCATCACTGGTATAAATTTTGTTGTATTAACTGTTTTATGATAAACATTTATAATAAAAATAAAGCTTCCTACTTTTTCCACCACTCTCATGTTTGCAGTTTTTGCCCTTTGGACTGGATGATCTGTGAGTACCCTCCTAACTCCAAAATCATAATGAGTTGCCTGGCAATTATAATTAATAGTAATTAGAACAATGCCTTACACATAGCCATCTCAATGTAAAATCACTAGGCACTATTAAATCAGTAAAAAGAGCTCAAAGAATACTGGGTATGTTAGGTACATATAACAAACAAAAAACGATTTTAAAATGTGGTCATATAAAAAATACATGCCATTAGATGTCTATTTAGCTGATAAGTGTATACTCAATTCCTACTAAAGAATGAGAAACCTGTGGCTACCCCATAAATATTGATGTGATGATGATTAAAGCAATATCGCCTTACACAGTACATTGTCAAGTCCAACCAAATAAATCAATATATAATACTTAGAAAAAGAACCCAAACCACGGAGAAACGTTATCTTTCCAACAGCTATTTTAGTAACCCATAGTTTATAACAGCTTTTATGCTTTGTGCATTAAGGTCATTCATCACATGAAAAATAATCCCACCCCCTCTACTGGCAAACCCACAGCATCTCGGGTTAGTTGCCAGGCGGGATCTCCCGCCTCCACCCCGTTTCTCCATCTTTCTTAGAGCATCAGGTATCCGACCACTGACATCATGGCCCAGGTGATGTCAGTGGCCGGATACCTGACACAGGAGCTGGATCCGTGCGGTGGGGCTGGGTTCTTCATCTGGGACCTGGGGATTTATGCGCGGACCCCTCGGGGCAGGTGCATTCCGCAGTTGACCTCAAACCGCACACCTGCTTATGTTTTGATTTACCAATCGGTCTCCAGTTAGTTTCTAAGGAAGACATTCCCATAACAAAATAATAATGAAATAAAAATAAGAACAACGTACAAACAAGGCCAGCTGTAAAGCGCCTGAAGGCTGCGAGCCATCTGCCCCTACAGAAGCTATCTCCGCCTTCTGGAGAAACCACCCCACCAAGCCCTAGGCCGCCGCGCTCCTCCACGGGCGAGCGTGGGCAGGAGCTCCGGTCCGCCGGAGGGACCCAGCCCCGCCCTGGGCACTCGGTGCGGTGCTGCCCCTAGTCGGCCGGGAAGAGAGCTGGTCCGGGCTTCGCCCGGGGAAAGGCCGCAGGGCTGTGCCCCTGGGGAACCGGGGCAGCCAGCGGGGGCCCCGAGACCGCGTGCGGGCAGCGCCCCTGCCTCCCGGCGTCGCCATGGGAACCCAGGGTTTGGCCTCCGGGCCGGACCGCCACCCCAGAGGGAGGCGGCGGGCGTGAGGCCGAAGACGCTCACCGCGACGCCGGAGTCGCGTCCCGCCGGTCCTCCGCCGCCTGGGGTTGCGCTCGGTCTCACGGTCCGTCCCGGCACCCGTTCCAGCCGCCGCTCGCGAGCCCGCGACGCTGTCGGGCCGCTCCTGCAGCCCGTGCCCTCCGCACCGGAGCGTGGAGGTGTCGGGCTCCGCTGCGGGAGGCGGGAGATTTAAACCCGGCGGCCGGGCGCGCGCGTGAGCAGCGCCTCCCTGGGCGCCTCGGCCCAGGCGTCCCGCCCCTCGGCTCCAGCTGACCCCACGTCGGACTGGCGCCTCTGTTCACTTGTGAGTGAACTCCTCGGTACTCTGTGTCTTCTTTGCCCAACTGCTCTTTGCTTAATAAAGTGAGGTGACAAGCACCAAACTGGCAAGAACGTCACTAGGAGGAACTGATTGTGAGACCTCCGAGGCGGGGTAAGTGGAAGGAGTGCTCGGCGGGGTTCCGCCCTGCCTCGCCGAGCCCCCACTGCACCCGCCCGGCCCTCGGCTGCCGGCACTGCGCGCCCGGGTCATTGCCGCGTCCTCAGGTGCTTCTCAACACCTGGGCTCTGCACGCGGGAGGCGTTCGTGTGCTGGTTTGTTTTTCTTATTTTAAAGGTTTAAGAAGGGCTAAGTTACCACTGTTAATAATTTACCTCACATGCACATATAGACAACCATGATTTTTTGTGATAAAGGAATCTTTAAGAGTAAAAAATTCTAAGCCTAAAAGTCTCAGGGAAAAAAGTGCAAATGAGGCAAAAATAAAATTGCATTACTGGGGGAGATAATTTAATAAACTCAAAGTACTTTCTTTAAAAAGTGACTCTAGATTTTGTAACAATTTCCCTAAAATTGCAAAATGTGAATTCATTACACATAGCCTGCAAGGGGGAAAAAAAAGAGATAACCAAAGGTCTGTAAAATCATGAAAGACATAAAGATGGGGTAAGAGTCTAGAGTATTAGTACAAAGTGCTCACCATAACATCAGGAAAAAAGTAGTTGTAGAATAGAAAAAAGGGCAAATTATTTATACTTATAAAGGGTCAGTTTGGAATGAAAATGAATTTAGATTCTTATGCTATATGAATCTCAAGGAATAGTTGAAATTATATGCAAAATTTGGTATGTCATTTTTTGAGGGAAAAGTCCACAATTTTCTCAGATTGTTTTTTTTTAAAAAAAGTATTTTTATTGGTGCATTATAATTACACATAATAGTGGAATTTGTTGTTAAATTATTTCTACATGGTCAATTTCATTCCCTAGCATCTCCCCTTTCCCTCACTCTGGTCCTTCCTTTTCCCTATTGGTCTCCCTTATATTTTCATGAGACACCCCCTGCCTCCAGTTTCCATGAGAGAAAACATACCACCCTTGACTTTCTGACCTTGGCTTATTGTGTTAACATAATGCACTCAGATTCCATCTATTTTTCTGCAAATGATGTAATTTCTTTTTTTTTTTTTTTTGAAACAGGGATTGAACTCAGGGGCACTTGGCCACTGAGCCACATCCCCAGCCCTATTTTGTATTTTATTTAGAGACAGGGTCTCACTGAGTTGCTTAGGGCCTTGCTAAGTTGCTGAGGCTGGCTTTGAACTCGTGATCCTCCTGACTCAGCCTCCCAAGTCGCTTGGATCACAGGCGTGCGCCACCACGCCCGGCAATTTTATTCTTCTTTATGGATGAGTAAAACTTCATTATGGATATATACCACATTTTATCTATTGTGAACAAAGTCCAGATTTTTAAAAGGGTAAGAATTACCATTTGGCAAACATGCATGATTACTGTACTTCTTCGGAATGTCTTTCTTGATTCATACACTTTGGTGTCCTTCCCAAGGGGAATATCATGCTTCTCACTCAACACCTGTATTGAAATTAACTACCTGCTTTTCTTTCCCATTTAGATGCTGAGCTGCTCCAAAGCTTCTCCAACTTTATACATTTCCACAATCTGCTAGTACTGTGCCTACAATATACTAGGTCCTTAATGTTTATTTCATCAGTGAATAAACTGAAAGATGGCTAACTGACAACTGAAGAATACAGTATAAAGCATCTAAAGAGAACTGAACATCTTTCTCCCAAAGGCATAAATGACTAACATAGTAATAAGCAAAGTAACTTTTAAAATGTTGCCATGCTTATGGTAAATTCTTGAGACATTTTAGGCAATGCTTGTTCCAATGGTCTGTAATTTATTTCAAGAGGATGATAAGTTATTTTTTTCAGCTTTCATCTGAAACAGAGAGAGGTCCTCCAAGTTACATACCAGGAAGTCTGGACAGTGGCTGTGAGCCAGGCCTGAAGGTTTTGTTCACTTAATTGGGAAAAATTATAGAAAGATACACAATGTTTCTAAGCTACCATAAAACATTAATACATAATCACTTTTTCTTCATAAATCACTAAGAAAAGTGTCCAAGTGGTGACACAGAATTGGAATGGTTTTGGCAAACAGTGCAGCTACTGATGCTCCTTCTGGGCAGGAATTAGGTCTTACTCATGATGTTCACTGTGGAAAGAATTAATAAAATTCCTTTAACTGTTGGGTTGAGAAAGAAATGTTTAAATGATTTGTATTAGTCCCTTAAAACAAATAAATTAGACAACCCAGTAGTTAAATTTTAGTGTTTCATTTTTTTTAGAAAATTAAAAGATTTAATACATTAAAATGCTTTTATATGAGAGGATTTAAATTTCATTTAGAAATACAAACATTTATAGAACTGCCATTTCACTACCAATATATAACATACACTAGTATAAATAGTATTTTCTTCTATAATATACTTCAAAAAGCTAACTAGAAAAAAATCTTAGATGACTTGGTATATGGGACTTCACAAATGGGATCCAAACCTGGAGTCCTAGTTCCTTTTTTTTTTTTTAATTTTTTTTTTTTTTAGTTGTCAACAGATTTTATTTATTTATAGGTGGTGCTGAGAATTGAACCCAGTGCCTCACAAGTGCTAGGCAAGTGCTCTACCACTGAGCTATAACCCCAACCCCTGGAGTCCTAGTGTCTTTTAAAATGATCTTTATTTTACATTTGCAGTATGAGGTAAATCTCTCCATATATTCCCAAATAAAGCCTCAATTATTAGGAAACATACTAAAATTATTCTAGCCTTTGTATGGTTTTACATTAAGGATCTGTGAAACTAAATGTCATGGAAATTACTTCGTTTCTTCAAGGTCTTCCACTTTCTTTGCAATCTGGTGGCTCTTACCAAGGAATGTTAGCATTAAAGGTTAGTGGCAGGAGAACATGGAGAGCTATCTTCCTAGATGTTCATAATAGTAACTACTTCAATGCAAGCTAAATGTGCTCTCCCTACCCTACTACGTTTTTGTTTATTCAAGTAAGGCTAGAATTAGACACAACATTACTGAGATGGCTTTTTTAACAATGTGAATTATTAGAGACTTTTAAAAAAAATATGTCCTCCCCCTGAAATGAACACTGACCTTAATCTGGCATTACTAAGGCCCAGGCATGTTGTTTATATTTAACTATAGATAGAATTACTTGACATGAAATTTTCTATCAGATCTAACAAGATGAATTCTCTATAGTTTTTATTACTAAGAGGTATGTCTTCTAGCTCCATCATTAACTGACCATTACCTTTATACTAGGCACTTTACCTGTCTGGACTGTGGCTTCTTTTAATAACATAAATAACATAATAATTCAATTATATGAATGAATAACAGGATAATTTCTAACGTTCCTTTTTGCTCACATACAATTCTTTAAGGAAATAAAGAAATGGATTTTTATATGTATACATTATTACAGTAATATATCTAGTGGTACATTAAATTGGATTGATTTTAAAAACAAAAACATGCAAAGTCGAACATACCATTATGGTAATTTAGTACCAATAAATGGCACTTGCTTACATATAACCCTTCTTTTATGTAAGTGAAGATATTTTCACTTTTATTTTTAAAACTCTTTTTAGTTATAGATAGACACAATACCTTTATTTACTTATTTTTATGTGGCTGAGGATGAAACCCAGTGCCTCACACATGCAAGGCAAGCACTCCACCACTAAGCTTCAACCCAACCCCCAAACTTTTTACACCTACAAAAACTACGTGATATAAGAATTGACAGAATTGGCTCAGTGGTAAAGTGCTCACCTCACATACCCAAAGCATCCTGGGTTCCATCCCCAACACCAAAAGAAAAAAAAATAGTAATCGATAACGTGTCCAATCAGTCCTCCAAATCAGTGGATTCAACCAACCTTAGATAGAAAATGTGCAGAAAAAAATTGCATCTGGGCAGGTGAGATGGCACATTTATGCTATGCCAGTGATTCAGGAGACTGAGAAAGGAGGATCTCAAGTTCAAGGGCAGCCTCAATAGTTTAGCAAGGCCTTAAGCAATTTAGCAAAACACTGATTCAAAAAAAAAGGCTGGGGAAGTAACTCAGTGGTAGAGCCCTCCTAGCTTCAATCTCTAGTAGCAAAAAGCAGAAAATGCAACAACTCTGCATCTGTACAGATTTTCTTTCCTTGTCATTATACCATGAACAATAGAGTATAATAATTATTTACATAGCATTTACATAATGTAAGGTATTACAGTTGACCCTTGAACAACACGGGTTTGAACTGCTGGGTCTACCTATATGCAGATTTTTTAATGTTTATTTTTTGAGATTTGTGGCTTAAATTTTTTAAAAACTGTTTAGTCTAGAAATAAATATATATATGTACACACACATACGTACACATAAATATGCTAGGTATGTCCTGAATACATAAGATATATGTAGGTATGTCTGCTTTTTATCATTTACTACCATAAAATACAAATTTAAAAAGTTAGTTTATTAAAACTTACACAAACACCATACGTTGTGCCATTGAGTCAAGACAAATGTAAACATACATAAAGATGCAGCATTAGGGCTGGGGTTGTGGCTCAGTGTTAGCATGCTCGCCTAGCATACGTGAGGCCCTGGATTTGATCCTCAGTACCACATAAAAATAAAGGTATTTTGTGTTCATCTACAACTAAAAAAAAATATAAAGAATTTTTTAAAAGATGCACTATTAATAACTAAAATTAACTACAGCGCATACTGTTACTATAATAATTTCATAGCCACCTCCTACTGCTATTGCAGTGAGCTCAAGTGTTGTATCTGCTTAAAGTCATAGAATGCTAATAATCTGATATCCAGTACACTGCACCTTTCAGTAAAAAGTGATCTCATGGTTTGCCTGTAATTTTCACTGTATATAATACACATGAAGCTGGGCGCAGCAGGAGGCTGAAGCAAGAGGATCAAGAGTTCAAAGCCAGCCTCAGCAAAAGCAAGGCACTAAGCAAGGCACTAAGCAATTCTCTGCCTTTTATTGTCTCTAAATAAAATACAAAATAGGGCTGGGCATGTGGCTCAATGGTCGAGTGCTCCTCTGTTCAATCTCCAGTACCAAAATCAATCAATCAATCAATCAATCAATCAGTAAAAATACATATGACATACAAAATATTAACTTTGTTATTGGTAAGGCTTCCAATAACAGCAAGCTATTAGTAGTTAAGTTTGGAGAAAGTCAAAAGTTATGTGGATTTTCAGTTCCATGGAGATACCCCTTTGTTGTTCAAGGGCCAACAGTACAAGTAAGTAATCTTGGGATAACTTGAAAGTCAGAGGACTGCATAAGTCATAGGCAAATACACCAGTCAAAAAGGGACTTGCATATGGGAGAATATGGGTATCCACTGGAGTCCTGAAGCCAATGAAGAGACCAAAGGGCAACTTTTCTATTTTGGTTTGAGCTCTAAACTCAGTTAAATTGGAATTCAAATCCTGACAGTGGTATTTACTGATAGCATGACTTTTCAATAACTTATTTTCCTTTTCTATACAGATAATTCAGTACCTACATCAGCAGATTGTAATGACAAGATCTATTGTCATTTTTATAGACATAAAATAATTTACTTTCTTAAATTTGCAAAATCAATGGAACTGATAATAGAACAAAGATACCCTAATTCTAGTAAACAATAAATAAAAATAAAAAACACTTCACTATTAAAGATATATTTACTTTATAACAAAACATTAAGATGATTATGTTTGATACTTCAGGTCTATAAACCTCAAAGTATCAATATTGAAATAATTCAAAGTCCCTGCAGATTTTGTACCTGGCAGCTAGATTAGCAAAACTGGAATTTTACTTGCCTCATGAAATCTGATTCTCTTTAGAGGCTATTAATAACATTGAAGAGATATTAATTGGATATTCCTTGCAGTCTTAATTCATCCTATCTTCTCCTTTAAAAACAAAGCTTCAGTTATATCAATAATTAAAATTTTCCTTATATTTGCTTATATAAGCAACTGTGTGACTTTTCAAAACAAGAATACATCAAAAGAATTTTAGGATGTGTGAACAGATTTCAGTGTTGTTATCAGAAATTCCCAGATAGTATTTATTTTGTTTTATAGGGATGTTTGTTCAGTTATGCAATTATGTATATTTTATATCAATTTAAACATTCATTTGTTCTTTCCTCTGATAATGCTAGCAGGCATTTGGACATATTATTATGCATTGTTAACAGTTCCAAAGTGGAATTCTAAATTCAAAGGAAAAGGATATACAAGGCACATATTAGTCCTTTACCCAGAAAACTGTTTTTCTACATCCAGTGTAGAATAAATTTTTAAGGAATTCGTTTCTACCTTAATAATCTGTAAATAGTCATTAGCAAGGTTCTGTTTTCATATTTTCCAAAATAAAAAGATCACCCTGTCTATGAAAAGATTTTGAAGGTGATTTAAGAATAGACTTCCTACTCGGGCGTTGTGGTGCACGCCTGTAATCCCAGCACCTGGGAGGCTGAGGCAGGTGGATCATGAGTTCAAAGCCAGCCTCAACAACTTAGCGAGGCCCTAAGCAACTCAGTGAGACCCTGTCGATAAATAAAATACAAAATAGGGCTGGGGATGTGGCTTCAGTGGTCGAGTTCCCCTGGGTTCAATCCCCAGTACCACAAAAAAAAAAAAAAAAAAAAAGAATAGACTTCCTCAGTAAAGGAAGAAATGTTATGACCACTTCCTTTTTCATAGTATTTGAACTCATGGTATTTATTCTGATACTTCTGTGCCTCTCCTTCTGCTAGAATAACCTATAGCTTCATCCTGCCCCTAAATTACCTGACCGAATTTGACCCAATGTCACTCTTCTAAGATGTCCTTCTTGACAGCCATCTTGCTTCCCAGAGCTAATTGCTGCTCCCTTCTCTAAGCCACCGCTCTTCCTCATGCACATAGGACATTGTGGCAGATACATTGTTTTTTGTTTTTTTTTTTGGAACCAGGGATTGAACTCAGGGACACTTGGCCACTGAGCCACATCCCCAGCCCTATTTTGTATTTTATTTAGAGACAGGGTCTCACTGAGTTGCTAAGGGCCTCGCTAAGTTGCTGAGGCTGGCTTTGAACTCGAGATCCTCCTGACTCAGCCTCCCAAGTCGCTTGGATTACAGGCGTGCGCCACCACGCCCGGCTTGCAGATACATTTTTAATGAGTATCTCCCATGTGAGAGTGTAATCTTTTTAAAGGTAGTGAACACATGTCTTATACTCTCATGTTTTTCCCTTTTCCTACACCCCAGGAGAGATTCAGGTGTATAGCTTTTTTCCTTGAACTAACTTATTCAATTAGGTATACTAAGCCTATTTTTTTTTTTTTTTTTTTTTTTTTTGGTTAGGGGTGATGGGTATTGAACCCAGGGCCTACACAGGCTAAGCAGGTGCTCTACCTGTGAGCTAAAATGCCTCTAATCCCTAAACCTAATTTTAAATTTAGGAAGCTTACTGTTAAATGGGAAGAATAGTAAGAAAAGGAATTTCTTTGTTAGATAAGGTAAGAGAGCAGTTATCAACATATTTATGAATTACATTACTATGGCAAACAGCATAAGTAACCCCCTGCTGGTCACCTTCTCCCAACACCAGGGAAGGCATCTCCTCTCTTTTCTCCATCAGGAGCAAATGAGTGCACCCACCTCTGGTGTAACACCAGCCTCAACTAGAAGAAAAGGGAACATTGAAAGGCAGACTTCCAATTTTTGAGGAAAAGGAGGAGCATTATGTTATAAGAAGACTGGACCTTCTAGGCTTCTACTGGCTTCTCATATTCTTCCTCTTTAGGGAATAAGATATAACTTTTTGAATTATCCAAGGAGAGAAATTTAGCAGAGATCAATCGGAGACAATCCTTGTTGGAGACCCGGTCACTAATGTTATATCCATCCCAAGGGAGAATGCCTTAACTGTGAATGTATCCTGCTGTGGAACCAGAAATCAGACTAGATAAGGAATCAGTTATATAAATGCCACTTCCTTTTCCATTACATTTAATAAATAGGCCTCTTTACTTTAACCACCTAGTATATATATATATATATATATATTACATTTGATCAGCCCAGGTTGGGTGAATTAAGATAGACATGTAAAATAACTCTCCCTTAAGGCTCAGAGACCATCCAAAACAGGACTATGAATTCATTTTTGTCCTGTCACAAAGATTATACATACCCCAGATACTGCAGATATGAAATTTACACTAGTCAGCAAAAAAATGAGAAAAGCAATGTCTTTGTATATGAATTTTCTGTCTGCCTTTATTCAGTTTTTTTTTTCCCATTAAAATACGCATTAAGAAATGATGTGATAACTGGAGCTCTAGCTCTTGGTCTATGTGAAAGGAGGACCATATCCTAAGGGTAAAGGGAGCTGGAGTCCCTAAAGAAGGTGGAACAAAACCACTATTTAAGCCCTGCACTGCCTCTGGACTTCAACACACAAGATAATTAAACTCCTAACTGGTTCAGACCACTCTTAATTTGGCTCTCAACTGCAGCCAAATATACCTGTTGTTTCCCAGGCTTTTGCAACAGGAACATCATTTGAATTACACTGAATCACAATCCAACAATGAGACCAAACTGATTTCCCATACACCTAAGTTTGAGGTCACTGAGGAACACCAATCCATTAAAGATTGAAGTCATATTTTAAAAAGACATTTGTATTTAGTATATAATATATGCATAAAGATGAATGCTAATGTTATGAAATTTGTAGAATGTTTATGTAATACCAACCACAAGATTTTGTCTAGAGAATATATTCTTATCTGCACCTGAAGATAGGTTAGGGAAAGAGGAGATTCCTGGTTACCCTGAAATCTGTATGCAATTTCTAAAGGATCTGACATATCTATAATATGAAGTACTTCATCTAAAATAACTCAATGAATTCTTAATAAATTGGCGTCTACATTTTTTAATGTTCTGAATTCATACAAAGTCTTATTTTCTGGTAAACACTACTTGTTTTACCAAAAGGAAACTGAATTTCCATTTCTCTTCCTATACATTTCTATTAGTCTTTCTAGATGCTTTTTTTAAAAAAAAAAACATCTAACTAAAAGAACCCAAGTTTCTCTAACAACAAAAAAAATAGCCAATCAAGTACTCTACTTCTAATACATTCTTTTATAGTATTTCAAAAGCAAATATTAATTCAAACCAATACCTTTAAAAAGAAGTTTAAAAATCTCAGTTTAATTTCTGCAGTCTATAGGGTAGAGAATACAGGTCACATTTATTTTATACACACAAAATAAAAACAAAGTAATCTGTTAGCCTTTATGAAGGGTGAAAACCTGTGTAAACCTTAATGTAAAAGACTGCATCTGCATCAACATAACCTGATGGTTCTCTAGGGACTTCATTTATAGAAAGTCTCTATATCAAGTCACCATTCACTTTCACGCCCCCACATGGGAAGTGGTAGGGGAATATCTGTAGGAATACAATTTATTGTCTGCGCCTCCACTTAGAAGTAGCTGCATAGAGAAAGAGAGAAACACAAAAGTAAATATAATTATTCCATGTAATAGCTAAACCTAAACAAACACTAATAATTTGATTACAAAAGGAATTATAGATGAGCAGTTAACTTACATTGAACATTAGCACTCATGGGGACCAATTACAGAAAATTTCACTACTATTTGGGTTGAGCATCCCTAATCCAAAATATGGGCTGGGGAGGTATTTCAGAGAAGAGTGCAAGTAGGAAGCCTTGGGTTCAATCCCCAGTACTAAAACAAAGTAAAAGCAAAACATCTACACTTCAAAATGCTCTAAAATCCACGTTTTAAGCACCAATATGATGCCACAGATGGAAAATTCTGCATCTGACCTCATGTGATAGGTCAGGACAAAACAGGCATACCAAAAAACATTGTATAAATTACTTTCAGGCTATATGTATAATTGATATATATATACATATATATGACATGAAAAGGAATTCTGTGTTTAGACTGTGTCCCATCTCCAGCATACCTCATTTATGTGTTAATATCCCCAAATCTGAAAAAAATCTGAACTCTGAAATGCTTTTTGTTCCAGGAATTTCAGGTAAGAGATACTTAACCAGTATTATAATACAGGACATTAAAACATTACAAGTGATCATTTGAACTTGTTTGAGACACAGTATGTTGTTGTACTTTTTATGAAGCTTTTTCCAAGATATGTAATAAAATAGTTTGAAGACTGATACAATTTTCCTTACTTAAGAAAACAAAGTTTTTAAAGGACAGTGCATTAATTGTTTGCAAATGCATATTGCAAATTATTCAAGTTGCCCTAGGACTTGTATTTAGGAAGAATTCTTAGGCAATAAGAGATTATGTATATACATTCAAAATTAAATGGCAATTCTTTAAACACATCTTATAGTTCATATTTATTATATAGGACTTTTGTGACTGGGAAATACTTTGATCCAATTAGTCTAAAGTAGTGATTTTATGGACTTAAAATCTTTCACTAAGATACTCATAAGAGGGGCTGGGGTTGTAGCTCAGTGGTAGAACGCTTGCCTGGCACACGTGAGGCAATGGGTTCAATTCTCAGCACCACATAAAAATAAATAAATAAAGGTAGTATGTCCATCTACAACTAAAAAAATATAAAAGATACTTATGAGAGAAAACAAATTGCTTCAAAATTTCCAATTTTACTACAGTATTATCAGAAGACAAATTAGTTTCTTCTTTGAGATGTGAGATTTTTATTGTAGAACACATTATAAAAATGATATTCATTGAAACTAGTAACTTTTATAAACAAAAATACCATATTTATTCTAATAATATAATTTTCCTCTTCACCAAGTAACTAATGAATTCTTACCCCTGTGTCTGTCCAGTCCACACTTAGAACCTTATCTTCATGAGCAGCCAGATCATAGAGAGGAGCCTTACAACTAAAAGATGAAAATATTAACATGTTATATATATTCATAGTATTAAAACAAACATTTATGAATAATCATTTACAATTTTCTGAAAATTTTACAGAATTTACCATCCTTGCCCTAATAACCATTTAATCTTAAAATTCTGAGTCTTTTTTTTTTTTTATATTTTTTTAGTTGTTGATGGACCTTTATTTATTTATTTATATTTTATTTTATTATTATTATTATTTTTTTTTTTTGCAGCACTGGGGATTGAACCCAGGGCCTTATGCTTGACAGGCAAGGACTCTACCAACTGAGATATATCCCCAGCCCACCTTTATTTATTTATTTTATGTGGTGCTGAGGATTGAACCCAGTGCCTCATACATGCTTAGGCAAGTGTGGTTACCACTGAGCCACAACCCCAGCCCAAAATTCTGAGTCTTAACCACCTCTACTGTTTCCTATGTCATGAGAAGACTACAGATTTATTACAACAAATATATTCAGGAAAAATGTTATTTAGTTTTAAAGATTTATTTATAATTAAGCCCATTTCACACTTCCTTCATTACTTTTCTTTTATCCCCAAATCATGGCTTTGCATATACCCTTTATCTAACCTTTTCTACCCCATAACTCCTATATTTATATTTTTAGTCCAAACTTCTCCCTTGAGCTACATATGTATATCCAATTGCCTGACAGCTGAATGGACACAAGTAATTTAAAATAAGAAATCAAAACTTCTGATTTTCCCTCACAAATCAGTTTTCTATCCTTTCCCTCCATGGTTAAATGGCACCATCAATCACCTAACTGCTTAGACAGAAAATGTGGGCATTACCCTGATTCCAATCTCCACATTGAATCCATAAGATAATACAACATATACCTAGTACTCAGTTATTTATCTGTAATGCTGCTGCCCAGTCCGAGTCACAATTATCTGTTTTGAATTATAATAGTTTCTCTGCTTTCATTCTTGTTCCCTTGCCCAAAACCCTCCAAAGCCTTCCAATCACATTTAGAATAAAACCCAACTCATTACCATGTTTTACTAAGTCCTGTCTGATGTAACCACGAGTGGCTTCATGTCCTACCACTCTCCTCTTTGCTTACTCTACTCCATCAACACTGGCCTTCTTGCTATTTTGCCAACATGCCAAGATTCTTCCATCTTATCTCTTGTTCCCTCTGCTGTGATATGTGCATGGTTCATACCTTCCCACTAGAAGTTCACTACTGCAATATTACAGAGGAGCCTTCCCCCAAGAAGTATTCCTTTACCCAGCTTCACTTTCTCTATAGCACTTACTACTATTATTAGAAATTATGTTAACTGGGGTTGGGGCTGTAGCCCAGTGACAGAGCACTTGCCTAGCATGTGTGAGGCACTGAGTTCGATCCTTAGCACCACATAAAAATAAACAAACAAAATAAAGGCATACTGTCCATCTACAACTACAAAAAAACTTTTTTTAAATTACGTTAACTGCCATGTAAAATGTCAATTAAAATGAATCCCCTACCTTCTGAATAACAGGTCATGTATCATAAGATCATATTACAGTATATTACAAAGCAGATATAAGGCCAACAACAGCAACACACAAACAGGTTTTAGTTAATGCATCTTTTCTACTTGGAAAGATATATAAATAAGATCTGTATGCATTTTTGGGAGGCACTGTATATACATTATTATCACAGCACTAGCCTATAAGTAAAGAACTATACCTTTAATATATAATTATATTTATATTTTAATTTAATTTTCTATTAACATAATTTGTATTAAGGTTAAAGATAATCTTTCTGAACTATTTTTTCCTGTTTTATAACAAAGTCAGAAAGATTTTATAAACTCTGATTTTTGTTTGTTTATTTGATAAAAAGATAAAGCAATGTGGCATTAGTTTTTCCAGAATGTAAAAAACAACATACTAACATGAATAAAATTCCTTTGATTCTGGCTTTTTTGAAATATCAGTGTTTTCCAATATGAGGTAGTATAATCAACAACTTTTTAAAAACCCTTCCAGCTTTGGATAATCATTTCAGTATTCACTCTGTTTTTTCATTTTATAACAGTAATTGATATCTTTGTTTTATAGAGCATAAAGAGGATTTACCTTCTTGTATCCCACAGCTTGACAATGTTATCTAAAGAGCCTGAAATCAGTTGCTGTTCATGAGTAGGAGACCACTTTACTGCTGTGACCCAGCCTGTATGTGAGGTCAGGGACAGCAACACCAAAGAACCATCTGAACAAAGAAAAAAGATAAGTACTAGAGAAGTTCAGGCAGAACAAACCTAAAAAATATTTGGAGAAATCTTTTTTTTTTAAAACATCCCTCAGTAGTTTATACAACTCACCTTTAGTTCGGGGATCCCACAGTCTGATATGCCTATCCGTGCTTCCAGAAGCTAAACGTTTACAAAGTGGAGAATAGGAAATACAATTAAACACTTTATTTCCTGTCTGAAAAGGAAAAAGAAAAAAAACATTTAACAATGGTAGACCAGAAGTAACCATTTCTATAAGTTTATCACTTAGAAGATCAAAGTTAATCAGGGGAGTACTGAAATTCTTACCAAAGTTGACTTAAGACTGCCAGACTCAACATCCCATACTCTAATTGTGTGGTCCCAAGATGCACTGCAGATTTCTTCAGCATCTGACCAGAGTACTGAGGAAATTGCTTCTGTATGGCCAGAGAGGGTCACAATGGGAGTCTAGAAATGGAAGACCCCCCACCAAAAAAAAAGGAAAAGCATTTTCATTTCAGAGTAATCAGAACAATAATAGTAATTATTAACTTCCAATGCCATATGCTAGGTATTTTTGCCTGGTGTTTTAGCTTTGATATCCTGCTCTATTTCTTCTTTTAACAATCCTCCAAGATGGATATATCAGTTCTTATTTTATACATGAACATAAAGAAGCTGAGAGAACTTGCCCAACATTATACAGTTTATAAGTGGCAGACTTGAGTTTAAATCCAAATATCACTCCCAAGTTTCTAGTCTTTCTACAATATTGACTCTTTTTTTGAAATATTTTTTTAGATGTTGATAGACCTTAATTTTATTTATTTATTTATTTGTATTGCTGAGAATCAAACCCAGTGCCTCACACATGCTAGGCAAGCACTCTACCACTGAGCCACAACCCCAACCCTATATTCTAACTCTTCCTCATCTGTTCTACTTTTCATTTTAACCAGTACTAATATTAACACTAATTTAACTTTCCCAATGGATAAACATCATATTAAAGTCCAGTCCTCAGATGGCCTTGGACTGACCCAGTCTCTTTCCTCTCTTCTACTAGCCTGTAGTTCTCAGAATAACTGTAGAATATGCTGGGAATGTAACATCCTGAGATAGGGATAACTGACCGGAACAGCCTGGGCTCAGTTCCAGTCCCCCCCAGAAACAGGATGTCCTTCAAAGCATTGCCCAGTAGGTCTCATGACCTGTGGGTATAAACCCTAAGTGTTGCTGCTTTTTGGGATTCCTCAGCTGTGGTGAAAGTGGTGCACACAGTTAAGACTCCATCCACCCTAGGAAGCTTTCTTGAGCTTTGGGAGACTGACTTGCATGGATCATAGGCTTCCGTTGGCCCTTGCTGCTTTTCTGTAAGTGATAAAATCTATTTTGTGTAACTTGTGCATGTGAATATGTTGTCTCACTGGACTCATGCAATCAGTAAAACAGCAGTGGATGGAAGTGTTTAGATCTTACTCCCTACGGTTAGCATAGTGATGATCTTTACTGTCCTCCATGCAGCTGTGGGGATGTGTTCTATGTTGGGATCAGTTATTAGTGAACCTGCTTCACGGTTAGTGAAAAAAGCTTTCAGACAGATCTAGGTTTGAGTTGAAGTGCTGCCAATTTCTACATGACTCCTCCAGATAAATTAATCTCAAAACATTGTTGGCACTCCATTTCCTCAGCATCTTTAACTTCTTTTTGTTTTGTTTTGTTTGTTTGGTACCAGGGATTGAACCCAAGGTTAACCACTGAGTCAAATCCCCATCACTTTTTATTTTTTATTTTGAGACAGGGTCTCACTAAGTTGCTTAGAACCTTACTAATTGCTGAGGCTAGCCTCAAACTTTCAATTCTACTGCCTCAGCCTGGGATTCAAGACATGTGCACCACACCCAGAAGTCCTATTATTTAATCCTTAAATAATGTCCATCCACAACTCATTTATTAGTACTCCAAAATCTCTAATGTCTTTTCCAAATTAAAAACCCCAAGCTATGTACAGTGCCTATAAGGAACATGAAAGAGAGAGAAAAAGACTTCTGGAGTGGGAGGTAGTCAAGGCAACTTTTGTCACTGTTACAGTTAAATTTCTTAAATATAACCTCATCTGTAACTGGAAGGGTTATGCTAGATCAGGCAATAGACTTTATTAGTAAAGTGCCAGCAAGTAAGTATTTTAGACTTTGCCAGCCACATGCAGTTTCTATTGCATATTCTTATTTGTCTTTATAATTCCTTAAAAATATAAAAACCACTTTTATAGCTCTATAATATAAAAAGAAGCATTCATAATATAAACAATAAGCTCAATCTGGTTGTTTGGCTGTGTTTGTCAATTCCTAAACCAAAGATACAAATATTGCTTTTCTGGCTCTAAAATTTTCCAGAAAGAAGTAAAAGAACCTGATAAGGAAGTAGGATTAGAACAACCTCTGATGTGATTTTTTCAACAAAACAAAAAGGTTAAAGAAAGGTAATCAGAAGCTTATAGGATAGAAAATGACAAGGTAGAAAGAAACAACAGGTAAACTTATATGGATGAGTCTCAACTACCTCATACACTAAATGAAAAAGGGTTGATATATTGTACTGTGTTATTCTACTAATGTGACATTCTGGAAAAATAAAATTGTAAGAACAGAGAACAGATCAATGGTTGTGAGGTGAGACTACAAAGGGGCAACATGAATTCTGATGGATGAGAGACCCTTCTGTATCTTGGTTGTATGCACTGCTCAAAAGCCAAGAGCTGGGCTAGGGTTGTACCTCAGTGGTAGAGCATTTGCCTAGCACGTGTGAAACACTGAGTTCAATCCTCAACACTACATTTAAAAAAAGCCAAGAGCTATAACCAAAAAAGAGCACATTTTCTCTCTGTAATTTTTTTTAAAAAAGTAAAGTCAATATTGGCATTATTACTATAAACAAACTGAAGCGGAATAGTATAAGAGGAAAAACTATTTTGAGAATTGTAAACTGTATGTTAATATATGAAGTAAATGCCAGGTAAATGATTGGCAGCATTATTCATATTAATACAGGTCAGCTACTGGAACAGAATTTAGAGAGCATTTTTAAAATGCTCCCTTTTTTAAAAAATCCAAAGTTTTCTGTAATTTCTAATTACAGCAACATTTTCACCACAGTTAGCACTTCGAGTTTTTCTGGCATGACTTCAAATAATAAATAATGCATGTATTTAAGCCCCAAATAAAACTAAATGAGAAACTGAGTATACTATTATTTATCTCAAATGAACAATGGAAGCAATTTTATAAATGCATTTCCCTAAAAATAAAAGGCACTGAGTGATAAAAAAAAATACCTGTAATACATACATCCAGCAAAGAACACGACTCTAGAATATATTAGGAACTCTTGCAAATTAAGAAAAAGATAGGCATTATACTTCTTTTAAATGGGCCAAAATATGAACAGACATTTCATAATTAAATATCAAAAGATTGAGGTTTAAATTAAGTTTGACTAGACACCACAAAAAAAATGGGTAAAATAATACACTTTTCAGAAAGTAAGCTAATGTGTAGCCAAGTATAGAGGGTTGCACCTGTAGTCCTAGTTTAAAAAAGTTCGTTAATGTGTGTATATGTTACATGATAAAATAGTCATGGCATTGACCATATCAAGTGCTAGTATGGATGTGGAGTAACTTGAACATTCATTTACTGTTAAATGAAGTGACAACTGATATAGCCCAATTTCTGACAGTATCTAACATTCAGAAAGTGAAACATGTGCATACTGTGTGTGACCCAGCAATTCTACTTCTGCAGAATGGTCACACATGTAATCCCAAAGCCAAGAATTAAAAACTTTCTTAGCAGAGTTATTCATGGTAGCCCAAAACTGGAAACCAACTAAATGCCCATCAAAAGAAGAATTTAAAAATTGTGGTACATGAAATTTAAAAATAGGTAAAACTAAGATGGTGTAAGTCAGAAGTGATTACCTCTGGGGGTCTACTAACTGTGAAGTAGACTAGAGGGAATTTTCTGGGTGCTGGTAATTCTCCATATGTTGATCTGAGTAGTGATTACTTGGGTATACACCTTTGTAAAAATTAATTGAGGTGTACTATACACTTTACTATGTGAATGGCAAACTTTAAAAAGAAAAAAAAACCTACCTTTTCAATAAAGAATTTTTATAACTTAAGAAATCCTTTTCTACTCAGATGCATTCCTTAGAGGTTTGATCAGAGAAACACATCAATAAAAATTACCACTGAATGCACTATTTAATTGGTACAGCATTTCCAGCTTTAATTTGTCCTACAAGAGTAAGGAAGCTAAGTACTTGCCAGATCTTTCCTTTTGAAATCCAGCAGTATACATTTAAATGTATTAAGAAGTTTTTCATCACTACTTTCAGTTGGAACCAGTGAGTGTACTATTTATTGCATCTTATGTGAGTTTGATGAATCATTTATGATCAACTTCATTCTCATTTTCAACATTTTTTTTTTTTTTTTTTTTTTATTGCTGGGGGTTGAACCCAGAGCCTCAGTCTTGCCAAGTAAGCCCTCTACCAACTGCTATAACTCCAGCCCCTCATTTTCAACATTTTTAAAAAATATTTTTTAGATGTTGATAGACCTTTATTTTATTCATTTATTCACATTTACATATCGTGCTGAGAATTGAACCCAATGCCTCATACATGCATGCTTAGGCAAGTGCTCTACCACTGAGCACAACCCCAACCCCTCAACAATTTTTGGAAGATATCTTATTGGTGACTGCAGAACTAATGTGCAAATATCTGGCTTGGTTACTGCACATTCACTAAAACTGTTAGAAAATAAATGAAAAATTTGTTTTCCTAAGCTTTACTCAGTATTTTCCTACTTGTTAAGTATGTAAAAACAGATTAGGTCACACTGTGATAAAAATCTTCATTACAAAATAGGATGAATTAAGAATCTGGAAGAAAAGCCAAACTTATGGAAGCAGGAGTGGACCTATGATTGTCAGGGGCTGAAGTACAGGGAAAATTGGGAAAAGTTGGTCAAATGGTACAAATTTTCAGTTATGAGGTGAACAAGTTCTGGGGATCTAATGTATAGCAAGAGTGGTGATGGATGTGTTACTTTGATCATAATTATTACCCAGTGTGTGTGTGTGTGTGTGTGTGTATAAAATCATGTTACAGACCCTGAATATAGTCGATCTTTATTTGTAATTTAATTTTTTTTAAGTGAAACAAAATCTGGATGAACTTTCTCAATTTAATGGGATCTAAAAACTAAATGATAAAAGCAATTTCCAAATTCTAGTGAACAGGAGATATGACTAGCAATCCTATTAAGAATTATATCCTTAGTATATGAAACAAATAATACTGAAGTCAGGGCTGGGGATATAACTGTTAAGTTGCTTCACTTAGTTCTAGTGCAAGATTTAAATTCAAAAGATCCTACTTCAGAATGTACCATGAGATCAATTACAGTAGCTCTATAATCAGTCTACCAAGCTCTAAGCGTAACTCAATGCTACAAAATTCCAAGATTCAGATAAATGTAGCAATAGTATAAGGTTTATAAAAAAAAATTTACAAATTTATTGAAAGAAAGCATAGTATTTTTCACCTACTGAAAGCAATCTCTTTTTTTCAGTAGGTTTGTAAATTGAAGAAGGTAAGACAAAAGCAAATACAAATAGGAAAGACTATTAAATTTCCATATATTCATTAATACAAATCTAAGAAAGTACTGTCAGTTCTAATACTTACCCTTGTTAGTCCCAATTGTTCTGTTTTCTGTTTCTTTCTTGGTCTATCTGTGGATTCCTCCATTTCATCTTCTTCATCTGTAGGTACTGGATCAGAGAAAGATTTAATATTGGAAAAACTTTGTCAATATTAATTACAAGCTGTCCGAAAGAATTTCTTGAATCTCTGCATATATAATTTTTGTATTATCTCAGTTCATTAGGAAAAGGTATTTTTTTTATCATTTTGGGTAACAGAAAATTATACATAAAAAATAATACCTAATATTCAAAAACAAGAGCAAAAAGTATATTAAAAAATCAAATTCTGCTGTATCATTAAGAGCACTATTATGAAAATAGATCATTTTACAATAGCTATGAAAAAGTGCTTACTATTAGTTCTAGGAGTTACAACCAGATTATATTTACATTACACAGGAGGTACTAAGGTAAACAATGTTAAAATGAGATACATTTCATCTATAATGCACCAATTAAAAAAAATATGGGGGAAAAAAGGAGATAAAATTCAGTCATGTTTATTCTCCTTGAAAATTTCATCTTTTTAACAAAGAAAAGTGATTCATAGTTTTATGTTTTTGTGGTGCTGGGGTAGAGCCCAGGGACTCACATGTGCTAGGCAAGTGCTCTACCACTGTGATACATTCCTATCCCACTTTTCTGTTGTTGTTGTTTTTGTTTCAGTATTTGTTATCTATTTATTTGTTTTTATTACAGTATTATACATTGTAGTTGGGTTCATCTAGATAAAATCATACATGCATGGAATTTGATTTCACTTCACAATACCTTCTTTTACCTCCCATGCTCACTCCCTTCCTCTAGTTATTTATTTATTTATTTATTTATTTATTTAGGTACCAGGGATTGAATCCAGGGTGCTTAACCACTGACCACATCCTCAGTCCTTTTATATTTTATTTTGAGATAGGGTCTCACTGAATTGCTTAGGACCTCGCTAAGTTGCTGAGGCAGGCTTTGAACTTGTGATCCTCCTGCCTCAGTCTCCTGAGCCACTGGGATTACAAGCATGTGCCACCGAACCCAGCTTACTTGTGATGAGTTCTTTTTATTTACACACGAAGGTGAAATCCCCTGTGGTATATTTATATGTGCACATAACTTGATTTTTTAAGGAAGTCATTCTGCATTGCCTCCCATTTCCCATCCTTCCACTCTGCCTTTCAAACTCCTTCTACCACACTACTAGTCTTCCTTATATCTTTATAATATCCTATCCTTCTCTCCTTCTTTCCTTTATGTTACTCTAGCTTCCATATATGAAAGAAAACATTTGACCTTTGACTTTCTGAGTCTGGCTTATTTCACATAGCATGATGTTCTCCATTTCCATCCATTTACCAACAAATGCCATCATTTCATTCTTCTTTATGGCTGAACAGAACTCTATTCTAGGTATAAACCACAATTTCTTAATCCATTCATCTTTGATGGACATTTGGGTTGATTCCACAATTTAGCTACTATGAACTGTGCTGGTATAAACATCAAGGTGGCTTTATCACTATAGTAAGCTGATTTTAGTTTTTGTTTTTGTTTTGTTTTTTGATACCAGAGATCGAACCCAGGAGCACTTAGCCACAACCCAGCCCTATTTTTTTTTTTTTTAAAGCCAAAAGAAGCCTTTAGTTTAGGTGGCCAGTGACGACCTCCCTTATACCTAAAAGCGGTGTGCCGGTTATCTGCCCTTTTTTATTTTTATTTTGAGACAGGGTCTTAGTTGCTTAGTGCCTCCCTAAACTGCTGAGGCTGGCCTCAAACTTGCAATTGTCCTGCTCTAGCCTCCGGAGTTACTAGAATTACAGGCATGCACTACTATACCCAGCTGATTTTAGTTTTGTTGGAAAAATACCAAGGAGTGGCATATCTGGTTCATATGATGGTTGCATTCCTAGTTTTTTGAGGAATCTCCATGCTGCTTTCCGAATGGTTGCACTAATCTGCAGCCCCACCAAGAAAGTACAGGTGTACTTTTTTCCCCAGCCTTGATAGCAGTTATTATTGTTTGTATTCTTGATCATTGCCATTCTGGGTAGAGTAAGATGAAATTTTAGTGCAGTTTTGATTTGCATTTCCCTGAATGCTAGAGATGTTGAACATAAATTTTTATTTGGTAGCCATTTGTGGTTTTCTTTTGAGAAGTTTCTGATGAGTTCTTCTGCCCATTTATTTGTTGGGCTATTTTTGTTGTTGTTGTTGTTGTTGTTTTTGGTGTTAAGTTTTTACATTCTGGATATTAATCCCCTGTTGGAAGAATAGCTGTCCAAGATTTTTCTCCCATTCTATAGGCTCTTTCTTTATGCTCTCAATCATTTCCCACTTATTGATTCTTGATTTCTTATACTTTGGGGGTCTTGTTAAGGAAGTCAGTGCCAGTACCAATAAGGCAGAGTGTTGAGCCTATGTTTTCATCTAGCAGTTGTGAGATTTCTTATCTAATTCCTAAGTCTTTGGTCCATTTTTTTTTATTTCTTTGATCCATTTTGATTTGACTTTTGTGAAGGTTGAGGTATAGGGATATATTCTCTCTTTAACATAGAACTATCCAGTTTTCCCAGCACCATTTGTTTAAAAGGCTGTCTTTTGGGGGCGGGGAGAAGGAAAGATAATAGAATGAAGCAAACATCATTACCCTGTGTACATGTATGATTACACAAACGGTGTGACTCTACTTTGTATACAACCAGAGAAATGAAAGTTGTACCCCATTTGTGTATAATGAATCAGAAAATAATAATAATAATAAATGCTGTCTTTTCTCCAAAATATATTTTAGGTGCCTTTGTCAATTATCAGATGACTATAAGTATGTGGGTTTGTCTCTGTACCTTCCATTCTGTTCCATTAGTATTCATATCTAATTTGATGCCAATACCATGCTGTTTTTCAGTTTTTTCCTACTTTGGTTGAGTCATTTATTATTCAAATATCACTGCTTGATATTATTTTTTCCACTGTTTTATTGGTATATTATAGTTGCACATAATGCTGTCATTTGTTGTTACATACTCGTACATGCATGCAATAAGACAATTTGGCCAATATCACCATATATGTACATACACACATTTTCTTTATCCATTCATCTATTGGTCACCTAGGCTGGTTCCACAGTTTGGCTACTGTGAATTGTGCTATTATAAAACATGGGTATATATGTATCACAGTAGTAGTACATGATTTTAACTCCTCAGGATAAATACTAAGGATATTTATCTTCCTTGGTATTTATCCTGGGTCATAAGGTGGTTCCACCTTATGACTCTTTTGAGGAATCTCCATGCTGATTTCCATAGTGGTTATGCTAATTTACAGTCCCACCAATAGTGCAAAAGTATTTCTTTTTCTCCACATCCTCCGTATCATTTATTATTGTTTGTACTCTTGATGACTGTCACTCTGACTGGTGTGAAATGAAATCTTACTGTAGTGTTGATTTGCATTTCCCTAATTGCTAACAATGTTGAACATTTTTTCATTTATTTGTTGGCAATTTGTATTTTTTTTTTTAGAAGTGTCTGTTTAATCATTTGCCCATTTATTAATTGGGTTTTTTGGAGGGTATAGTTTTTTGAGCTCTTCATATATTTTAGATATTAATCCTCTGTCAGAAGAGTAGCTAGCAGGGCTGGAGTTGTGGTACAGCTCAGTGGTAGAGCGCTTGTCTAGCACTTGTGAGGCACTGGGTTTGATTCGCAGCACCACATATAAATAAATGAATTTTAAAAAGTAAAGGTCTATCAACATCTAAAAAAAAATTTTAAGTAGCTAGCAAAAATTTTTCTCCCATTCTATAGATTTTCTCCCTTTCTTCACATTCCTAATTGTTTCTTTGCTGTGTAAAAGCTTTTTAATTTGATGCTGTCCCATTTATTAACTATTGGCATTATTTGCTGAGTTTTCGGGGTCCTATTGAGAAAGGCACTGCCAGTGCCTGAAAGCTGGAGTGTTGAACCTACATTTTCTTCTATGAATTACATAGTCTAATTCCAAGGTCTTTGGTCCATTTTGAGTTGATTTTTGTGCAGGGTAAAAGATAAGGGTCTAGTTTCATTCTTCTACATAAGGACCAGTTGACCCAGCTCCATTTGTTGAAAAGGCTGTCTTTTCTCCAAGGTATATTTTTGGCTCCTTTGTCAAGGATCAGATAACTGTAGATGTGTGGGTTTGTCTCTTGTCTTCTATTCTGTACCATGAGTCTATTTTTGACAGTACCATGCAGTTTTTGTTACTACAGCTCTGTAGTATAATTTGAAGTCAGGTATTTTGGTGCCTCCAGCATTACTTTTTCGGCTTAAAATTGCTTTGGCTATTCTGAATCTTCAATTCTTCCAAATTAATTTTTGGACTGTTTTTTCTAGTTCTGTGAAGAATGTCAATCATATTTTGATGGGGATTGCATTGAATACACACACACACATACACATATATATACACACACATATATACAGATACATATTTATATAACTGCATATGGACACGATACCTTTATTATTATTATTATTATTTTTTTTTTTTTTTTGGTACGGGGATTGAACCCAGGGGCACTCCACCACTGAGCCACATCCCCAGCCCTATTTTGTATTTTATTTAGAGACAGGGTCTCACTGAGTTGCTTAGGGCCTCGCTAAGTTGCTGAGGCTGGCTTTGAACTCGCGATCCTCCTGCCTCAGCCTCCCAAGTCGCTTGGATTACAGGCATGCGCCACCGCGCCCAGCTTATTATTTTATTTATTCATTTTTACATGGTGCTGAGGATCAAACCCAGGGCCTCACATATGCTAGGCAAGTACTCTACCACCGAGCTACAACCCCAGCCCCTTGAATGTGTACATTGTATGCCATTTTAACAATATTCTGTTTATCCATGAACATGAGAGGTCTTTTCATCTTCTGAGATCCTCTTCAATTTCTTTCTTCAGTGTTCTACACTTGTCATTGCAGAGGTCTTTAACTTCCTTGGTTAGATTTATTCCTAGGTTTTTGTTTTGTCTTTGTTTTGTTCTGAAGCTATTGTGCATGGAATTGTTTTCCTGATTTCTTTCTGAGGACATTTGTTGTTGGTATACAGGAAAGCTGTTGATAATTGTATGCTGGTTTTTTTAACCTGCTACTTTGCCAAATTTATTTATTAATTCTAGAAGTCTTTTGGTGGAATGTTTTGGATCTTCTAGGTATAGGATCATATCTGCAAAGAGTGATAATTTGACTTCTTCCTTTTCTATTTTTATCCCTTTTATTTCCTTGTATTGGCTAATTGCTCTGTCTAGAATTTCTAGCAATATAGTAAATAGGAGTGGTGAAGGTGGACACTCTTGTTTTGTCCCAGATTTTAAGGAAATATTTTCAGCCTTTCCCTGTTTACTATGAGGTTGGCTTTGAGCTTTTCACAGAGCCTTTCTGATGTTTAGGTAGGTTCCTTCTATCCCTCATTTCTTCAGTGGTTTTATCATGAATGGATGCTGAATTTTGTCAAAAGCTTCTGCGTTTATTGAGATAACTGATTTTTGTCCTTAATTCTGTTTATGTGATGAATTACATTTATTGATTTGTGTATATTAAACCATCCTTGCACCTACCTCTGGAATAAAATCAACTTGGTCATGATGTACAATCTTAATATGTTGCTGAACATGATTTGCTAATTTTTTTTAAGGAATTTTTGCATCTGAGTTCATCAGGAATATTGGTTTTCTTTCCTTCATGTGTCCTCATCTGATTTTGGAATGAATGTGTTACTGGCTTCATGGAATGAATTTGGAAGTGTTCCATTCATCCCTTTACATTTCATGGAATAATTTAAGGAGTACTGGCATTAGTTCCACTTTAAAGGTATGATAGAATTCAGCTGAGAATCCATCTGGTCCTGGGCCTTTTTTGTTGCACACAGATTTTTTTGGTTTTTAAAAATCTTTGTTATATATCTTTTGATTAGGTAGCACACTCAGATTGAAAACTAGAGATTTTAATGTTGTTACTTTTATGAATATTAATCTGCTTTCCATAATGAGATTATAAACCCCTTAAAAGTAACAGCTAACATACAATATCTCATTTATCCAGCTTTATCAAAAAATGCCACAATAAGAAAAAGTTCTAAACTAAACTGCTTTCTCCTCAAATTTGTTTTCTTTAATCATTTTTATAAAATCAACTATAATGGATTACTGCCTATTATCTTATACATAATTATTTCAAACTGGTTAAGTTTTTCTTGATGCCCCTCAACCTGCTTTCTGGACTGTATGGAGGGTACTATACTGTAAAACAATAATTCCCTCAGAACTAATAGATTATTCTGGTATTTTGACCTGTGCAAGTTCTAACTACTAGGTTTTCAAATCCAAATATTTGTATATGTGCTTTTCCCTTTTTTTCTCCCACCAATATCTCTTACTACTGTCAAGTCATCTTCCCTAAGAGTCCTTCCTCCTCTAATTGTTTCTTTTTTATCTGTTTTCCAAGAATGTATACCTTGGTAAAATTTCATTGAAAAATTATGGTTGTTAAAAAGTAAACCAGCTTAACTAATAAATTCCTCTAACAGTAAAATGACTCAAAAATCACCATTTTGTTTTCTTTTTTTTGACGTTCTGGAGATTGAACCCAAGGCTGTGCACATCATAAACAAGTGCTCTATCACTAAGCTACATTGCCAGTCCAGAAGTCTTTTTTTAAATGACTTAAAGTGAGTCAAGATTATTCAAAAGATATTTTTGTTTATTCCCAGGTTTCTGAATAAGGGCACTATGAGAACTAAAGTGATTATGTTCCACTGCACCACTGCTGATGCTTGGAGCAGTTCAATCTCATCCAATAAATAAGGGAGTAGTAGGGTAAAAAAAAAGTCTTAAAACACAAAAAATGTGACACCATAATATACTCCTTTATACATATCCTAAAAAGCTCTGGTCTGTGTTTAATGCAAAACATGGGTTTAAAAAGTCCTCTCATTGGAATTCTTAAAACATTATTAATAAGTCAAAGTAATAGGAATATTTAATTTACCTGTAGACCAGATCTTTAGCATCTTATCCCAGGAGCCACTGCAAAACTGAACAGATAGATATGAAGGGGAAAAGCATGTGATAAAACTCATATTTACCCTGTTTTTTCTGCTATTCGACTTTAAAACCTTTACTTTGCTTATCCAATCTCTGTGGTACATAGGCTTTGAAATCCTTTACTACCGTTATCATCTGCCCAGCTTCCTAGTCTCCTAGGACCTGTATTCTCAATTTACAGAGTAATCAAGGGAGCTGCCATTCTTATGTGGCCCTATGCTCTGGCAGTGTTTACTGAGATCAGAGTGATTGTTTTTCCCCATTTAGAACCTTTAAAACTCTATGTTCCAAGAATGGAAGTTAGTCTTTCCCCAGAGACAGATAGTATAGGATTAGAAGACCTCGGAAATATTTACTGTCATGTGGAGAAAGTCAATTTGACGTAAGAGAGAATAAAGTTGACTTAAGAAGAAAAGAGGGTGAGGGTGTGCTGTCTCCTGAGGCCTAAATGCATCATCACCCTCCCTATGATATGGCGATTCACTCTTGTTGGATATCATAGTCCAATAAATTTTCTTTTAAGAAATTTTCTTAAATTTTCTTTAAACTCAACTAGTTCAAGATGAGTTTCTGCCTCTTCTGGTCAAAAGTCAGTGTATGATTAATTCACTTAAATGTCAACTCCAAGACATGTTAACTTTCTGTATGGCTCAAATGAAAAATCAAATCTTTACCTTTGAATGTATCAAATTCTTCTGTTACTCTAACTGGCAAACACAGAAACACTCTTAAATCCAGAATACTTCAATGTGGTTTAGGAAACTTTCAAATTTTAAACGGTTTTTAACCCCTCATAAGTCAATATGGTATTGCTCTCAGGTTTGTGTCCTTTTAATAACATTTACCATTTTGTCATGATAAAGAGTACATCAGCATTAATAGTAAAACAAACTCTCTTAACATTAACCTTAATGTATGTTAAAGGTCATATTATCATTTTAGGTATCTTAAATTGCTGACAGCATTTAGAGTAGCTGATTAAAAATAACCCAATTACTATGATTTAAGAATGTTACATAAAAAAATTACTTGTTTACCTGATTTCTTAAGTATTTCACAGTTTATTTAAGGTTCTAAACCAAAGCTACTCAGATGGGGGAAGAAATCTTTTATTGCATGAGTATTTCCGTTGGGTTTAAATTGATATTCTTTAAGCCGTTGATTATCACAAGGAACTTATGTAGAGAAAAAAAGTTTAATAAAATACTTAAATTCTACTTTAACAAAGTACTAATAACATACTAGCTACTTACTTTAGTTCCTGAGCTATCAACAGCTATAGAATCCACACTTCCAGCGTGACCTCTGCAGCAGTGTAAGGCTTTCACTTTGTTTCTCTCTACATTCCACTCCCACAAGAGAATAGTCTGATCCATAGAGGCACTCAGTAGTAAGCAAGATAAACTATCTGAATAGAACATAAGAACAAGAAACAAATTAACATAAAATTTATACACATCATGTTCTGAAACTGAAAAATCCAAATTTCTTGGTGGATTTAAAAAATAAAAGCTTTTAAAAGAAAGTTCATGTGGTACACACCTATAATCCTAGTGACTTGGGAGACTAAGGCAGGAGGACAGGAAATTTGAGGCCAGCCTCAGCAACTTAGTGAGACCTTGTCTCAAAATAAAAAATTGAAAGGGTTGGGAATATAGCTGAGAGGTAAAGCACATCTGTGTTTAGTTCCTAGTATTGCAAAAAGAAAAAATAAAATAAATTAAAAAAAAAAAGAAATCTAACATGATGTAAAAGGAAAGACTCTTCAAAATTAGAAGATTATTAGAAGATAATAGAAGATATGCAATTAACACACTCAATAAATGTGAAAATAAACATTAATATAATTCTAATATAATTTTAATATAATTCTAATATAATTTTAGAAAAGATTCACTGTCATCAATTTATGTTTTAAAAATGTCCTTCTCTTTTGTATTTTTGAAAGATCTCATAATACTAAGGCATGAGGCATATTTTTTTTAATATTTTTAGTTGTAGGTGGACACAATAACTTTATTTTATTCATTTATTTTCATGTGGTGCCGAGAATCGAACCCAGTGCTTCACACGTGCAAGGCAAGTGCTCCACCACTGAGCTACGACCCCAGCCCCTACATGAGGCATTTCATACTCACTCCACTTACCATTCTTACCCTGCTCTGAAAATGGCTTATTTCCAAATTCCTATCTAGTATTCTTCTTAGTTTAAGCAAAAAGTCCTACCTTTTTTCACCCAGGCCACATCTTTTACAGCGTCTGTATGTCCCACAATTGTCATTATTGACTTTCCTTCCAAGGACCAGATCCGAGAAGTCTTATCATAAGAACCAGTCAAGATCCTATGAAGAGGAAAACAAATTCTATGAAGTAAAAAGAGGTTTTTGCAAGCCCTGAAAATCAATTATGTTTCTATGGCAACTACAAAGTAAACCTTGGAAATTATACTTTTAAATGTGTTTTTTTGTTTATTATGAAGATTTCAAAATATATCAGATGTTAGACTTGAGTTTTCCTGACCTACTAAAATAGTAATGGAGGGCTGGGGTTGTAGCTCAGAGGTACAATGCTTGCCTAGCACGCATGAGGCACTGGGTTCAATCCCTAGAACCACATTAAAAACAAAAAAAAAAACCTAAATAAAATAAAGGTATTGTGTCCATCTACAACTAAAAAAAAAAATTTATACACACACACACTTTTACTATTGTTATAAATATAATAAATCCCAGGGAAACTATGCAAATTGCTTATAAAGCCTAATAGTGCTTTGTAATTAACCACTGAAAACCATTAAAAGGAAAAACAGGTCTGGAGATGTAACTCAGTGGTAGAGCATTTGCCTAGCATGTACGAGGCCCTGGATTCAATTCCCACCACTATAAAAAAAAAAAAAAAAAAAGCAAGAAAAAACATTTAATGTAAAATCAGTAAAAACATGGTTTTGTGTGCTAATTCCAGGGACTCATCTTTACAAGTAAGCTCCTCCTATGATCCACTCTTGAGGTATTTTTCTACAAGTCTGTCCACTAGGGATGTGCTTGGAGCCATCCATATTTTCTTACTTGATTCTAGTCTGCAGATTGTAGCCCTAAATTTGCATGATCTGCATCTTCGTGGTAGTAAGCTAGATCTGTGGCTATAAAAGTTACTTTTCTTCTAAGAAATAAATTATATCCCTGGTCTTAAAAGCAACATACTCAAGTCAAATAAATTAAATGCTTTAAGACACTTGACTTGTACAGAATATAAAGGTCACACCTTCAAAGAGAAAAGAAAACCTACAAATAAATACCAGTTTTCTTTCTGAATACACTGAATGCAAAGATCTTTCTGTCTAGTGTGACCACTGATAAACATAATAAAATTACTCTGACAAAGAATAGAGAATTGGAAAAAAATATTCATATAGTGAATTTCAAAAGACTTAAGAAAGTGTGTAAGGAAAGAGAACATTCATCTATCAATACCATTCCTCTGCTCCTTTAATTGAACTGATCCAGTCATCATGGAACATGCACTGCTCTGGCTGGGGTGCAGTATACTTCTCCACATATTCTAGTTCCACAACCTCTTCCTAGTCAGAGAGAAATCAGAAACCAGAAATCAATTGGTGGTTTGGTTTTTTCATATTAATATTAAAATATTAATATGAAGAAAAGGACCCCCCAACTTAATGTATCTCCTTCTTGTTAGTCCCTTTTATAACCCAGAAAATTTGGAACCATCAAAAAAGTCAAAACTTTACCAGTATGCTAAGAATAATATTAAGAAATATTAATAGCCTTGGAATCTGGGTGGAAAAACATGAGAAAAACTTTAAAATAAAAAAAATGATAAAAGCCTACCATTTAATTGGTAGAGTTCCTATTTAGGATGTTATAATAGTTCTAAAAATGGGCAATGGTGATGGTTGCATAATATCGTGAATGTACTTGATGCCACTATATTATATGCTTGTATATTTTACTATAGTTTTTCAAATCAGCACAAAAATTATAAAAGCAATTGCAAATTATATATTTAATTATAAAAACAATTCTAAGGAAAGTTTGAAAATTAGAAGGGGAGGAAGCACAATAAATCACAATAACCTAACAGCCATAGTTTTTACATGTGCACAATACTCATACTGCTTTATGAGTATACATATATTTGCTACTCCCTTTCTTGCCAGTTCTTTCACATATATGAAGAACATGTTAATTCACCTGCATTTTCTTGAATAAAATGTTCTTATAAGAGGTTTCAAAATTGAATATATATAAACTGAAGTTCTAATTTATCAGAAGAAAACAGTAATCAAAACAATTTGGGGTGTTAAAGATAGATTCAGACTGATTCTACAAGGAGTTTATAATATCTGATAATGCTTTAAGCAAAATACAGAAGGTAGTACTTGAACTTACTGATGAGATATTCTCCAGTTCCATGTGTTTGAACAAGGGCATTCGTAGAAACTGGCCCTTGATAAGGAAATCAAACTCCACATGTTTGTGGAACTCTAAAGAAAATACAAAATAAAATTATTAGCATTTCTAGGGTCTTAAGTGTCATTGGCAGAAGTACACGAGAATCCCTAAACGAAAAGGTACACATCAATCCACTGTGGTCTGAATTTCTCCAGAATTTCTCATAGCACATCACACAAATGTTATTTCAATATACCATGTGAATTTTGAAGAGCAGAAACACTTTGTTCTATTGGTGTTTTTTCTTACTATAGCTGATATAATTATTGTTGTTGTTGTTATTTTATTACTATTATTGGTACTAGAGATTGAACCTATGGTGCTCAACTACTAAGCCATATCTCCAGTCCTTTATTTTGAGACTGGGTCTACGTTGTTTAGGGCCTCGCTAAGTTGATGAGGCTGGCCTCAAACTTGCGATCCTTCTACTTCAGCCTCCTGAGCTGCTGAGATTACATGTGTGTGCACCATGCCCAGCTGTTACTATTTTTGATGCTAGAGATTGAGTGTAGGGTCTTGCGCTTACTAAGCACATTTTCTACTACTAAGCTATACCTCTAGTCCTGTTTTGATTTTTAGAAAAGTTTCTATTCTGTGGAAATTTTTAAACATATGCAAAAGTAGAAATAACAATGAGTCTCCACCATTTACCAACTCAGTCATCATACTCCTCCCTCTATTCCTCCAGTGGTGTAATTTAAAACAAACCTCCAAAATCACATCATTTCTTTGGTAAATAGTTTATAATGTATCTCTAAAATATAAAGACTTCAAAAAAGTCACAATGTTAAAAAAAAATTAAACAATTATTCCTCCTAATTTCAAATACGCAATGTTCACATTTTAGAGAAGGCTTTTTAAAATCAGTATCCAAAGTTCATAAGTTTGATTAATATGTTTGGCTACATTTGGTTAATATGTTTCTTAACAGCATCCCTCCTTTTTCTCCTTGCCATTTATTGAATGAAGAAAGTAAGCCACCTGTGTTTATCTATATTCTGGACTTGGTAAATTGCCTCTTCAGAGTTTTCTGTAATGTGTTCCTCTATCACCTATGTAGCCGGTAAACTAGTCAGACCTAAAGTTTGGTAAGATTTCCAGTTTCATTTTTTTAGCAAGATTATTCGTAGGCAGGATTGTGTATTTCTACTGCATCATAGCAGGATGTACATAACATTTAGTTCTGTATCATTTTAAAATGTTAAGATGCACCTTTGGACTCAGATGATGTCAGTCAGATCCAATGCATCATGATGTTCCCTGTCAGCCATTAACCTACTTAATGGTTGTAGCAGCTAATGGTAATCACACTTATATCAACATTTTCACTAGGAGTTAGGAACTGGTAATCAAATTCTATCATTCTTTCTATACTTGTTAGTTACAATCCTTCTAAAAGAATTCCTTCATCGAGTATTACATCTGAATCACGTGCATCTTCAACTCAAAAGCAGTGAGTTATTCAATTTATACAAAATGATAAATATTTAGTCTGTAAGTTTAGAAACTTTTAGAAATCGAAATTGTTAGACATTCACAATGAAAGTAAAGGACAGGATCAACTGCAAATGCTATGCGAGGCCAGGTGTGAAGGCACACTTTTTTTTAATGACTTTATTGTACTTATTTATTTTTATATGGTGCTGAGGATCAAAAGCAGTGCATCACACATGCGAGACAAGTGCTCCACCACTGAGCTACAACCCCAGCCCCCTGATGGCACACTCTTGTAACCCCCATGACTCAGGAGGATAAGGCAGAAGGATCACAAGTTTGAGGCCAGCCTCAGCATCTTGTCAAGACCCTCTCAAAAACTAAAAAGGGCTGGGGATGTAGCTCAGTGGTAGAGCACTCCTGAGTTTAATCCCCAATACGGCAAGCAAGTAAACAAACAAATAAAAATGCTATGTGAGTATCTTTGAATCAGAACTGAAGCTTGCTAGCAATAAATATATTACAGGCCCTGCATATTCCCAACTTTTAAAAAAAGGCTGTTCAAAATCATCATCTCAAACTTTGAAAAAAGTTACGGGACTGCATGAAGATAAAGAAGGGGCAAATATCAGGCATTAGTTTATAACTCTTACCTGCCCATTTTTCCAATTAGGGCAGTCCTCTAATTGAAGAGCTGCTTTGCAGCATTGGAAACAACAACATAAAAACCATGCTTGCCTTTACATGGTAACTACTTTGACAAATTTTGTTTTTAAGATCACACTTTATGTTATTTACCATTTTATATGTTTCATTTTCTATTTTATTTAATGTTCCATTACTTTAAAAAAATTACGGAAAATTTCAAATGTATACAAAAATGGAGAATAATAAGCCTTCATAGATTTATCATCCAGCTTCAACAATTATCAACTCATGGGCAATCTTATTTCATCTATATTTTTATGCTCATTATGTAGTTCAACAATTTATTAGTACATATATGCTTAGTATTTATCTTTAAAATGTTTTACTTAATATTCTTGCATGTTTATAAATTTGTTACATCCATTACTTTTTTATGAATTCTGAACACACACACTAAATACTAGTATTAATACTGGCATTTTCTTATAACATAAAACAAATACTCAAATACAGATACTTTTATTTTGCATTGAGGCTAAAGAGATGTGCAGCTTTGAGTTTCACTAGCAAGTGAGACCTAAGTACTGAGATGCTTGCTTTATGCCTACATAATCCACCCTCCATGTCAGAGTCATAGTGCCTTGATTACCTCTGTATCACAATCAGTATACTAAAATCTTTATTAAATTAAAACCACCATACTTCCACATTGACTTAAAAAGCAGATTAAACAGAAATAATTTTTTTCTGAGTACTTTTCTTTCAAATTATCATCCAGCAGGGACATCTGTATGTTACTATTTATATTACTGTTACAAAATTCATATATTGAGTCATAAATAAAAATGTAATGGAGCTTAGTGTAGCTATTGGCACTGTGCCCTCTTAACTTCTCAGAGTCAAAGCATATATACTCACCATTTTTGGCTTCCAGCAATTTATTGATGATGTTACTAAGGTCAGCAATTTCAGAGGTGGCAGGGATTGAGAAAGGAACATCATCTACCACATATCTATAAAAAGGAAAAGATATGTGAAAATCAAGTCTACAGATATTTTTCTAACAATTTTTTTATTTGTTCTAATTGGTTATACATGACAGTAGAATGCATTTTGACACATTGTACACAAATGGAGCCCAACCTCTCATTCCTCTGACCATACATTGTGCTGAGTCACACCACTAAGTCTACAGGTATTTTAACAAATGTGTACTTACTCAACAAATATTTATTAGATAACTACTACACTGAGTAAACAAAATGAATTAAGATATGTCTGTTCTCAAGTGAGGTTAAAGTCTGGTAATCAAATATAGTTAGTTTTGTAAGAACAATGCCATAAGTGATAATAGATGTAAAATGAAATAAGAAGTGATAATATCATTTCAATCAAAGAAAAAGAGTGGTGGTGCAAGGTCTGAAAGGATGCCAAAAAAAGATCATTCTTAGGCCACACCTATAAAAGTGATTTTTGCCAGGTAAGGGAGTAAGAAGGAAAAATGCATAGGAAAGTAGGGAGAAGGGCAAAACGAGATCTAGGAAGTGTTCCTATTTTGCTTTAGGCAGTGACCAAAGATAAGGCTAAAGAGATGTGCAGGGAATGCTTTTTGTGCTGTGTTTATGAAATATTTTTCACTGTTTTTTATAGGCAACACAACACCACTGTAGCAGTCCAAGTTACAGATTATCATCAGAATTTTGTTTAGTTAGATCTTTTTGGATGTGCAATGGAAACTGGATGAGAGGAAAACAGGAGAGGAAGCAGATTAGGAGACTTGTAAGAAAGAATGCGAAAAAAAATATTCAAATCATATATCTGATAAGAAGTTTGTATCTGGAACATATTAAAACTTACAACTCTAATAAAAAGATAATCAAATTTTTTAAATGGGCAAAGGATTTGAATAGATGGTTTTCCAGAGATGATATAAAAGTGGCCAAAAGGTACAGAAAAGATGTTCACAGTTATCAGGGATATACAAATCAAACCATGAAGAAAAATCACATCATACTAGGGTTGCTATAATGAGAAAACAGATAATAAAAAGTATTGGTGGAGGTGTGGAGAAACTGGAGCCCTCATATATAGCTGGTTATAATCTTAAATGATATAGCTACCTTGGGAAACAGTCTGGCAGTTCCTCAAAAATGTGGAATTACCATCTGACCCAGAAACTCTACTTCTAGGTATATACCAAAGAGAAATGAAAATATATGTTCATACAAAAACTTGTAAGTTAATTTTCATATAACCACTATTCATAATAGCTAAAAGGTAAAAACAACTGGACACGAATAAAAAAATGTGATATATCAATACAATGGAATATTATTTGGCCATAAGATGGAATACATACTATAGCATGGATGAACCATGAAAACAACATAGTAAGTGAAAGAAGCCAGTCACAAAAGACCATGTATTAGGTGGGGTATGTAGCTCAGTGGTAGAACTCTTGCCTAACATTCTCTAGATTTTGGATTTAATCCCCAACACCTAAATAAATAAGCAAATAAATTAATAATTCTATTTATACAAAATATCCAGAATAGACAAATCTACAGAAACAAACAGGTGTGGGGGCTAGAGGGTGAGAATAGTCAAAGGGTGATAAAAAATGTCCTAACGCTCACTGAGGTGATAGTTACACAACTGCAAATACAATGTGGCTGGTCCTCCTCCTGAATAATAATAGCTATGTAATTGTCATGTCCCAGAAAGCAGTTATTCCAAAAGAAAACAAAACCTAGAATTAAAATTTTTGCTTCTTCCTTTTACTTACTATTTTGATCAATAAAATGGGGGCGGGGAACAGCATGATTCTCTTTCACACATGTGCATACACATGTACAGTGAATGTGAATTATATACACACATGTATAATACTACTTCTCCCTCATTTTACTGACTAAAACGTATTAATTGAAAGGAAGAAACAGAACTTCAATTTCTAAGTTTTGTTGCCTTTTGGGAAATCTAAGAATGGGCACAAACACACACAAAGACACACACCATATTTATCCATTTATTTCTTTGGCTAAAATCTATTATTTCCTACATCTTTGTGTGAATCAAAAATCTCAATAAAAATTTCAATTAAAAAATACATTGGCTATGCAAGTGCGTTACCACATTCCTTCAAAAGTATTAAGGCTTAGTATACAAATTCATGCTCATCAATGATATGATTTATATATACCATGAACAATATAAGAGGAGTGAAAATGACTTAACGGGTTAATTCATAAAAGAGACAAACACTAAATCAAAGGTATAATCTTAATTCAAGTGGGAGATTTCTAAATTATGCCCGACATCATTAGCTTAATACAACAAATATATATATACATATATATATACACACATATATATTATTTATCACTAGCACCAGAAAAATCTGACAAACATTGTTGACTCAGTCAACCCAAGAAGCTTAAGACATAGTTTCTTCATTTAAGGGGCTTACATTATTAATAGTGCTATATACACTACAAGGTAGCACATAAGTAGATTTCAAGTAAGTTCTATGGATCTAGGAACAATTGGTAAAAATCTGTCTTTGTACACACATACATCATTGGTAAACATTGGTATATAAGCGACATTTATACATAAGTACTTTATATAAAAAGCATACAGCACACACACACACACAATACACATACTAAAATTTGTAACTGAACTGACTTCACACTCATCAAAAACCAGTTCGACCAACCCTCTATTCAGAGATTCACTTTCTATCCTGGTTTAGAAAAGCATCTTCTATCACCTACTTAAAAACAAAATGAAAAACAAGAACAGTAGAGGAAAGAGACCAATGAGAAGGGGTAAGGGAGGGAGACGGGAAATACTGGGAAATGATTATTGGCCAAATTATATTTTTATATTGTGTGCATGCAGGAATATGTAACACCGAATTCCACCATTAGGTACAATTACTATACATCAAGTAAAATACAGAAAAAAAGGAAGTTATGTTTTCAGAAGCTGTGAAACACCACTAAGCAGCCTTCATGTAAACCATACGGCCCCTTTGTTCACTGTTCAAATTATGCATATGGCATGCATCATTCAGAAAGCAAACCCAAGCCCTTCAGTTTCCTCCACACACAATTCAAAATATATGGAGCCCAGGAAACTGAGCAGGGAAGTGGAGATCTTGAAGCACCTCCGAGAGGTTCCTGAGAAACCCTTGCAAGGCACCACTTCTAACTGAGGAGACACCGGGCTCAAGTTAGGAGAGCAGCAGGAAGAAAGGGGGCGGGGGGCGGAGAAGGGTGCTGACAGCAAAGACAGCGACAATCAGGGAAAACAAGAGCACAAGGTCGTGCCGTGGGGAAGGGTGAAAATACAGACAACCGGGTCGCTTACTTACTTCTTGTTGTCGGTGTAGAAGCGTGTCTGGAGCTGAGCCATGGCGAGGAGTGCACACAAGACTTGCCCACAGAAATGTACGAGTTAGCAGTCGGAAAGAGGTGCTCTTTAACGGCAGCACTACAGAAAGAGATAGTTACAATCCGTCCGCACAGGTAGGCGAGAACTGCGGTCCCTGGTTTCTGCTCTCTTCCCTTGGGTCGCCTCAGCAGAAGCCACCACGAGGTTCACCTTCCACACAGGCCCAGCCCGCAAACATCAATTACCTATTCCTAGATTAAGGAATCACCGACTGGTGAAGAATAGTCTTAAAGGCAGAATGTGCCCTTAATCTTTTTTTACATTTCTTCCCGTACCTTTAGTCTGTGATGGATGGGGAAGCTTCAGAAAGGTCCAACTTAAATCTGTCTTAAAAGACAAAATACAGTCGTTTAGACCGGATATTTCAAACGCAGCTGTTAGATACTACAACCCCCAGGAGGCAGCGCGTCTCAACGCTGTGACCACTGGGAACTGTAGTCTTGTCACGCTACACTCAAGATCTCTTACTTGCATTAAATCCTCCTGACTCCAGCCAGATGTTTATTAAACTCCCTCTCGTTGACTAACGTTTTGCCAAGTTCCTTTTTTTAAATGTATATTCTCAACCAGAATCTGACCCAGCCATGATACTTCCTGAGTTCCCACTGCTAGGCTCAGGTTAGCCAGGGCGGAAATACGAGAAAAAGAACGTTCGGAAGGGAAACCCGCGACGGTGGCCGATAGTTGTCTCACCGCTTGGGACCGCACTGCACCTCCCGGAGAGGGGCGCCTGCGCATTGTGCTGGTCTCCATGGCGGGGCCTCGGAGCCAAGACGAGGTTGAGTAGACTCGTTTTGAATTTTCTCCCCTCTGCTCCGGCGGACTTCCCTCCTCGCCTTGTGGGGCTCTCGGCAGCGGCAGGGCTGGGGAGCCAGAGGTTTGGCAGTGTCATCTGCGCCGACGGACCGGACGCTACCTCCCAACCCCCATTTGTACCTCCTCGCGTCACCTCCTGACCCGCCCGGGCTAGTAGCAACTGCCGGCCCCCGCCCCTGCCGCAGCCCGGCACTGACGGCGCCCGTCACGCTCTTCCCCGGGGCTTCTCCGGGCCCTCCTGGCTAGGCCCACTACCACCGGCCCGGGAGGGGGCTCGCGGGCCCGGGGAGGCAGACTGGAGAAAGAGGTGGTTAGGTGCCTTGAGAAGGGTTGGAGAGCCCAAAAAACGAGCCACCATCGCGAAGGACCCGCACCCCTTTGGCGGGAGCGCCCAGCCGTGGTCTCCCACGCTGCTTCGCGCCCGGCTTTTAAGTGTCTCTCCTCCCCACTTTCTCAGCCCCTTTATACCTTGAGTTTAGAAGAGGAAAAGCGTCCTCCCACACCTCCCCCGCGGCTTTTTAACTTTATTGTTGTTTTGAAGTTACCCAAAGCCTTGTCGTGGTCGCAATGGTCCCAATAATTACTCTAGTTCAATATAGTTATTTTTCTGAGGGAGGATGGACAGAGATAATACTCTCCAGATCCCAAAGTCACTTTTTAAGGCGTTCGCCAGCAAAGCTCCAAGAGGGGCTCTTCAAGAGAGAACAGTTTAGAATCAGGCAGAACTGGATTGCAAAATTTTGGGGCGGAACGGTATGTGTGCAGGTGAAGAAAACTAAAGCTTTCCTGTTTTACGTTTCTTAAAGATGTATTATGATTAAGTAGACGCCTAATATTTAAATCAGGTGTAGGAAATTAGGAATGATTTAAACAATTGGAAGTGAAATACAGTCTTTTATTAGAGGGCAATGGCAATAAAAGCACGATATTTTCAATTTACTCACTTTTATAGAACACGTACTCTGGGACCAGAGTGCCTGGGTTGGATCCTGACTGGTGCTTAGCCAACCTCTGTGCCACGCTTTGCTCAGCTAAATAATTAAGATGCCACATAAAGTCTCAGTAAATATTATTATTGCAATCATTATGAATTCAAGTTTAACTAGAAGCTTTGCCTATGTGAGCAAATGAGGGAGATAGCCACTTGGGTGGAGGAATAAAATGAGAAAACTTATGCAGAACTAGAAAAACACTTGTCATGGTTGAGCTTGCTAATAGAAGTGTGGCCCTTTAAATGTGAGTCATTGTAATGACCAGGATTTACACATTAAATAAGATGGGGTATCTGACACTTGAAACACTTTCTTAATTGAAATCTTGCTTTGATATTTATTGATAACATCATTAGTTAAAATCTTTTGGAAATGTATAAATAGCAGGATAATAAATTTAACTGTCTATTTGAAATTTAGCAAATTAAGAATAATACCTGAGTCAATATAATTTGTGCTTAATTTGAATAGAAAAATATGGGGAAGATAATACAGAATATGCTTAAGAAAATATGACTGAGTTTGCAAAGTGGAGGTCTTGAATTCAGTGAAGTACTTATTCATTTGAAACAAACTTTTTAAAGAAAAATTAGTTAAGTTTTCCAAAATAACTGAACACCATATAATGTTTTGGGTTTTTTTCCAGCAGTGACTTAAGTGTCATGTTTGATGTCACCTCCAAATAGTACCTAACATAGCTAATGCTTTTGCTCTGAATGTATTTCTTAAGTTTAGTTAGGACAATAATGGCAAGCCTTTTTTTTTTTTTTTTTTTTAATAATCAGTGGCAAGCTTTTGGTTCAAAGTCATTTCCTATGGAATTCATTTTCTGTGGTCTTCAGAAACACACATTGCTATCTGAAGAACCACATCTTGGAAAAAAAAATTTTTTTCTTTTCTGTCCTGTTTGTGTGTGTGGAGGATTCCCTACTTGATTGGTCCATAGAATTAAAATTAAAAGAAATCCTAAGACTTCAAGTGACTTCATCCGTCAGTTATCCTGTTTGGGGGTTTATTCTCAGATTGTTGTTTTTAACAGATAAATTTTATTTTTAATTTTTTTGGTACTGGTGATTGAACCCAGAGGTGTTTTACCACTGAATCACATTCCCCACCCTTTTTATTTTTTCAGTCTTGAAACAAGGTCTCACTAAGTTGCTTAGGGCCTTGCTAAGGTGCTGAGGCTGGCTTTGAACTTGTGATCCTCCTGCTTCAGCCTCCTGGGTTGCTGGCATCACAGGTATGCACCACCATACCCCATCCTGACAGATAAATTTTAATACACAGAATACTTTGGAGAAATTCAACAACATAATTAAATAATAAGACCTTTTTTGGGGAAATTACTCCTGAAAAATTAAAGTTTAGAACACATGGAATTGCTGTTGAACAAAATAAAAACATTAGTATACTAAGATTGATGCTTTAAAGATATAAGTAAGTACAGCCTGAATAGTATCTTTTCATCTACTGTGCATTCACTATAAAAACAATAAAAATGCCTTTTCCCCCATAAATAAAAACACTGAAGCACTAATTTTTAGGTTTTTTTTTTTTGTTTGTTTGTTTGTTTGTTTGGTACTGAGGATTTCACCCCAGGGGTGGTTAACCACTGACCTGCATCCCCAGTCCTTTTTATTTTTTATTTTGAGATAGGGTCTCATTAAGTTGCTTAGGACCTCGAGAAGTTGCTGAGCCTGGCTTTAAACTTGCAGTCCTCCTGCCTCAGCCTCTTGAGTCACTGGGATTACATGCACCACCTCATCTTTACTTTTGATATAAGATAAAATCTTTCATAATGTGATATGATAGCATTCTAGATAGTAGTTTGCCAGAAAAAATGAATACCTTAGTGTTTTCTGAAGTCTGATTATTAACTGACTTGACATATTTAATAATTTTTTCTTTCTTTATCTAATTCCAGTGCTTCTTAAGAAATAAGTTTGGAGGGCCGGGATGTGGCTTAGTGGTAGATCCCTTGCCAACTAGCATGTATGAGACTCTGGGTTAGTTCCCCAGAAGAAAGCAAAAAGAAAAACATTTATCAGTACTAAGATTGGGAGGTGGGAGAGAGGGGAGCTTTTAAAGTTTCTTGTGACTTGAAAAGATAGCCTGTTAGAAAATGTTTTCATTGAGGAAAGAGTTGTAAAAAGATATGAGTTGCTACAAAGGTCTTTGTTTCTTTGTTGCTATAGAATGTGAGAGTTGAAGTAAAACCATAGTTCAAATTCTTAAGTTTAGATAAGGAAATAGGCCTAGAGGTTGAATCACCTACTCCAAGACACATGTAACTACCTGTAAAGGCAGTCTAGTCTTTGGTTCTCTTCAACTGAGTCAATTGATGGTTCTATCAAGTGATGCTACTTTTTCAATAAAACCTACATACTGAAATCTAGTAGTTTTATTTATGTGTAGGAAAATAAAATATACATGAATAATTTCTCATTACAGAGAAAATGCTGCTGTGAAGACACAGTTATAACTTTCACATAAATGAAGCTACAACTATTATTATTTAGTGTCTCCAAAAAGGAAGAACTTTGGTGAACATGAAAGGGCACTTCTGGGGGTAGCAGAATGCTTGAGGCCTGGAATTTAAAGTTGAGCCACTGCCTGAAGGTAATCATTTTATTTTTCACTTAAGTGAAAGCAACAGCTTTTTAAGTTAACTATTATCTGTTACATATTATTGAAAAGTCAAATTACACTTTTTTATAGGCAATTTTTCTACTTATAGTTGGAAAAGAATATTATACCTAGTTAATGTTATTAGTATCTTACATTTTAAAAACTTTACTTTGAGTTAATTGGGAGATAGTGATAATAATTTATAGCATGTACTGACATTGAGGATAGATGGGAAAATGGATATTTAAAATCATTCTGCAGTTGTCAGGACTGAAGAAAATAATAGAAATTGCTGGGAGAAATGAGAAGGAATAACACTTCACTATAAATTATTTTTCTAAAAGGATATTCATAAATTTAAAACTGCTTTTAAAATCTCCATTTCAATAGTGGGTTAAGTTAGTATTCATGTTTGAACCCCATTTTTTAAATATAGGAATTGCTTTAAATAGAATTTTCCTTTTGTAACCACAAAAGTTTTTTTAACAATAGTTGCCATTTTGCATTCCCATAATAAAATCAAGTTATCTTTCTTTCGTTGGCAAAATCCTAGTCTGGGCAAAGTTCTGAAAAAATGGTTTGTTTGACAATCTTCCTCTGTCAACGTCACCACCCCTTTACTAGTGTACTTACCTAGGGTGTTCATACTTCCTTCAGTCTTCACATTTAGTTCGGGACTGTTCCCTCAAACTTCTCCCAGTCTTTAATATAATTGCTTCCTTTTCTCCAAATCAAACTCTTCCTCCCTCAGGATAGTTGTTTCCAACTCATCTTAAAGGAAGAAAGCTTTTCTATAAATTTACACAAATTTATTAATGGCTAATACTCTTTCTGGAGTATTTATTTTTAATAGAAATTGTGTATTAATGCCAAGAGAAGTTTTATTAATGAAATGTCAGTTTTAAAAAAAATAAAGTGGAAAAACATTTTTGAGGGGCTAGCTGTGGGATGGGGTACCTATAAAAAAAGAATAAGCTTTTGCAGTTCTTTTCCCAAAGCTGTTTACAGTTTTTACAACCCCTTCCCAAGCTCCTTTTCTGAGTATGTTCTGCAGAATATTTTCTCAGTGGCTATAGTTAGACCTCTTGCTTTTGGATGAGATCAGAGATCCTCAGATTACTTGCCTGAGAGCTTTTTGTGTGTTGGGAACTGCCTCTAATAAATATTAACCAGGAAAAGTTGAGAACAAAAATTAGGCTGGGGTTGTAGCTCAGTGACAGAGCGCTTGCCTAGCACATATGAGGCACTGGGTTCAATCCTTGGGGTACCACGTAAAAATAAAGGCATTCTGTCCATCTACAACTATAAAAATTTTTTTTAATAAAGTTTATTTTAACACCTTAACCTATCAAAAAATGATTTAAAGCTATGGATTTTTGACTAATGAAGGTGGGTGCTTTGTTACCATAAAAGAGTTCCTATTGTGAAAGAGAGATGGACTTTGGGGTCAAATTACACATATAGTTTGAGTTCTTGCTTGGTCATTTCTTGTATTTATAATCTTGGGAAATTTACTTAACTTGCCTAAATATTATATGCAAATTGGTGCAAGTAACTGAATCATAGGATTTTTTTAAATGTTTAAATAAAATGGTAAAGGCAAAACACTTTTAGTATATTGCTTTATTATGGATAATCTTCTAAAAGAGCCTTGATAAAACGATAATAGTAATATGTCCTCCATCATAGAATAGAATGGTAATAATTCTAGCTAGTAATTATTAAGTATAGAAACATTCAGTAAACATTAAACTACTTTATAGCTATGATAATTAAATTATAATTATTGTTGACCTATCACACTAGTGTTTATGTTAAAAAATGAAAATAAAGAGCTCCCTAGAATATTAAGAAATTTTTAACCTTAATGTCATCATGTTTACAGTGAATATGTCAATATTCACTTTATTTTAGAAAGTTTAATTGTATCCAAATTGTACTTTAGAATGTTAAATTGTATTCCTGACAAATATTTCAGTTTTAATAAGTCCTTCAATAGGACTTTATTTTCAGTTGAATCTAACTTTGTAAAAGTTTTCTCTTAAAATAGAGCTCTTTTGTTCTTCTGCTCCATGCACATTAGAAGTCAATCAATAAATAATTAAATAAAATATCAGGATAGTCAACTATAGAGACAAAAAATCTTAGAACTGGCTCGAATCTTAAAGATCACCCATACTGAATTCTGGTTTTAAACTGAAATTGAAGTTCAGAGAAGTTAATAATTTAGATTTTTTTTAATTACATCCAAGTCAATTCTATGGTCATTCTCTATTACATTGAATGAGATGTGTGAATTTTTAAAATTAAGCAGTAATAATTCAATAGTGCTTATTAGTCATCTGAAGCATAAAATTTTTGCAGTTTTTCAAAGATGATGTAGAATATGTTTACAATTACATTTAGAAGCTTCATACGAAAACCAGTTTTTTGTTTTTGGTTTTTTATACTGGGGATTTAACCTTGGGGAACTTTACCACTGAGCTATATCCCCAATCCGTTTTATTATTTTATTTTGAGACAGTGTCTCACTAAGTTGCTTAGAGGGCCTTGCTAAGTTGCTGAAGCTAGCCTCTAACTTGTGATCCTCATGTTTTAGCCTCCCGAGCCACTGGGATTACATGCAAATACCATTGAGTTTTAATTATATCAATGAAATTATGGGAATTATACCCTCACAAACCAGTGGATTTATGTAGTCCAGATAGGTGTATACTCATGTTGTTAAAAAAAAAAAAATTTATTGAGTACTGACGGTGTTGGGATTTATGCCAGACCCTTTACATATATTATTTAATGTTCACAACAACCCTATGAAGTGGATATAATATTATTCCTAGTTTGCAGATGAGAAAACTAAAGCTCAGAATGATTACCCAACTTGACAACTAAGTATAAAGCTGAAATTCAGACCTAGATCAAATGACTACAAAATACTCCAACAGATTTGTGTAGTTTCACTGACTGAGCCTTTCAGTAAAATACTTTCTGGCTTGTTTGTTTGTAAGATAGGGTCTTTATTTTTCTCAAGCTGTACTCGAACTTGAGGGCTCTAGGGATCCTTCTGCTTCAGCCTCTAGAGTAGCTGGAACTATTGACCTGTGCCTCCATGCCTGGTTTCTTTCTGTTTTTATTTCAAATTTTAGCAAAAAAAAAAAAAAAACATATTTTTGTGCCTACTCAAACTCCAATATTGTCCAGAGTTTGGTAACTTAATGAAACATTTCAATATAACTTTAGAATTTATATACTGTGATTTGCTATTGGCTTTATTTCACAATCACTCTGATTTAGAAAAATTGAGCAAATAATAAGACCCCATTCCCCACCCCCACCCCAACACACAGCTTCCCTATTATTAACATCTTTCATTAGTATGACACGTTTCTTAAAACTAATGAACAATATTGATACATTATTATGAAGGAAGGCACTAGTTTACATTAAAGTTCACTCTGTGTTGGACAGTTCTGTGTATTTTGATAAATACATGATATTGTGTATTTACTATTATAGTATCATAAAGTATTATTTCATCACCGTAGATGTCCTCTGTGCTTCACCATTCGTCCATCTTCCTGCCCCCTTTATATACCCAACAACTTCTGCCAACCACTGATCTATTACAATGTCTATAGTTTTGCCTTTTCTAGAATGTCATATATTTGGAGCCATAATGATATGTACATGATATGTAGCCTTTTCAGATTGACTTCTTTCATGTAGGTATAGAAATAGGCATTGAAGGTTCTGCTATGTCTTTTTGTGATTTGATATTTCATTTGTTTTTGTTTTTTGGTGGTGCTAGGGATAGAACCTAGGGCCTTCCACATGGTAGGCAGGAATACCCCCAGCCATCATTTTTTTTTTTTTTTTTAATCACCAAGAAAAATTCTGTGAAAGCCGAGCATGGTGGAGCACACCTGTAATCCCAGTGGTTCAGGATGCTGAGACAGGAGGATCTTGAGTTCAAAGCCAGCCTCAACAAAATCGAAGCACTAAGCAATTCAGACCCTGTCTCTAAATAAATACAAAATAGGGTAGGGGATGTGACTTAGTGGTCAAGAGCCCCTGAGTTCAATCTCTGGTACCCCCCCCCAAAAAAAAGAAAAATTCCATAGCTCAGTGGTAAAGTACTTACCTAACAAACACAAGGTATTGAATTCTATCCCCAGCACAGGAAAAAAGTTATTGGATGACAGCTCATGTCTTTTTTTTTTATATATATATACCAGAGATTGAACTCAGAGGCACTTAACCACTTAGTCTCATCCCAAGCCTTTTAAAAAATATTTTATTTAGAGACAACTTAGTTGCTTAGTGAAACCTCCTCAATAAGTTGCTGAGGCTGGCTTTGAGTTTGTGATCCTCCTGCCTCAGCTTCCGGAGCCACTGGGATTGACAGGCATATGCCACCACCTAGCTACATCTCACATCTAAACCATAACATTATTCCCTGACTCCTAACAGCTTATGCCCACCTCACAATGCAAAATGCATTTAGTTTATTTCCAAAAATCCTTATAGTCTTAACAGTTCCAGCATTGCCTGAAAGTCCAAGTCTCTTTTGAGACTCAAGGCAAACTCAGCATGAGCCCCTGTAAAAATCAATATCCAATAAATAACAGCACAAAAAAGCAAACATTTCCATTCCACATGGAAGAAATAGGGACATAGAAAGATAGGACCAAAGACTGAAATCTAGTTGAGCAAACAAGTCCTGTGGCTTTACATCCAGAATCTGGGCCTCATAGCATCATGTTCTCTCCAAAGGGCTTGTGTTGCCCTTCTCCCATGGCCTTGCTGGCTGTAACTTTCATGACCTCTCTTCTGGCTTATTTCTCCTTGATTCCTGCAACATTTCTTGGCAGATGTCCCATGGTACAGGCATCTCTTAATCTTGGGGGTCTCAACTGCAGCTTTGGCTTCTTTTTCACTTCACTTATCACACACTCAGGGGCAACCCATAAGGACTCCGACCCTGCTACACTGTTTTGCATTTCAGGCCTTCCTTTGAAATCTTGGTGGAACACTCCATGGTCCCTAACTCCAGCATCCTTAAGTCTTGCAAAACCAGCATCATGTTGACACCAAGGTTTGCTGCCATCTCAAGCAGTAGCCAAGTTACCTGGGACAATGGCATCAGCAGCTTCTGAGTGCCTGGGTGTCTAAGCATAGTGAAAAAACTTCCCATACCCCAACACCCCAGAAATCAGGTACCCCTACAGTCTTTTCTCAAAGGAATTTTTACTTTTATAACCTTGAGCCTGAAATGGGTGTGCTCTTGCCAATTCCTAAGATGTCTTCAAGACATCTTATTGTTTCTGGGTAAAGTATTTAGCATCTCTTTAGTGACTGTAATATCTTTACCATCCACAAATTATTTAGCCCTAGTTTTACTTGCACTTTTCTGGCCAAATGTCAAATTTGCAAAGCTGATTATTACCTTAAACTTGGCTAAAATCTTCCGGCAATATCCATGCCACTGTCTAAATATTGTGCTGCCTTCCTCCGCCAGATTAATTAGTCCATTATCTTTTAATTTGAGCCTCATAGAAAGTCTTAGGGAATGGGAAAAATGTAGACAACTTCTTAGTGATAATTTAATACAAATGGCCTTTTGTCCAAATTCCAATAGAGTCTTTCTCCTCTGAATTTTCATGAACCCAGTCTTTACTATCCACAGTCACATTGGCATTCTGGTTTTCAGAGCTCCCACCAGAATAACCCTTTAAATTCTGCTTACAGAATTCTAAAGCCTTTTCTGCTTGCATCTCTAAATTTTTCCCACAATCTCCAAAGAGCTCTAAAAACTTCTATTTCATGTGGTCAGGTTAGTCATAACAACTACCCCACTTCTTGATAATTTCTATTTTAGTCAGATTTTTTATTGCTAGGACCAAAAGACCTAACATGAACAGTGAAAGAAGGAAAGTTTATTTGGCTTGTGGTTTCAGAGGTCTTAGTCCATAGACAGCCGTCTACATAGCTCTGGGCCTGAGATTAGGCAGAACATCATGGGAGAAGGGCATGGGAGAGGAAGGCAGCTCAGGACATGGCCATCAGGGTGCAGAGGGAGCTCTGCTCACCAGGGGACAAAGTGTGAACCCCAGAAGCATGCCTACAGTGATCTTCCTTCATCTACACCCTTCCTACCACAGGTTACCACCCTGTTAATCCATATCAATGGCTTAATTCACTGAATAGGTTAAGGTTCTCATAACCCTATCATTTTACTTTTGAAAATTCTTTCATGTTTAACACATGAGCTTTTGGGAAACACCTTGTATCTAAACCATAACAACATTTAGGTTCGTGATCTGTTTTTGAGTTTTTTGTTTTTTAAAGACTTCCCTTTCTCCACTGAATTACCTTGTCTCCTTTGTCAAAGATCAATTGAGAATATTTTCATGGATCTGTTTATTGGGCTCTTTATTCTGTTCTATTGATCTACTAACCTATTTTTTTTAACTTTTTTAAAAAAATCGTTCTAATTAGTTATACATGTAGCCAGGCATGGTGGCGCACGCCTGTAATCCCAGTGACTCGGGAGGCTGAGGCAAGAAGATCGCGAGTTCAAAGCCAGCCTCAGCAACTTAGCGAGGCCCTAAGTAACTCAGTGAGACCCTGTCTCTGAATAAAATACAAAATAGGGCTGGGGATGTGGCTCAGTGACCAAGTGCCCCTAAGTTCAATCCCTGGTTCAAAAAAAAATAAAAATAATAATAATAATTAGTTATACATGACAATAAAATACATTTTGACACCTCATATGTAAATGGAGTACAACTTTTCATTCCTCTGGTTGTACATGATGTAGAATCACACCAGTCGTGTAATCATGTATATACATAGGGTAATAATGTCTGATTTATCTAGTTTTTTTTATTATATTTCTTGATTATGATAGGTTTGTATGAGTCTAGTCTTAAAGTTGGGTGTCAGTCTTATGACTTTGTTCTTCAGTATTTTGCCCGCTATTCCATATCTTTTTCCTTTTTATATAAACTTTAGAACCATTTTGTTAATATGCCCAATAGAACTGATTTTTAAAATTTTTTTATTCTTTTTAGTTACATGTGACAGAATGTATTTTGACATATTATATATACATGGTGTGTTGTGGTTTTTTACTTCAAATTCCAGATTTCATTACTGATATATAAGAAAGCGATTGACGTGTGTGAAAACTTGTCATAATTACATTTTAGTTCTCCGAGGGTTTTTTTGTTATCATTGTTCTTTGATATTTTCTACAAAAAGACAAGTATGTCATTTATGAATAATTTTTTTTAGTTATAAATGGATACAATGCCTTTATTTTATTCTATTTATTTTTATGTGATGCCGAGGATTGAACCCAGTGCCTCACACACCCTAGGCAAGTGCTCTACCACTGAGCTACAGCCCAGTCCTTTTTATTTTTTATTTTGAGATAGGGTCTTGCTAAGTTGCTGAGATCTCATTAAATTGCTGAGACTGGCCTTGAATGGAACCTCCTGTCTCAGCCTCCTAAATTGCTGGGATTACAGGCAAGCACCACCATGCCTGACTTAATTTTTTATGTTGTGTGAAGTATAAAAGTTGAAGTTTTTTGTTTTGCATATGGTTATTTAATTTTAGCACCATTTCTTGGATGTCTTTTCTCTTGATTGCTTTGGGTCCTTTTGTCAAAAAGCAATTGACCAGATTATACTCTTTTTTTTCTTTGGTACTGGGGATTGAACTCAGGGCCACTCAACCACTGAACCACATCCCCAGCCCTTTTTGTATTTTACTTAGAGGACAGGGTCTCACTGAGTTGCTTAGTGCCTCCCTTTTGCTTGATGCTGGCTTTGAACTCAGGATCCTCTTGCCTCCACCTCCTTAGCCACTGGAATTAAAGGCATGCACCACTGCACCTGGACAGATTATACCTTTTATGCCATTGTACTCTTTCAGGCAGTTGGTATTATGCTTTGTTGATACAGAGTTATAGTATAAACATTTTCTCTGTGTTGGGTTACTTTTTGGCCTATATTCATAACAAACAATTTATTACTTATCAGATGTTGTGTCTATTAGGAAATTATAAAGTGAAGTAGTCCTTTAATTGTTTTTGTTTTCTTCAGAGTGTTTTGCTCTAAAGGAGCTTAGCTATATTTCTCTGGTCTAGATTGTTTTGTAATTCTGAAAAAGAAAAAATACTTTCTATCAAAGTTCTCTTGCTTTTAGTAAGATCTTTTTTTTTTTCTTTTTTGTTCCTTTTTTTTTTTTTTTTTTTTTTTTGATACTGGGGATTGAACCCAGGGGCACTTAACCACTGATCCACATCCCTAGCCCTTCTTATATTTTAGTTAGAGACAACATCTTGCTAAGTTGTTTTAAGGGCCTCACTAACTTGCTGAGGCTAACTTTGAGTTTGGGATCCTCTTGCCTTAGCCCCTGAGATTACAGGCTTGTGCCACTGCACCCGGTTCAGTAGGATCTTTAACATGCAAATTCACTGAAGCCTCTTTCCATTAATTTAACATATTGAATTTTATCAGATGAATTTTAACCTGAGATAGTTGAGATGATTATGGTTTTCTTCCTGAAGCTGTTAATGTGATGATGCCATTTATGGATTTTCTACTTAACTCTTTTGCAGTTCTGGGAAAATTTCAAACTGCTCATGATACATGTTAGTATTTCTGGAATACACATTTTCCACATTTTTGCATCTTTGAAATTAACATAATTTATAACTAGTGGTATTTTATAATCTCTGTTGGCCAGAGAATGGGTTCTGCTATGTCTTTGCCCACACAAAAGCATCAGTGTCAAAACTTAAAAAGCTTAAAAAGTGGGGCTGGGATATACCTCAGTTGACAGAGTGTTTGCCTCACATGCACGGGGCTCTGGGTTCAATCCCCAGCACCAAATACGCAAAAAAAAAAAGAAAAGAAAAGAAAAAACTAAAGCTCAGCGAGCACTTGCCTCACACATGTGAGGTACTGGGTTCTATCTTCAGTACCACATAAACAAATTAAATAAAGGTATTGTGTCCATCTACAACTAAAAATATTTTTTAAAAAAGAAAAGTTAAAAGATTGAGTCCCAGGCACTTGACAGTGATAGAATGCTCTTTCAGCCCTTGAAATCTAACAGCTGCAAGAATGGGATGGGTTTTGGATGGGAAGGGAAGGCAGTTATCAGCTAGGTTTCATCAATACTTCCAAAGCTGGATTACAAAATAGATTTATTCTGCATAATTGCAAAGCCATCCTAAGAGCTCAGTTTTTATGCTTTACCCTCTTGAGAGTTTTTTTAAAAGATAAGATTAAGTTCCTTAAGAAACAAAATTGAATACCAGTGACTGAATTGAAGTGATTCCAAGAATCAGATTCTGAATGCAAAGGGAAAACTTAGATGTATTTTGCATATATTTCCCCCTATGTAACTTTACATAGTTACATGCACTATATAGTTATAATAGTTGCAATGGTTTATATGATAAAAGTGTTTAAATTTAAAAGACCCTTTCAGTAATTGTGAAGTAAAACTTCCAAGTGATAAAAAAGTATATGTCTTTGTTTGTTTCTCATCTTTTTTCTTTCTTAGTGATACATAAAATAATGGTGCACTTAAATTCAGTGGCATCTTAGATTTGATGTAATACAATATTTTTATTGTACAATGCTGAGATTTTATTTGAATTGTTATATTTATATGTTTATGATTGTTTTAAAACAGATTTTATTTCTATTCAGGTATGGTGAGGCCACAGAACAGGAGTCGATTGCCTTTGAAAAGATAGTTTATTTACTTACAGCTTCCAAGAGGCGAGGAACATGCCATACCACATGGGGCCACACAAAACAACACTAAGGTTGGTAGCAGTTAGAGAGGGTAGGGGACTACAGAAAAACTCCTTTATTGTGGTTTTCAAGAAAAAGAATAGGCAAAACAGGCAAGCTAACTAATTAGGTATAATATTGGCTAATTTGAATAATTTCATTAGACTCAGGTGTATTGGCTGTCACTTCTTGTCTGATACCTGATCCTAGGGTAATTAGGGCAAGGAAATAGTGTCCCAGAGGGTGAGTGCCCCATAAAAGAAGTTGAGCTGGGTGTTTTGTGTCTGGATTAGTTAGTTTGCATAGGAAGGGCAAGTTTGTAGGAGAGTCTAGAAGTTGGTTATTCCTGGGAGGAGCAGTTCTTCCATGATTGCAAGGTCATAGATGTCAGAGCATCAGATATAGAAACTAGAACACATAGTGCATATAACAATTAAAATTGTTTTATAAATTTTCTTCCTTATACTGTTCTTGTCAATTTGGGCATGTAGGTTATATTGTCCTCTTAAGTTTGGAGTAATCTCTTTTTTTACAATATAAAAGAGTATATAATAGGATTGAAATTATTTTTTTAAAAAACATAGTTTTTAAAAACTTATTTAAAATGTCTTGCCTTGGTATTTTTTTTTGTGGTAACATTTTTCATGTTCAATTTCTTTAATGTATATAGGACTATTGAGCCATTAAAATTCTTCCGGAATTTGTTTTGGTAAGTTATTTTTTTCTAGGAATTTATCCATCATATCTCTTGTAGTTAGTTCCTTTTTTTATTCCTGACATTTTTTGTCTTTTTTCTCTCTCTTTCTTGCTAAATCTTTTTCTCTCTGCAGAGAATCAACCTGTGGCATTATTGGCTTCTTTATTGTGTTTTTATGGTCTGTTTCATTCTTTAATATGGTCTTTCTTTTTATGTGACTGCATTTGTTGTATTTCTAACCTTAATAGTTGATCATTTAACTCACTGTCTTCCCTCCACAAGAAAATTTTATGTTCTTTTATTTTGGTGGGGGATACTAGGGATTGAACTCAGGGGCATTCGACCATTGAGCCACATCCCTATCCCTATTTTGCATTTTATTTAGAGACAGGGTCTCACTGAGTTACTTAGTGCCTGTCTTTTGCTGAGGCTGGCTTTGAACTCAAGATCCTCCTGCCTCAGCCTCCTGAGCCACTGGGATTACAAGCATGCGCCACCACTCCCAGCTAAATTTTTATTTTTTAGTTGACAAAAATTATATTTATTTATGGTACAGCATGATGTTTGCATATATGTACAAATTGTGGTATGGTTAAATTGAGCTAAAGTTAACATATTATCTTGTATACTTATCTGTGTGTATGGTCCTGGGGATAGTAACCAGTTCCTTGTGCATGGTAGGCAATTGCTATACCACTGGGCCACATCTCTAGCCCAACTTACTTTGTGTGTGTGGGGGGGGGGGTCCTAAGATCACCAAGAATCTAGTTTGCAGCAATTTTCAAATATTACAATTTATTGTTACTCATTATAGCATTGTGATATACAGTATAGGTCTCTTGAACCTATTCATCCTGTATAACTGAAATTTTCTTTTTTTTCCTAAAAGGTTTTAAGGCTATAAATTTCCCTTGAAATTTTACATTTGCTGCAGCACGTGTTTTTAAATTATTTTATTTTATTTATTTGTTTTTATGTGGTGCTAAGGATCAAACCCAGTGCCTCACACATGCTAGGCAAGCACTTTGCCACTGAACTACAGCCTCAGCCCTCCAAAAGTTTTGATACATGGTATTTTCATTATGATTCCAATCTAGTATTTGAAGTTGCTTATGAGTTTCAGAGAAACATGGTCTTTAATTGTCAGGAATGCAGTTTTAAGTATGTCAAGTCAATCAAGCTTGTTCTATTTCTTTATTTTCATGTTCTTTGTTTGCTTAAATTGAAGTAGTTATAATGAAATCTTGTACTTTGACAGAGCATTTGTGTATTTGGCCCTAAATTCTATGCATTTTTAAAATATTTTTAAAGGGAAATTTAAAAATATACAGAAGTAGAAACAAACCAATGCCTGATAGTCATATATCAGTTTTGTTTGTTTTTGTAGCAATGGGGATATAACTCTCAGGGGTGCTCTACTACTGAGCTACATCCCCACCCCTTTTTTATTTTTTATTTTTAGACAGAATCTTGCTAAGTATCCCAGGCTGGCCTTGAGCTTGCAATCCTCCTTCTTCAGCTTCCCAAATTGCTGGGATTACAGGTGTATTACAGCCACTGTGCCTGGCTCTCATTTATCACCTATAACAATTATTATTGTATGTTGGTCTTGTTTTATTTATACTCATATTTTACCACTTTCTCTGACTTTGATATTCTTTGAAACAAATCCTGGACATCATAACATGATGTAATTTTATCCATAAATATTAACCTTACCATATCATCATTCATATACCTAAAAAACAGTAAAAATTACTTAATATTATCAAATATCTAGTTCACATTTGTATTTTCCAGATTGTCATACATATACATACATATAATGTATGTTTTTGGTACTATCTATATATACGTGTAACATATGCATATCTATATGTAGATAGATATAAAATGTGTGTATATATGGTATAATATATATAACTATCCTAGTGCATATGAAGTTGCATCTTACTAATGACACCAATCATTTTTTCATGTGCTTGTTGGTCATTTCAATATGGTTTGTTTGCCACATTCTTTGAAGAAATGTATTTGCCTTTTGTGTATGTGTGTGTGTGTGTGTGTGTGGTACTAGAGATTGAACCCAGGGACTTGATACCTCCAAGCTACATCTCCAGACCCCTTTTTTTGTTTTCTTTTTTTCCCTCTCAAATCAGGGTCTCACTTAGTTGCCCAGGCTGGCCTCAAATTTGCAGTCCTCTCGCCTCAGCTTACTCTGTTGGTGGAAATACAGGCATGCACCACCACCAGCATCCCTTTGCCAGTCATTGCCCATTGCCCATTTTTAAATTGGGTTGTTTGGGATTGTTTGTCTATCTGATGCGTGAGTTGTATGAGTTTTTTATATATTCTCGACCTTTAACAGATATATAATTTACAAGTATTTTCTCCCATCTGTGGGTTGTATTTTCACTTCTTTTATGGTGCCCTTTGTACAGATGTTTTTATTTTGATGACATCTAATTTGTCTATATTTTCTTTCGATGCTTGCCTTTTGGTGCCATATCTAAGAAATCATTGCCAAATCCATGAAAATTTACCCCAAATCTTTCTTCTAAGAGTTGTGTGGCATTACAGTTAGATATTTCACCCATTAATTTTTTTTTTTTTTTTGCATATAGCATGAGATAGGGGGGTCCAGCTACATTCTTTTTCATGTGGATATTTAGTTTCCTGGCACCATTTGTTAAAGAGAGTCTTTTTCCATTGAATGCTTTTAGTACCCTGTCACAAAATCATTTAATTATAAGACTTTGTGGACTCTCAGTCCTATTCCATTGTTTTATGTTATCCTTATGTTAGTAACATGTTTTTTGTTTGTTTGTTTGTTTGCTGTGCTTTTAATCAAACCCAGGACCTCACAGGTGCTAGGCAAGTGCTTTACCACTGAGCTACTCCCCCTGCTCTAAAATTTTTATTTATTTTTATTTTTTCAGCCCCCTGCATTCTGGGTTATTGTAGCTTAATAATAGATTTTGAAATCTGAAAATATGATTCTTCTTTTTCAGGATTTTTTTGGTTATTCAGGGTTCTCACAATCACATATAAATTTTAAGATTGACTTTTCCATTACGTTACAGAAAAGTTAGAGTCATAATAGGGATTGCATTCAATCTATAGATTGCTTTGAGTATATTATCATTGTAACAATATTATCTTCCATCCATGAACACAGTATTACTTCCCATTTATTTAGGTCTTCTTTATTTTCAGGAATGTTTTGTAGTTTCACTGTATAAGCGTTAATTTCCTTGGCTAATTTCATTCCTAAGTATTTTATTCTTATTGATTCTTACAGCTTTTCCTTTCCTTTTTTTTTTTTTTTTTTTCTCCGACAACAGAGTGGACAGCCACAAAATATTTTAATTTTATTTTAGGTCAACTTTTTGGTTTTTTTGTTTGTTTGTTTGTTTGGTTGGTTGGTTATTTGATTTTGGTACCAGGGATTGAACCCAGGGGTGCTTACCAGAGATACGTCCATTTTAATATTTTATTTTGAGACAGAGTGTCACAGTTGCTGAGGGCCTCACTAAATTGCTGAGGCTGACTTTGAACTTGTGATCCTCCTGCCTCAGCCTCTGGAGTCACTGGAATTACAGATGTTTTGTAGCAAAAGAATCTTCTACAAATGTATAATCTGCCATATTTCCATTATCAGAAATCTCATTTTAGTTTTTAAACCTCTTTGAAAAAATTTTATTCTCAAGTAATATAGTTTATGAAATTTTTAAACGAGCAGAAAGATATTTTTAAAATGCTTTTCTATAGCCCAAGAAGTAACTGCAGGTTGTTTTAGATTTTTATAATGAGTTAGATCAAGATGTAAGTGATTATTTAAAATCCTAAAGATAGGACAATGGATGTGACTTCGTGTTAGAGTATTTGCCTAGCATGTGTGAGGACTTATGTTCAATCCCTGGTACCAAAAAAATAAAGTAAAATAAAATTGTAAAGAAGAAGCAATTTAAAGGTATTTATAGCTACATATCAAAATAGGACTGATTTTATAACCTTAAAAATCATCCCAATTGGGCTGGGGATGTAGCTCACTTGGTAAAGTGCCTGCCTAGCAAGCACAAGGCCCTGAGTTCAATCCCCAGCACCACAAAAAAAAAAAAAAAAAAAAAAATCATCCGAATTGAAAACCACTAAGTCTAAATGAGTCAAAAGTATTTCATGGGCCGGAGTTGTGGCTCAGTGGTAGAGCACTTGCCTAGCATGTGTGAGGCACTGGGTTCAATTCTCAGCACCACATATAAATACATGAATAAAATAAAGGTCTATCAACATCTAAAAAATATATATTTTTAAAAAAAAAGTATTTTGTGGACTGGGGTTGTGACTCAGTCATAGAGTGATTGCCTAGCATGTGTGAGGCACTGGGTTTGATCCTCAGAACCACATAAATAAATAAACAAACAAACAAATAAAATTATTTTTAGAAAGGAAATATTTATTTCTAAAAAAGTATTTGGTATACATATTTCTTCATTTTCCAAGCTTTACCAAGTTAGTATGAAGTTGTATGATTATATTATAAGGGTAAGAATTGTGTACAATAGTACCTTCTTACCTGTGTATTCATTTTCCATGATTGCAGTTACCTTAGTCAACCATGGTCTGAAAATATTAAATGGAAAATTCCAGAAATAAACAATTCATAAGATTTAAATAACTTTTATTCCAAGATATTGTTTGTTTGTTTGTTTGTTTGAAGCAGAGTCTTGATTTGTTGTCTAGGCTAGCCTCAAACTCATGATCTTCTGTCTCAGTTTCTCAAGTAGTTGAGATTACAGATGGAGCCACCATACACAGCTGAAGATGTTGTTATAATTGTTCTATTTTATTTTTAGTTATTTTAATGTCTTCCTATGCCTAGTATATAAATTAAATGTTATCCTAGGTGTGGATGAATAGGAAAAAAAAACAGTCTGTATAGAGTTTGGTACTTTCTGAGGTTATAGGCATCCGCAGGGGTATTTGGAATATATTCCCCATGGATAAGGGGAAATTTCTGTATACATAATTCCCATCTATAAAGCCTTCTGAGTAGCTGGGATTACAGGCATGTGCCACCACACCTGGCTCAGACATCTTTTCTAAAATTATATAATGTGACAACAGGATATATCCAATTCATAAAGTTAAAAACCTTAATTTGCATAAATCATTCTGAAGTGAGTAATTTAGAATTAATTGTAAGGGTATAAGAACCCTGTTATGGAAAAGCCATTTTAATAAGCCAGTATAGGGATATAATTAAGAATAGGATGAGGGAACTACAAAATTCCAGTCTTTATATTGAATGTATTATAAACAGAATGCCTTGGCAAGTCACTTATCAAAAACATTATCTTTATGGTAATCATCATGGAAATGATTTTACCTAAATTGTATAAGGTACCACAGTAAGGTAAATGAGGGATTTAAGATAAAAAACTCCATAAAAATGTTAAATGCTCAGTTGATCATATATTTAAACTCTTTCAGCTACTGAACAGTAGGAGAAAATGGAATTGAGTGTGATGCCAGCATGGATCAGTCTAACGATTCATTAAGAGTCAACTGTAATGATGATGAAGAGTCAAAAACAGATGCTCAGGAATTTGAGGTAGAGATTCAGCTGGGAACTTTTTTCCATTCTCAGAAAAAACAAGAAGCCATTCATTAAACAACTTTTCATGCTAAAGGAAGTTACTATATTTAATGATTTAAGAATTTTAATATTTAATTACATATTCTGTCATACATTTAATTTTATAAAGCTTAAAGTGATGCTTAGCATATTCGTAAAAATTTATATACAAAGAAGAATCTGTGTATTTAATATATTTTATCATTTTAGGATACATTCTCATGGTCAATTTTATTTTAATAAAATTTATTTTAATAAATCGAGATAATATAAAATAAAAATTAAAAATTCACTTGAGAAATACCTTGTGTGAATTGAAAACTCTTACAAAAGAAAAATGAATAATTACCTGAAAAAATAAGTTACATTTTTATTATATATATTCTTTTCAAAATGTAGTAACAGTATATTATACAATGACTGAAGTGTTTTTGTTTTTTTTCTTTTTCTTTGCAAAAGCATCTAACCTGTATGGACTCTAGGGATTCTTCTTTTGGACAAAATGATTCTCCTACAGTTTTGCCCATTTCTGCTCCTCAAGCAAATAATTCACTCATTTCACAGAATATACCAGGGCCCCTAACTCAGACACAGACTCTTACTGCAGAGCAGTTCCATCTAGTGGACCAAAATGGACAATCTGTTCCATATGAACTTCATTCATTGGGGGATGCTAATGCACAAATGGTGAGTGTATTTTATAACCAGTTTTATGCTATTCAGCAAAATTTATTAATCTTACTAAATAACCTTATTTTCTTCACACTATTCACTTACATTGTGTTATTGTGTTTAAAAAAATTATTGTAGCAATGAATTTTTTTTTTTTTTTTTTTTTTTTTTTGGTACTGGAGATTTAATCCAGGGTGCTTATCACTGAGAAATACCCCAAACTTTTTTTTTTTTTTTTAATCTGAAATGGAGTCTAGCTAAGTTACTTAGGGCCTAAGTTGCTAAGGTTGGCCTTGAATTTGTGATCCTCCTGTCTCAGTCTCCTGAGTCCTGGGATTACAGGCATGCACCACTGTACCCAGCTGTGACTTTCATTTTTAAGTAAGGATTTTAAAAGCTTTTGTTTAAGGACTACAAATAGTATTCAGTCAGTCCTTCTTAGCCACTGAGATCTGGGTACACTGGTGCTCTGAGATAAGTTGGAAATGCAGCATTGTCTGTAACTAGTGCTCAAGTACCCAAGTTGACACATACCTTACATTTTTCTCAATATATTCATTAGAGTGAACTCAAAGTTATTGATTTATCAACATCTCATTCATTGATTTACATGCCACATGCTGGTATCTCTCTTAAAGTAACAGCAATGGAGATACCACTAGGTATTAGACCTACCCTTCTTGATCTTTGTAGGTAGATATGGATATGTATGTGTTGCATGAATAATAATGCTTACAAATGAAAAAGATGAGAATGCTGATATAAACTGTTAGCTAAAAGTATTTTGACCAAATTCCATATTTAATTGAAATAAAAATTATTGAGAAAAACTTGTTATTCTGTTTAATAAGAGTATATATACATAATACTATGAAGAATAATGCTCATCTGTTTGTCTGAATTTTCATATTTTCTCCAATGTACATTTATTACTTTCATAATGAGATTTTTTTTTTTTTTTGAGATTTGTTTTTGTTTTTGTTTTTGTTTGCTGGGGATTGAACCCAGAGGGGTTTAACCATCGTGCCACATCCCCAGCTGAGGCTGGCTTTGAATTCTTGATCCTCCTGCCTTAGCCATGGGGATTATAGGCCTGTGCCACCATACCTGGCAAAAATTATTTTTAAAAGCATAATAATTTCAATTGTATGTTATACCACAGGGAAACAGACATTTTACCGAGAATTAATCCTTGTTTCTGTTCCTAGTCTAGAGTATTCTAGAGTTTATGATACTTTGCTCCCTCCTGATTCTGCTAAATTGAGTTATTTAGATTCTTGAGTGGAGAGTACTTGGTGGAGATGTAGCTAAGTGTTAGAGGAGACTTTTTTTCCTCCTAGTACTAGAGATTGAACCCGGGGCCTTATGCATGTTAGGCAAGTGCTTTAGCACTTTGGCACTGGACTTTTCTAGTCTAAGAAGTTCTTTTTCTTTCTGTTTACACTTGATATGTTTCTGGGCCTATGCCAGGACTGAAAGGGGTAAACCTTTGTAACCATACTGAATCACCAGCAGAGGTTAAGATACAACAAGTAATTTATATGTGAAACAATGGCATTTTAATTTTTCATGTCCAGAACATCTGAAAGTGATATTCTGGGAAACTTAGTGGAGTTTTTTGAGTTTTTTTGTTTTTGTTTTTGTTCTGCTTTAATTATTTTATTTATCTATTTTTTTGAGACAGGATCTTGCTATGTTGCTTAGGTTGGTCTGGAACTGGTAGGCTTGAAGAATTCTGCCTCAGTCTCCCAAGTAACTGGGACTACAGGCATACATACTGCTACACCCAGATTTTTAATTATTTTTTAGAGAAGTTTTAGGTTCACAAATTAAGCTGAAGAGACAGAGATTTCTGTATAAATAGCCCCTGCCCTCACATATGCATAGTCTCTCTCATTACCAACATCTCCCATCAAGTGGAACTTTTTGAAAAAAATGGAATTTTTTTCCAATATGATTTTTTTTATGTAGAAGCTATCATGGAACTAATAAAGATCTGTGGTGAATGACTGTGCAGTAGATGAGATTTTGGAGTAACGTAGGGTTAATATTTTGAGTTTATTGGAAACACAAAGAGACCATTAAGTATAAGAGTACTTTAGCTAAGGTTAATATTTTTATTAATTTTATTTATTTTTATGATCTCTCAAATAGAAGGTATTGCTGCAGGCGACTCTTCAAAATTGTTTGTTTTCATAACAAAGATTAAATATAATTAGCTATTTTTTAAATTAGGAAAGTAATGTTGTTATCACCATTGTCAAATTCATGAATTGAAAACAAGTTTTTTGGTAGCAGGTGGAATAAGCAAGAGTGGGAAAATGAAGGTAACTTCCACTGTGCTTGGGAAACATAGTTTCAAAATTAACATCTGTGATTGTTTCATAGATGTCTTAATAATAAAAGTTTCATATGATTAAGTAAATTATAAAAAATTACATGTTTAATTTGATTTAAAAGTGTTTAATTTGATTAAAATAGTGCAGCATTTTTATTTTCTAATAATGAAGAAAGTCATATTTTTCAAAGGTATTTAATCTTGTAAGAGGAAATAATTTTAAACAATATTATTATTCTTGCCTTTGAAGTTCAGGAGGATTTTTTATATTGTTTTGTTTTGCTATCAAATTTTGAGAGGCAGTACAGAGTAGTGGTGTGTAAGGGTCAGATTGCTTGGATTTGAAATTTAACTTGCTTCTAAAAATTCAGCTTACCTAAATTGTTCTGCGTAGCCTTACATGCATTATATCACCACTGTATGATAGTTTTCTCATTTATAAAATGTATTTATTTCACATATATGTGATGAGGATTGAAGGAGGTAATTAATATAGCTAAGGTCCTGTCACTTAGTATGAACTCAACAAATGTAAGCAGTTGTTATCACCAGAGATTACAATTGCTTTTTCATGTTGAAGTAATAAGACGTATGGCAAGATATTTTTATTTCAAGAAATTTGATGAACACTGGGGAAGGATAATTTCTGGGAAAAGTTTATGATTTTGTTCAAAGTATTCTACTTTGGTGAAGATTTTCCCTCCCAAATCATTTTTTTCTAATTTAAATCCACATTTTTTTTCAAATGTCCCTTTTAAAGTTGGAATACAGTCTCCATCAAACATCAGAAATGTTCTCATGTTTTGCATAATAAGGAGTAAATCTAGGAGAATGGGTTTGAATGATTTAAGAGTTACCTGCACAAGAGAGGTCAGAAGACTGAGTAAAATAATAAAACTGTGCCAATGGGAGACCAGTATTAGGTAATTAAGTTTATATGTAGTCCAAAAATGTATTTTCAGTAGCGTATTAGCTGTATTTTCAAATGGTTAGGCTTCCATTTCACGTGCCTTTTTAGTTGATACTCCTCTAAATTTGAGACAGTGTGTTTAATTGTTAAACTAAAAAAAAACAAAAAAGTACAATAAATTCCTGTGGGGAACTCCATAGTATTCTTTATGAACCAAGACAGGTATATAAGTGCAGAGATATGAAAATAAATCTTATTTAGTTAGACATCTAACAAGTTAACAGTTTTAAACTAATGAAAATGACTTAAAATATAGGACAGGTGATGGCCACACAAATGTCAAACATGAATAAATAATACAATAAGTAGCAAAACATAAATGTGTTAAGTCCAATCAAACCTTGTTCAGATTACTAGGTGATTAGATTTCATGCATGCACTATAATGATTAAGACCATAGGTAGTTAACTGCCTATTTTGAATCCTAGCTTCAAAGCTGCCTGTTTTGAATCCTAGCTTCACTACTTACCAGTTGTGAGAACTTGACAAAGATTTTTATATGTCTCAATGTTTTCATCTGTAAAATGGGGGAAATAATATCTATCATAGAGGTAGTTATTTTTTTAATAATTTACTTTAACTGATCATTCTGTTAAACCACTGTAGGCATATGCATTTGTTTTTGTTTGTTTGTTTAATGCTTCCAAGATGATCGTTGCTAGCCCATCAGAAAATGGACAGGTGCTTCGTGTAATTCCATCTACCCAGTCAGGAATGGCACAAGTGATTATACCTCAGGGGCAGCTTGTGGATGTAAATAGTCCTCAGGGTAAGTAATAATGGGATATAAGGGATTTGAGAATGTTTTAAGGAACAAATATATATTATACTAAATCAACTTATAAGAGTCAGTGTTAACATTAATCTCTTTAGGTAAGATTATGAACTGAATAATTAGAAAAAACTTTCTTAGCCTAAATAAATTTCAAGTTCATTTTTCAACTCCTATCTAGGTTAGCTGTCTATTTCATATTGGAATTCTATGAAGCTGGTTGACTCCTGCTTCCTCCCAAATGACCAGTGAGCATAAAATAAATTTTTCTTAATTATAATAACAGTAATAACAGCAACATTAACAAGAATATAGTACTTAGCTACAAAAAGTTTTTTGCATTTGCATTTTCATAATATTTTGTTAGTTATGTGAGTCATTACTTTTTTTAGCTATAATTTTTTATCCTCTTTCCTTTGTTCCTTCAAATTCAGAAAGGAGAATCATGCTCCCCATTTATTTTCACATATTCTTTCTTTATATGTTTGATAATATCCCTGTTTGTTGTCTTCTTTTTGTTTCCCTCTCTTTTCTGACTATTTGAATCTCTTTTCTAATATCATAGCTACATTGTTTTGTTGCTCCTTCTTAGCTAATGACGTAAGGTAGATATGTTTACCTTCATTTTATGATTGTCTTTGTTAACAGTCATTAAAAGTTAAGGAAAAAGCATAGTTTGCAGAAAGCATTATAAACCCAGTATACAAGAAAGTTTTACATTTTCTTAGTATATTGTAAAACTCTTTAATATAACAATTTCTACCACTTTTATATCCTAGATACTCGATATAAGTTCCAAAAACTCAATTATAAAATCTCAGTAGTCAGTTTTACAAGTTAAATGTAAATAGGTTTATCAGAGGCATTCTCAATAAAGCATTTTAAGTTTTGTTATCTTTAGTTTCAGAGCAATTCTTTCCTTTCCTATTACAAATATTTAAGTTCTAGGTAGGTACATTCTCATGATATTATTCAAGATGCTGATGTCATTTTTTCCTTTTTCTTTTTATTAAGATGTCTCTGAAGAGAAACCCAGTGACAGAAACTTACCAGCTGTAAGAGTGGATGTTCCAGCAGACAACACCAGTAGTTACATTCTTCATCCACAAACATCGCTTGGATTGCCTAAAAAGTCAGCAGCCAGGTGAGTCAGTGAGAAAGAGGAGCTCATCTTTTGATATCACCATGGAAATCTTTTTTAAAAAATTATCACATCTAAAGCTGACTGACAGTAGAAAAGATCAGAAATCCTGAGAAAAAACTCATTAAATGTCTCTAATTATTTTAATGGCTTCTTGTTCTACTCTAGAAATTATAAATGTCAAAAGTGTTACTTTTCCTCAGTGGCACTTGCCTGTTATCTTTCAAAGTAATATGAAAGTGTCTAATAGAGTTCTTAGACTGAAGATATATCCATTGTAGATCCTAAACATTTTTAATGGTTTCATCCCATTTTTATGCATATGATTCGATTGATTCCTCTCTACCAAAGTTTACAAAGTTTTTTACTAACTTCTCTTTCATTTTTTTATTTTTGCCTTAACACTGTTCATAATTTAGAAAAATATTTAAAGTATATTTTTATGTATCTATATTTTTAATTGTTCTATGAAAGTGTTTTTGAAGTAAGACAACATTTATGACAATCTTAGAGCTTACATACTGTTACTCTAAACAAGTCACCTGAAGGTATTTTATTAGCTCATTTTTGATAAATGGAAAATAATCATATAATAAGAGTACAAAGTAAGATTTGGAAGAGATATGAAAGAATTAAATTTAAGGAGACCACAGATACAAAGAACAAACTTTGGCCTTTCAGTTAAAAAAATGACAATTACTAACGGAAATAATAATTAATAAGCCATCTAATCAATCTATAGTTGTTATAATTTTTCATTGATGATCTTAATATATTGTTTTTGACAATAGATGAAACAATTGAATGTGTTGTGCTCACACGTGCACACCCATGCGTGTGTGTGTTTGTGTGTGTGTATAGAACTCTGTTTATATATATATATTCCTTCCCTATCCCAGAATGCTTGAAGAACCTTTGCTGGCTCCTCTTCAGTCACTTTCTTCTAACACACCTATATGGGCCTGCCGTCTTAGGAGCTGTGAGGTGAGTTAAAAATAATCCTTACCCAGAATAATTTAACTGGTTATTTATCACAGTTAATCCCAAAGTGCCCACTTCTGAGTACAACTTATAAAGCTGTATCTGTTTTGCCTTGTCCATGTCTATGTTAAATCTGATCTCAGCTTTTCTCTTATCCTTTGGAAATTTTAAGCTTTGTAAAGCAAAGATCATATAAATCCCTTCATACTTCACTATTGTTCCTTCTTTTTTTTTTTTTCTGTTGGAAAAAAATGATTTATTTTTGCCTGAAATGAATAAAGAATTAAAGAGCAATGGATGGCACAAATCACACAAATGTCTTCTGAATTCCTTTTCTCCTCTCAAATTTTCACAAAATACTGAGGTTTTATCCCCATTGGTTCTAGCACTCTCTATAAAGATGCAGTTTTGCCAGTTTTTGGATGTTCTTGGCCTGAGTTGAGAGCCTTCTTCCTGAGTCTTTCAGTCACCTCTGTGCATCCTGTCAGACCTGGGACCAGGAGCATTCAGAGTGTTCACATCCACGTTATGCTTTCTTTCTGGGCATAAAGTGGAGCTCCATGGAAGTATCCCATCCAATACTTTTTTACTTTCTCAGAATGCTAAGGTGTTTTCCCTATATTGGATAACAACTTGAAAATTGTGAATGTACAGTTTACAAAAGCAAGAATTTAGGCACAGAGGTATAAAGACCTTGTATGGTTCTCCTACATTTTCTCTGGAAGGTAACGCATATATCTTTGTCAACCATATTTATTTATTGTTCCTTCTTTTGCAACTCTCTTCACCTGTCTTCAATAAAACTTCACTATCATTTTTCTCTATTTTAAGTTTTTGGACCTTTACTTTCTTGCTTGTACTTATTTCTGTTCATATTCTTGCTAGAAATTCTTCAAGGCTTACTTTGGCCTTCTTTTTTTTTTTTTTTTTTTTAATTATTTCTTGGAGAGCTAATCTATTTTGTTGACTTTCAACTCTTACATTTATAAAATGATTCCTAAACCTGTCACCAGTTCCTTAATTCTTGCTCTTGTTTCAGATCTCTGGCTTCTTAATTGAAGCAATATTTGAATTTTACCTCAGATTCACTGTATCCCAAACTGAAATCATCTACCATACCATTACTAGCTCCACTTCATAAATTCTGTTTAATGATAAATAGCATTTCTTTTTTATATATATATTTTTTAGTTGTAGAGGGACACAATACATTTATTTTATTTATTTATTTTTATGTGGTGCTGAGGATTGAACCCAGTGCCTCACACATCCTAGGCAAGCACTCTACCACACTGAGCCACAACCCCCAACCCCAATGAATACCATTTCTTAGACATTCAGGAATGAAGTTTTATACCAATTTCTTCCTTGATTCTTTTAAAAGTTTTTCCTTTAGAGACTTTTTTCCATGCCCCCCACTTTCTTCTGTAGACATTTGGTATTTTGTACTTAGTTATAGTTAGAGCCTCCCCTCTTCCATTTCTGGTCCTTAATTGTGTATTTTTCTAAAATGACTTATTTTAAAATATTGCTTTCGTTGTCTTTTCTCACCAGTAAGGTTAAACAGGAATTTTTCTCAGAGAAGGATCTTCATAAAAAGAATATTGAGCTGTATGGGAATGTAGCTTAGTGGTAGAACCCTTGCCTCGAATGCTTGAGGACCTGGGTTTTGATCCTTGACACCACAAAAATAAAAAGAATTATGATATAATGAGAAAATTATTTTGCAACATTTTTATAGGAGATACAATCTCAGTTTTCATAGGGTCTCAGATAGATTCATAGTATCTCATCAAAATTAATCTCTGTTAACAGAAGCCCCACAGACTGGGCTTATAGCTCAGTGGTGGAGTGCTTGTCTGGCATGTGTCAGGCACTGGGTTTGATCTTTAGTACTGCATAAAAATAAATCAAATGAAGGTATTGTATCCATCTACAACTGAAAATAATTTTAAAAAAGAAGTCCCAGAAGGAATTAGTACTTTGTAGCTAGTTTTATGCTGATCTGGATTTTATCCAGTAGAATTTTAAGTATCTGGTAGAATGGACATATTACATGTTCTTCAATCTATTTTCTCTAAATGGTATTTATCTCAAACAAGATTTTGTAAACATAGTGTGGCAGTGAATTTGGCATTATATTCCATAATACTGTACCTGAAGAATATCCATTTTATATTCTTGTTGAATTCAGATCAGACCCACTAGTTGACTAGTGACAAGACTAGTGATCTGAGGAAACAAAAGACATTCTCCTATGAAAGTTGATAAGTCTTTCATCTTAGACAACCATCTCATTAAATTTATCATGCAGTGAAGTATATTTGCTAATAATTTTTTATTTAATTTCTACCACATGCAGAAAATTGGAGATTCATACCGTGGCTACTGTGTAAGTGAGACTGAGTTAGAAAGTATCCTAACATTTCACAAGCAGCAAACACAGAGTGTTTGGGGGACCCGCCAGTCTCCAAGCCCAGCCAAGCCTGCTACGCGCTTGATGTGGAAATCCCAATATGTCCCATATGATGGAATTCCATTTGTCAATGCAGGTACTTTTATAGATAATTATTTTAGAAGATTCAGCAGCAAGCTATAGTCCATTGTGATAATGTGATTTTCTTCTGGTGATATGATTTCATTTTGGTAGGTGACAACTGGATGCTAATTGATGAAAATGTACATTAAAATAAAAACAAATTATATTAAATATAACCAATTACTTTATGTCATAAAATTCCATTTTAATAAATCAAATGAAGAGATGATGCTTCCTTGATATATTATGCTTTTAAATAGAAAATAAAAATATTGATATTCTGAGTAGACCTTTTTAATAAAATATAAAAAGGTATTTAATTATTTTAAAAATACATATCTGCTGTGACTTCCCCCTCCAATCCAGACATTCTATTCTCTCCTCCTTTTTTTTTTTTTTTTTTTTTTTTTTTCCTGGTACCAGGGATTGAACCCTGGGGCACTTAATCACTGAACCACATCCCCAGCCCTTTTTATATTTTATTTAGAGATAGGCTCTCACTAAGTTGCTTAGAGCCTCACAGATTTGCTGAGGCTGGCTTTGAACTCGAGATTCTCCTGCCTCAGCTTCCTGGGCCACTGGGATTACAGGTATGTGCCACTGTGCTCGGCTTCCTCCTTTCTTAATTTGTCTTTTGGGAAAGATTTATATTCATTTTATGTAGCTTATAACTATGGAGTTACTGTATAGAATTTATATGTAGTCTGGAGTTAATATATAGAATTCTGATTTTAAAGTTCTCAAGCATTTGGTGTGTTACAGTATTCTCAGATGCTGTGTACTTTAGTTAGAGTTTCAAGCAGTCTCCAGGGACCTACCCTAGGACTAGTCACACTCCAAAGAACCTAAAAATAAGTGATTTAATTCAGGATTATGGGAGCACTAATATAACTGGAAGAGTTGCAGTCTCATCCTGGATCTCTGAGATTAATATCAAACATTTAAGTCTGGGGGTATAGCTTAGTGATCCAGCACTTACCTAGCATGCAAGAGGCCCTGGGTTCTATCCCTAGCACTTAACAAAAAATAAGTATTTATATGAATATAAGATAAAAATAACTGCTTTTGCCTGGGTTTCAGCAGTATTATATAAAAGAAATGCAGCATTAAAAATGAATCTGAAGTGGCTCAGGGCATAGCTCAGTTGTGGAGTGCTTGCCTAGCATGCATGAAGCCTCGGGTTTCATCCTTAGCACTGCAAAACAGAAACAAAAACAAAAACAAAAAAACCTGAAGTCCTAAAGTTCTCCTTTTTCCTTCCCAGGTTTTCATCCCCTTAACTCTTCATAGATAGCCATTACATGAATTTGGTTTATATCTTTTCAATTTTTTATACTTCATGTATTTGTAATTACAATAATAGATTTCATTTAAAATATAGAAAAGGTAAACTATAGTTTTGTAAAATTTTCACTCACCCACATTTTGAGATCTATCAGTATTTATGCTTATAGATCCTACTTAATACAATTTAACTAAAATGTATAATATTCTAGCATATGACTATTTTTCCATTAGTATCATTTAGATTGTTTTCAGTTGTTTTTATTTGGTACCAGGGATTGAATGCAGGGGTACTCAATCACTGAGCCACATCCCCACCCCCATTTTGTATTATTTATTTGGAGACAGGGTCTTACTGAGTTGCTTAGTGCTTCACTTTTGCTGAGACTTTGAACTCACCATCTCCTGTCTCAGCCTCCTGGTTGCTGGGATTATAGGCATGTGCCACCATGCCTGACTCAACTTTTTGCCATTATAAAGAATACTGTCATTAAACTTCAATAATATATGTCCTTTGATAAAAAGTATAATTTGCTTTTGGAGTATATGCCTTACAATGGAATTGCTGGTTCTGAAGTATGCCCTTTTCATCTTTGCAAGATTATCTCCAATTGCTTCCTAAAATGATTACTCTTCTCTGAAACGTTTTGTGCCCAATTTATTTCAAAATTCTGCATTTTTAGAAAGTAGCAAACTAATATTATAGAACACTCCTTGCAAATATCCTATAGAAAACATCATATAATCAAATAGTAATTCCTTAAGGCTAGTAGAATAAGACCTACAAATAACTTCACATAGTTTAGATCAGGTTTTGCAGCCAAGTAAGTTCCAAAAAACTCTGTTTTGTGAGCTTTTTAGATTTTAGATTTGCTCATAACTAATTTTCACTTCTATCAGCAATGTATGAAAATTTTCCTTTCCCACATTTAGTCCCTGACTTTGCATTGTCAAACTTTAAAAAAACATTTATATTATGGAATTTTTCATATATGTATTAAAGTAGAAATAATGATATAAGAAATCCCAAGACTCCATGTAGTGGTGGCACTTATCTGTAATCCCAGCTATGTGGGAGACTGGGGCAGGAAGATCATGTTTGAGACCAGCCTGAGAAACTTAGCAAGATGCTGTCTCAAAAATAGAAGGGAGGGCTGGGGATATAGCTCAGCAGGTAGAGTGCCTGCCTCGCAAGCACAAGGCCCTGGGTTCAATTCCCAGCACTGCAAAAAAAAAAAAAATAGAAGGGAAAAAAAAAAAATCTAGTGATAAAACAGTTGCCTAGCATGTACCAGGGCCTTGGGTTCAATATCTAGTACTGGGTGGGGGAAAAAAAAAAGAAGAAGAAACCCCAAAACTCTGGGTATCTATTATGTAGCTTCAACTATAATGAAATAAAGGCAGGCTGTCCATCTACAAGTACAAAAAAAAAATTAACACTAATTTCTTATTGTTATAAATGTTCATTGTTTACATTTTCTCACTTATCTCAGTCCCGCCCCTGCATAGGTTTGTTCAAAATTCTGATCCAAACAAGGTCCAAAGGTCCAAGGTCCAAATTTGCAAGCCAAATTGCATTTGGCTAATTTGTCTATCTCTTAAATTTCTTTTCATGTAAAGATTTCTCTCTTTTCCCTCAGGTAGTTTGTCCTATAGAGTTTGCTGTATTGTGAATTTTGCTGTTTCCCTCTCTCTGGTGTAGTTTAACATGTTCTTTTATTTCCCATATTTCTATAAACTGTTAGATTTAAAGCCTTGATTAGATGCAGGTCTGGTTTTTGCAAGAATACCTCATAGGTGTGCTATGTACTTTATATAGCTACCCATGTGTCTACATTTGTGTCACTCAGACTAATCAGTGAGTTATTTTGGAGTATTGTTCAACATCTTTATTTTTGCCAGTCTGAGAAATGTGAGACAGTATTTTACCATTATTTTAGTGTGCATTAACCAAATGTAGCATTTGCTAATATATCGAGTGGTACATTTTATTATTACTAAAAATCATGTATCTGAGTTATCAGAAGACATTCAGTAAATGTGATGTTTGCCAGTTTTCCTTACCATAATTATGGCACATTTGATAAATTTTACAATAAACTTTTGTGTTTTTACATCTTAGTAGGACATACTGATGTTTTCTTTCCATTAACTTGTATATTTAAAAATGTAGATTTTAATGTTTTCCTCACCAAGTTATTTTTAATTTAGTTTCTAGAATAGACACTTGAATTAATATCAATAGTTGGTTTTGGCCCACAGGGAGTAGAGCTGTGGTAATGGAATGTCAGTATGGACCAAGAAGGAAAGGTTTCCAGTTAAAAAAAATCGGTGAACAGGAAAGCAGGTCATGTCAGCTCTACAAAGCTACTTGTCCAGCCAGGTAAGCTTTCTTTTCTTTTATTTGTTTTTCACTAAGTCCTTATTTTTGAATCTCAAATATGGGCATATTTATTAAGTTCAAATAGTGCCAAATGCATACAGTGAATCCTAAGTTCTCTCCCACTTCTGCTCTCTGTATCCCTCTGTAAGACCAATTTGTAGAGTCATCTTACAAAGATATTTTGTCTGTGTATATCTCACCTTTTATCCTCAGAAATTTTTTCTTCCCTTACAGTTGAGTAGTATTATACCTTCTTCACTATTACGAATTCATGTTGACTTATTTATAATCTGAAAGCCTGTAGTTGTATCTAGTGCACAGATATCATGCTACATTCCAATATGAATGTAATGATACGTACTAACTATACACTTTGCTTTTTATCATTCCTAGTATATCGCAAAGCTTATTCCATATCTGTATAGAAGAATATTCTCTTTTGTGGATGTATTATTTAATAATTCTTTTGTGGATGTATTATTTAATTAATCCTATAATGATGGACATATATGGTATGAAAAATATTCTTCATTGTATACAAATCTACAGTTAACATTGTACATATTTGCATATTTGTATACATTTATCAATAGGATAAATTCCTAGAAATGAAATTGCTGGAGCAAAGTTATATCATTTTAAAATGTTGACAGGTATTGCAAAGTTGTTTTTTAAAGAGATTTTGCTAATACATTCACACCAGCAATGTATGAAATCAACATCATAAGCTTTAGATAGAATATGAGTACAGTACATTGCTCTAGGTAAGAATGAAAAATATGAACCAATGAAAGATTTTTAATAATATTTTTCTTTCAGATATTATAAGTATTTAAAATTATTAGCAAAGTAAAATGTAAAAGATGATATGAGCTGGATACAGTGGCACATGCCTGTAGTCCCAGCTAATTGCAAGATTGGAATGGGAGTATCACTTGAGCCCAGGAGTTCTAAGCCAGCCTGGGTAACATAGCAAGACCCTGTGTCAAACAGAATAGGAAAATGATGATACATAATGGTTGGCCTGAGCTGATCCTCAAAACGTTGTGTTTTAACGTCATATCTCAAACTTCAGCATTCTCAGGAAGTTTTAAAACCCCAGTTAGAGGCTTTTCATATTTAATTTCATGTTAACTTTTGCAATATTTAAGCCTGACAATGAGATAAAACTTCCAACTGCTTTTTAAATATAAGCAGTTCAAAAACTTAAGGTATAATTTGGAAGAAAACCTCTAGATGTAAATAATTATTTTTATTCTCCATCATTCTACAAGTGCTTTTAGGGTATCTACTCTGCCCAGAAACTACTTTGGATGTCAGAAGGAGGAGGGAGATCAAAAGAGGAATAGATTTTACTTAATCTCACACAACCTGAAGTATTATTGGGGTGGATCAGGAAACAAACTGTTAAAGAACATGATAATCTGAAATGTGTGGTTAGCTACCTTATAGCTTCTCAGAAAATGCAATCTAATCTGAATGCTGAAGTTTAGATTGAATTTCATTAGAGTTAGAGGGAATATATTATAGTCTATGAGAACCACATAAATAAAGATATGGGAGAATTGCATATTCCATATCAGAGAAGGACAGGACATTGAGCAGATGAATTTTAAAGGACAACAAATTTTATATTTTAAATAATAATTAGATTAGGTAAATAAATTAGAGTTATTCAGAATACCTTCACTGTTGCCAAGAAATTTATACTGGAGGAATACAAATGTGAAGAATTACTGAGGTACTGATGTAGCAAGTGAATATAAATAATGAAAGACTGGAGACACAACAGCATAGAAGAAGGCCATTAAAGCAGTCCAAGCATGAGGTAATTATGACTTCCAGAGGAATCGAGAAGAGGCAAATCCAGAAAATAATCTAAAAATACTTTGTTATTTTTTCGAGTCATAATTATTGTTAATTTGCTCAGTATCATGCACTTAGAACATGTCCTGTCTTTCATAAGCCTTTGAATACTTTCTAGATAAATTGAACTTTCTCTTAAACTTAAATGTTTAAACTTTTAAGTTAGATTTTCTTGTGATTATAATATAATGAAACTGATTTTTCTTTATCTTAAATAAAGGATTTACATTAAAAAGGTACAGAAGTTTCCTGAATATAGAGTACCTACAGACCCAAAAATTGACAAGAAAATAATCAGAATGGAACAGGAGAAAGCTTTTAATATGCTAAAGAAGAACTTGGTAGATGCTGGTGGTGTTCTTAGGTATAACATTTATATAATTCTTTTATTTACTAATTAATTATCTCCATTTCCAAGAATTCTTTTATAAGAGAACTTATAATGTTTTTCAATGATTTCATTGATAAATGACTTGAGGGCTGGGGTATAACCCAGTGTTAGATCAATTGCTTAGAATGCACAAGGCCACTCAAAAAAAAAAAAAATGAAAGAAAGAAGGAAAAATAGTTTTATGAGGAAGACATCTCATTTTCCTTATGTAACTTATTATAGATAATTGTAGATATTTTGAAGCAAACAATTATACTATACATCACGAATAATATATAACACCCTCATAGTTTTTTTCCCAAAATAACAAATGGATGTTTAGTAATAAGTTTTATTATATATTTAGTATTTTGTTTCAGATACTTATTAGGAGTAGAACTTGTAACCACTTGTAGCCACCTTTGATTACTCTGGAGTAGAACTTGTAACCACTTGTAGCCACCTTTGATTACTCTGGCACCCAGAAATGAATTCTGAGCCTTAAATATAGGAATTCTATTTTATGCTTCAGATTTTAAATAGGAAGAAATAATAGCTTTCTTGCTTACTTTCCTTTATGTGTCAGTGTAGGTAATACACAATGAGATTAAGTGTAGAGAAAATGGTTTCTGTGTGAATTTCATTCTTTTTTTTTTTTTCCTGCAATGCTAGAGATCAAACCCAGAGCTTAATGCATCTGGGCAGGTCCTCTACTACTGAGCTACACTTCCAAAGTCTTGTGTGATCTTTAATAAGCACTTTCAGGTGTATGTAAAATGAAATGAATCAATAGTTAGATCCTTCAAGTTGGAGAACATGGTATGTAACTTAAAGTAGACTCCGTTTATTTAATATCAGAATATAAAAATTTTGTACAAAAATATCAATTAAAACAGTATCCTACCAAATCAACTCATTTCCTAGCAACTGCTTTTGTATTGCTGTTCAGTAGACCTATATTCACCATTTAGTTGATTTTCTTGCTTATGGGGCAGGAGCTGGGAATGTTGTAGGCATAGTATATGAGCCCCTAAGGGGAAAGATATTCTCAAAAAGTTCAATCTTGATAGACTCTGAATTATAATCCACTCTGGTTGATAGGTGGTAGACAAATCACAGAAATGTAAGGTGGGACAAATGTTTGATGAATGTGAAAATACATGGTCTAAAAAATGATGATTTAGGGACTGGAGCTGTGGTAGAGCACTTGCCTGGCATGTGTGAGGCCGTGGGTTTGATACTCAGCACCACATATATATAAATAAAATAAAAGGTTCATTGACATTTAAAAAAATTTGAAAACCTGAGAAATATTTTAAAAAGTGAATGATGATTTACAATATTTTCTCTGTAAATTTTGCTTAATATGAAAATTACAATATCCTTTTTATGTATTCTTAAATCCCTGCATCATCCTGCTGTGGTGAAAGTCTATAAAGGTTTAGAGAGATTTTTATTTAATTGGGTCTAAAGGCAATCTTAGAAGAGTTAAGCAGAGGTCATTTTAAATTATATTCAATATGAGCCAAGCACAGTGACATATGCCTATAATGCCAGTGATTCAGGAGACTGAGGCAGGAGATGGCAAGTTCAAGGCCAACCTCAGCAACTTCGCAAGGCCCTAAGCAATTTTGTGAGACCCTGTTTAAAAATAAAATCTTTTAAAAAAGGGTTGGGGATGTAGTCCAGTTGTAAAGTGCCCCTGCGTTCAAGCCCCAGTCTCCCCAGAAGAAGTCTATTCAGTATGGCATAATCATATATAATTTTTCTTAAAAGATTATTCCTTCTCTTGATGAGTTTTAGGTTTTCTTCTTGATGAGTATTAACCTAATTATGATTTCTGCCTTTATCTAATAAATAATTTTAATATTTAAATTTAATAATTTAAAATACTTTCTTGTCAGGTGGTATGTACAGTTACCTACGCAGCAAGCTCATCAGTATCACGAATTAGAGACTTCCTGCCTCCCTTTGTCACCTTCCCCTTTTCCTGTGTCTTCTCTTGAAGAAGAGGAAACTGCAGTTAGAGATGAGAATTGTGCATTGCCATCACGTCTACATCCTCAAGTAGCCCATAAAATTCAAGAATTAGTATCACAGGGAATAGAACAAGTATATGCAGTAAGGAAACAGCTCAGGTACAGTAGACACAAATGGTTCTTTCACATTTTTCATTTTTGCTTGTTTTAAATAGTATACTTAAGATTACAGATATTTCCCCCAATATCTGCTATTTGAGTAAATACAAATTAGAGCTTATTAGCTAATTATTAAAATGATCTTAATTATGAACTAATTATTTTCCAGTAAATGTTTGGCAAGCCATGATTAATATGATTTATTATAATTCTTATAACTCTTTTGAGACACTTCATGTTTGGCAAATTGGACTATTTTTTTTAGATACTTGGGTCTATATCATTTTTTAAATGGATCAGTAGTATGAATCTCATGATACTGAAACATTTTTATTTTTATCATCACATAAACAATATAATTAAGCAATATCCATGGTAGAGTTCAATCAACCAATCAATCAATATAACTTAAACTTTGTAAATAGTCAGTCTTCCATATTCCTGGATTTCATCTCCAAATATTAAATCAATCTCAGATAGAAAATAGTGGGGCTGGGAGGGGCAATTTCAGAAAGTTCCAAAAAGGAAAACTTGAATTTTTTCCACACACTGAACACTACAATAAATCCATGAGAATAACATGCAGCCACTCCCTGCTGTGGTTTCCCATCATTTAGTCCTACCTGTTGGAGCATCCATTGCCCAAAGTCTCACTGGCACCCTCTGTAGTTAGACCATAGCTACTCTGCACTGGGCTTGTGCAGACTTTGTTTTCTTTGAAAATTGAACTATTTCTAAATGATATATGAATTGAATTACATAATACATTTAGAAAAAAAACTTTGGTAGAACCAAAGATTTTAAAACCTAGGCCAGGATATTTATTTCAAGCTATTTGAAGTACATTTACATCTTATTACAATAAAAAATTTGGATAGTTTTTTAGCTAATGAAATTTTATGTGTGGTATTCTGGTTTGATTTTATTGATATTCAATAATAATTTATTATTTTAACATAGTGGACATTTTAATTTACTTAGTTATTATCTTGAATATAGGAATCTTTAGAACAAAGCCAAAATTTGGTAGTCATCCACTTCTTACTAAACCTAGGCAAGGTACATATTTCAGACTATTTGAAATGAGGTTCATTAAGAACAGTCAGAGAGCGGGGTTGTTGCTCAGTGGTAGAGTGTTTGCCTAGCATGTGTAAGGCACTGGGTTCCATCCTCAGCATCACATACGATTAAACAAATAAAATAAAGGTATTTTGTCCATCTACAACTAAAAATATTTTTTTAAAAAGTCAATTAATACAACCCTGCAATTTCGACCATTGCATGTAATTATTGTTCAAAGCATATGTACATTAAACTTAAGGATTTATGTTGTGTATTTATTTTTTTATATAATTATATAGTAATGCTGCCTTCCATTTCTATCTTTTTTCTGCTTGTAAAATTTGAGCATATGATACTTCACATATTAATTGATGCCTTTGAAAGTGTAAAATGATGTTTATGCATATAATTTGGATATAGACCCAAGCTCTCTTGCTTACTAGGTAGTTCTATCACTTTGGGCTAATTATTTAACTTCTGCATTCTTCAGTTCTCTCATCTGTAAAGTGAGAATGAAACCATACCTATATCTTAGGATTATACTAAAAGTTAAAGGAAATACTTAGTTAATACTGTGCTTGAAACAATAAACTTTTAAAAGTATTATACTTAATCTGAAAATAATTGTTCCTTTAAATTAAATTTATAAAATGGTCAACACTCACTCTGATGTGTATAGGTATTTAACCAATGAAATTTTAACTTGCATACATTCTATGATTTAATGTATAGAAAAAAATTAAAGTGGGAAAATACAAATGACTATAGAGCTGTAAATTATACTTTACAGAAATTTATGCTAAAAGAACTTTTGTCTTTTCATCTACAAGTATATTACTAAATAGTTTATATTCTTGTACTATTTTATATTCTCCACAGAAAATTTGTGGAAAGAGAGCTGTTCAAACCTGATGAGATACCTGAAAGACATAATTTATCTTTCTTTCCAACTGTAAATGATATAAAAAATCACATCCATGAGGTACAGAAATCCTTGAGAAATGGAGATATGGTATATAACTCAGAGATTATTCCAGCAACGGTATGATCATAACCACAATTCTTTGTTTTATGAGAAAATCTTTCTCAGCTTCTCTAATATTTGTCCTAATAGAGATGGCTACTATTAAACCATCTGAATCACTATGATATGGGAAACAGTAGTAGCATGTTTTTTCTTAAACCATAATCTATCAGGTTATGGCTGCAATTTTTTAAAAAATTATTGTTACAAGGAGAAGAAACAATAGCCAATTGCTAAGAATCAATTACCAAATGGTAATCTTCACTTTAAAATCAAATTTCTCCATAGAAATTATTTTGTACTTATTTAGCAGACTTTTATTGAATGCATTCTCCCCCCCCCCCCCCGCTTTCTATTTATTTATTTATTTATTTTGAGACAAGTCTCACTAAATGTTGCACTAGCTAGTCTAGAACTCCTAAGCTGAAGTGATACTTCTGCTTCAGTGTCCCAAGTGCTGGAACTGCAGGTATACAAAACCACAGTTGGACCCCTCGTTTTTAAAAAATAATGGGCAAAATTAAGTAGTTGGGACTTGATTGCATGAAGTGATGATGTTAGTTCTATATGCCATATGTGAATATCAATTGTACTTCATAGTTTAAAACAGTAGTTTTCCCAAATACTAGTAATTCCTAAGAAAATTTTACTATAATTACCCAGAAACTGCTAATTTCTATGTAGGCAACAACTATGGCATTAAAATCTGAGTAGCATCATTTGTTTTTCTAACTTTCCAAATTTAGCAGGTGAACATATTCAGAATTTTTTAAAGCTGGACCTGCTATTTCTTTCTATCCAGAACTTTTAATTATTCTACCCAAAACTCAAGAAATAAAACAGATTTTCTATCCAAATTATTACTGTCCAAACTGGAGAACCTAATGTATTTGGATAGTAAAGTGTACTTGTGCTTTGAGAATATGAACAAGTAGAGTAATAGAATAAAACACAAATATAGTTTGACAATAAAATATGATAGTTATATGAATTATTTAAATTTTTTTCATTATTGCTACTTTATTTTCATTGAAATAAATGTTCCCATTTCAGCTTCAGTGGACTACAGATAGTGGGAATATTCTCAGAGAGACTGTGACTGTTACATTTGCAGAAGGTACGTTATCTTGAATGCCTTTAAAATATAAAATCAAGGCCGGGCGCGGTGGCGCACGCCTGTAATCCCAGCACCTGGGAGGTTGAGACAGGAGGATCTCGAGTTCAAAGCCAGCCTCAGCAACTTTGCGAGACCCTAAGCAATTCAGTGAGACCCTGTCTCTAAATAAAAAAATACAAAATAGGTCTGGGGTGTGGCTCAGTGGTGGAGTGTCCCTGGATTCAATCCCCAGTACCAAAAAAAAATAAAAATAAAAAAAAATCAAATCAAATCAAACCATGTAAAAACTGGAAGGAACTTAAGACAATATATGATAAAATTTTACAGATAAGGAATCTATGACCCAAAAAAGCAAGGGCAACTCTGTGGGATTTATCAGAATGTTTCTAGCTATTTAAAGTTCTCTGATATTTAATATTTATGCTTCTTTTAAAAAAAATTTTTTTAGTTGTTGATGGACCTTTTATGTATTTTTATATGGTGCTGAGGATCAAACCCAGTGCCTCGTACACGCTAGGCAAATGTTCTACCACTGAACTACAACTCCAGCCCAAACATTTATGCTTCTTTGTGACTGAAAATTAAAGCTGATTACTAGCATAGTGAACTAGAAGGCTGGATAAATCCAATAGTAATAGCCTGAAGATACTTTGATATGCGAACTGTCGTTCATTTTGTATGGTTTGCTTTTTCTCATATGTTCTTACTCGTCTGGTCTTTCAATAGTCTAAGCCTATTTCAACCCTTTTGCATGTGTTCTGTCTTCCAGAAATGTTTTTCTCCTGCATGGCAAACTCCCTTTATTACTCCAATAATCTCCAGTTTTAAATGCTCCCTTAACTTCACTTTATATTAAGGGAGCTACTCATTCTTTTATATTTACCTCTATGTTTAATATGGAAACCTGTTGTTTACATATCTGTGTTCTCGTAATTTGACTCTTCAGAGGCAAGGATTATGTTTTATTCAAATTAACGTAACTGTTGCCTAGGATAATGCCTGCTAAAAAGTTAATACCTAAATAAATGCTTTAGAATCAATTAATGAATTAATTTACTCTTCTACTTATTAACCTTTCCCTACAGAATGGCTTTGAGGGCTGGGGTTGTAGCTCAGTCGTTGAGTTCATGCCTAGCACATGTGAGGCCCTGGGTTCAATCCTCAGCACCACATAAAAATAAATAAATAAAATAAAGGTATTGTGTCCATCTACAACTAAAAGAACGGTTTTGAAATTATTTAGCGTTATTTCTCCTATATGTATTTAAATCATTGTGCTAAGTGCAGAACATAAAAAAGATTAGACCTGCACCTTAGAGAAGAAAAAGTAGATCCAAATCTTCATCATGTTGGACTTGGACCAGATTTCCTTATCATGACTCCCAAAGCACAAAAAATAAAAGCAGGAATCAATGATTGGGATAGAGTCAAACTAAAAAGCTTTTTCTCAGTAAAGGAAACCATCAGCATTGTGAAAAGAGAGCCTTCAGAGTGGGAGAAAATCTTTGTCATACATACTTAAGATAGAGCACTAATCTCCAGAATCTACAAAGTACTCAAAAATCTTTACACCAAGAATACTAATAACCCAATCAGTAAATGGGCCAAGGAAATGAACACTTTACAGAAGAAGATTTACAAGCAATCAATAGATATATGAAAAAATGTTCAACATCCCTAGTAATAAGAGAAATGTAAATCAAAACCACCTTAAGATTTCATCTCACCCCAATTAGAATGTCTTTTATTAAGAATACAGGCAACAGCAGGTGTGGGTGAGGATGTGGGGAAAAGGGTACACTCATACATTGCTGGTGGGATTGCAAGTTAGTGCAGCCACTCTGGAAAGCAGTGTGGAGATTCCTTAGAAAACTAGGAATGGATCCACCATTTGACCCAGCTATCCCACTCCTTGGCCTATACCCAAAGGACTTAAAATCAGCATACTACAGTGATGCAGCCACATCAATGTTCATAGCTGCTTAATTCACAATAGCTAGATTGTGGAACCAACCTAGATGCCCTTCCATAGATGAATGGATAATGAAACTGTGGTATATATACACAATGGAATATTACTCAGCCATAAAGAATAATAAAATTATGGCATTTACAGGTAAATGGATGATGTTGGAGACTGTCACGCTAAGTGAGATTATCCAGTCCCAAAAATCCGAAGGCCGAATGATCTCTCTGATAAGTGAATGATGATGCATAATGTGGGGTGGAAGGGAGGCAAGAATGGAGGAAGGATAGATTGCATTGAGGGAAATGAGGGGTGGGGTCAGGGTTGGGGGGGTAAGAATAATAACAGAATGAGACGGACATCATTGCCCTGTGTACATGTATGAATGCACAGATGGTGTGACTCTACTTTGTGTACAACCAGAGAAACAATAGCTGTACTCCATTTGTGTACAATGAATCAAAATAAATAAATTTTTTAAAAATGTTGAGAAAGAAAAAATAAATAAAAAAGATTGGACAAGTTTCCTACTTTATGAAACTTAAAGTTTAGCAAGGGAAAAAGAACATTCATCAAATATATTCTAATTAATTACAGGTTATGAAAAGTACCATGGAAGAGTTGTGCAAAATTATTTGGGACTAGTAATAGAAGCAGAACAGAAAGTAGAAGATTAACACTTGAAAATGTCACTTTTAGGAACTAAAGAATAAATAGGAGTTTGCCAATCAAAGTAATTACATTTGTGAAAACGAAGCAAGAAAGAACTTTGTCACATTTAAGAAACTTAAGTGTGGGTTTAGCACAGACAGTGCTTAGAGTTAAAACTGGATAAGCAAAACAGGCTTAGGAGGCCATTATACTATACAAATGAGAATGTATAGTAAAATGTATAGACTGCAGCTGGTTGTACATATACTAGAAGTAGACAAATGTGAGAATTATTTTAAAAGTAGAATTTAAAGATCATGGTTATTAAATAATTGGGGAGGGAGACAAAAGAATTAGAAAGATCTAAGATGACCTCTGAATTTGTACCATGAGCAGTTGACTGATGATAGGATTTACTGAGCTCAGCAACACTGGCAAAAGAATAGGGTATTCATGAGGAATGGGGAAAGAAAAAGGTAGTACATCAGATTTGGACACTTGAGTATTGGAGCCATTTTAATAGAGTGAATCAGGAGGAAATCATTAGAGTGATTGAAGAATGAATGGAAGATAAGAAGTAGAGAAAATTCAAACCACTTTTTCAAGAATTTTCCATAAAGAGAGTATGGTTTTGAGGGAAGATATTTTTAAAAGACTTGAAGAGATAATGAAGATGGTAGAATGGGAAGTTGAGGACATTTCTCTTTTAAGTATGAATGAGGGTAAGAATTAGGAAAGGCCTCAGCAAGGGTGGTGTGAGTTTGAGGGAAATGGAGATAAGAAATCATTCTGAATAGACAGTATGAGAATTGCTGTCAGATATAGATGAAGGTCTAAGTTGAGGTTGGTATCAGTAGTAGTAGTTTCTTTTTCACTGGCAGTGAGCTTCCCACATATAGGCATAGGAAACCATTTTTGTCCAGAGTTAGAGTTTTAACAGCAGAATATAACCAAAGGCAAGGGAGTTTAGGATACTTGTAAGACAAACTGGAATTGTAGACCATGGACTATAAGCTGGATCTTATTAAACAAAAGTGATGGATCTGAAGAACATTCAGGGGAGCAATTGACTAGAGTCACATGAAGTTGAAGAATTGTCACACAGGCTAGGGCTGTAGCTCAGTGGCAGAGCACTTGCCTACCATGTGTGAGGCACTGGGTTCAATCCCTAGCACCACATAAAAATAAACAAAATAAAGGCATTGTGTCTATCTACAACTACAAAGTAAAATAAAAATAAGAAAGAATTGTTGTAGCAAAGTACCTATGTAAAACTCCTGGAAGAATTAAGATTTTGTTCAGAGAATGAGATGTTTAAATTTGAGATTTTAGAGGTAGAATAGTCTACAGTATTCACTAGAGGTACTCTTAGAGCCAGAATAGTATCATCCTAATGGACAGCTGCAACAGAGTCAAGTAAAAGGACTTTAGAAATGAAGAAGCCAAGAAATATGAGAGAGCTCTTTAATCTTCTGAGCAGTCCTCTGAAAAAGGATTGATTACACTGATTCTATACATGAGGAAACTGAGATTCACAAACTGAATTTGTGAATTTGTGAATTCACAAATCTCTACTGAGATTCAACCTACTGAATCTCAGTAGGTTGATGGTCGTCCAGAAAAGCCAGAACTTAAATCCATCCTTGTCTTAATACCTAACTAGTTTTTAAATTTCTCAGTTCTAGATGGATGTGGTGGTGCACACCTGTAATCCTAAAGACTCAGGAAGGCCCTGTCTCAAAAAATAAGGGCTAGGAGGTAGTTTAGTAATAAAGTACCTCTGGATTCAATCCTCTGTTCCACCACGAAAAAAAAATCTATTATGGAAGCCCTAACATTGTGGGTATTTTATTATTGTTATTCTCATTTGTTTGTTTGTTTGTTTGTTTGTTTGTTTGAGACAGGGTTTTACTAAGTTGCCCAGGCTGGCCTCAAACTTGCTATCCTCCTACCTCAGCTTTCTGGTAGCTGGGATTACAGGTGTAAAATTGTTTTTGATATATTTGATTTAAGGAAATGAATATATTTCAGTTAACATAATAAGAACTATATGAAAGGGGTAGAGCTGTAGCTCAGTTTTAAAATGCTTACCTACATGTACCAGGCCTTGGGTTCAATCCCAGCACCTCAAAAAATAAATAAGACATGAGAATGACTCAAATTCCATAAGGACAATTACCTTTAAAATTAAGATACTAAGAGGAATTTTTACTTTTATTCCTTTATTCCAAAATGAGTTATGGATTAAGAAATTTAATACTGTTATTATTGAGGACCTGTTTATGCCAGGTATTGTCCTAGGTTTTAGGACTACAAAAGATGAATCAAGTTTGGTCTTTGTATTTGAGAAGCTCAATAGGTTTCATATATCTAGAAAACTTAAGGTGTAGTCTAGTATTATAGCATGAAGAATGGATTAGATCAGAGTTACAGATACAGAGTCTTTAAAAGAAAAAAATATATTCCCAGATCCCAAATCAGATCTACTGAATTAAAATTAATGGAGGTTCAGGTCTGGTCGTATAAAGCCATGGGTTCAAACCCCACCACTGGGGAAAAAAATGGAGACTGAACCTAGGTATTTTAGACAGCTTTTTCATAGCTGTGACCCAAGTCCTAAGAAGAACAATTTTAGAGGAGGAAATTTATTTGGTACTCAGGGTTTCAGACGTCTCAATACATAGACAGCCAACTCAGTTGCTCTGGGCCCAAGATGAGGCATAAGGATGTGGAGAAAGGAAGCAGCTAAGGACAGGGCAGTCAGTAAGCAGAGAGAGCTTCACTCGCCAGGGACAAAATATAAACCCCAAAGGCATGCCTCCCAGCGACCTACCTCCTCTAGCCATACCCTACCAGCCTGTACTTACCACCTAGTTAATCCATATGTGGATTAATACACTGATTAGATTAAGGCTTTCACAACTCAAATCATTTCATCTCTAAATTTTCTTGCATTGTCTCACACCGGAGCTTTTGGGGGATATCTTGTATCTAAACCATAATACTAGGAATATGTACTTTCAAAATTTTCCTTAGAGATTCTGATGATCTGCCTGGTTCTGGAAATAGTGGGCTAGCTGACTTTCTTTTTCTTTTTCTTTCTTTTTTTGATGATAATGATTTCTTAAAGTTTTTTTCAAACCCTTGACCTTGTTTGCTATTCTACTTCTGATAGAAAGGGTTGTAATCAAGTATAGTATCCTAGAAGCCATAAAAATAGTTTTGTTTTAACAGTTGTATTTTATATAATTTAGGAAATTCACCAGGAGAATCAATTACCACCAAAGTGGAAGCAAATCAGGCAGGGACTTCTTTGTCTCCAGAACCAACCCACTTGCTCTCCTCACTTTCCTCATTTCAGCCCAAAATATTTACACAATTACAGGTATTTCTTCATTATTAATTTCCTGACCTCTTTGTATTTTGATTTAAGATGATAATTCAAATAGTATCTTTTTGAAAAAGTTTGGACTATGAACACAGTAAAATTTAGTTGTATTATTTTTCTCTTAGTTCTTGTTTCTGTCCTATATTTGTTAGTAACTATTTGCATATGTTTTGTTTCAGTTTTTGTCAGAGAGTAGTATATCATATGAAAATATTGTACATTGTAAATTCAAATATTTTGATATCTTTTCTATTTCAAAGGGTTTGCAATTACAGCCAAGATTTACCTCTCCTGATGGATCACCAGCTTTAGTATCAGTAAATAACCACCCCTCCTCCAGTCCGTCAAGACTTCTAGATTCAGTAGAAAGTGCTGTAATGAATAGTAATTCTCTACTGCTTGGTCAAAGCCATAGCCTTCAAACAGATACATGCATAACCCAAAATAATAGTACTGCCTCTACCATGGGTAATCTCCCAGAACCAGATCAAAATCTAGTTGCAGTGGATCAGCTGGTGGAAGTTGGAGATATTGAAGAGACGGGGAATCTGGAAGGAAGCATCCATAGGATTCTCTTGCAAGACGTACAGACCATTCCAATACGGATTATAGACAACCACTCAGCTCTTAGTAAGTTAAAATCATCTTATGATGTTCCTTTTAAGTCCTTATGTACTATCATTATTATATCACACTACAGAAAAAAATACTATCTTTTCTAGCCAGTGAGTTTATAATATTATATAACTGAAGCAAAATTGAGAGAGAAGGGAGATATTTCATTAGCATGAGTTTAAAAGCTTTTAAACTGAAAACTTCTTTCTCTTTATTTCTAGTTATTTAATCTCATTGAAATTTGTATTCCCTAATTCACTTTTTTTTCCCATGGAAAAATCTCTTGATGTAAAATCAGAAAGTTGTTTTAGAATGCTTTAAAAGATTGATAAAAACAGATAAAATATTTTTATTCAAACTATTGTAGTGCAGAGCTTACGGGAAAAAAGGATACATGTACACAAAGAAAATGGAATAAAGTGGGCAGATACAAAGGTTAAAATGAATATTTTGAGTTATTTATTAAATGTTCTGGGCTCTATGGAAGGTGAAAGGGAACTAATAAAACTTGGGCACTTGGATTTAATCTAGGACCTTGTTATCTTCACTTTATTACTAACCAAGTTGACGTGGTAGTAAGCTTTTAACTTCTACCTGACCTACCTGTGTCACTTCATTTCATACAAATTATTCTGGACCAGTCACTTTTGTGGTCAAAGATATGCAGTTTGCTTTGAAGAGCAAAAATCTTCTCAAAAATTATTCTTAGAATATATATTTTCCCTCCATCTCAATCCTCATTCTTCTGGGTAAAGAAAACTGTGACATGATTCCTTTCAGAGAGAGTATCTTTTAGATTTGTTGAAAGCATTACTTTTAAAGAAAATTTGTTCAGAGGACTGTGGCAGTTTTAACTGCTGAGTAACTTAAGTAGATGTGAAGAAAAAGAAGTGTATGTGAATCCTTCATGAAAAAGAGGTGTCTCTGTTCTACAGATGAGGAAACCAGTGCTCAGGTAGGTGAGTAATTGCCTAAAGTGCAAATCTAGTAAGTGACAGAGCAAGGATTTGAACCCAGATCAGTCTTGCCTTTCAAAGCTTTCTTCCATTCAAATATGTTTCCTTCCTCTGTGTTATGCCACAGTATTTCTAGGATTACTGATCCAGGTTACTTTAAAGGAGACCCTTTTTGGATCCAAATTTGCATGATTTATCAAGTTAGATCACAATCTGAGGGACTGTTTCACCTAGATATGAGTTCCTGGAGTCACTCAAATCCATCCTATTCTAGTTCTCTATGTCTCTAACTAAACTCCAGTATACCTCCATGTGAAGACAAGATTAGGTATGTTCAGCATGCTTCTCTGAGCAAATATTTTCCCTTTAACCTGTGTTTCCTAATAGCAACTTAAAAGCCAATATTCTTAAGAAAGATGAAAATTTAATATTAGACATTCCATCACCACTTAATCAATAGTGCTGTTTGTATGCTACCTTTAGATTAACTTGGTTATAAGTGCTTTCAAATTGGAATGGTAAATGGATTCTGAAATGTTTCAGATAAACACAGAGGTCACACAACCAAGTCAGAGCTGTCATTTAAGATGTGGCACTGAGTATTCAAATATACTAACTTTTTTTCTCAATTGCAGCATGGTTCTTTTTACAAACTACTGCTTTTTATTTTTCTTCTAAATTCATATAATTCTAAAGATTCCAGTGTCATAAAGTATATTAACCCTTGGGATTTTTCTTTTATGTTTTGTTTCAAAGTTGAAGAAAACACAGAAGGTACTATTTCTATGAAACAAGTTAAACAAGAACCCAAAGAACCAACATTGTCCTTGGAAACAAAAAAAATTGGATTGTAAGAAATTACTTACTGCATAAATTTTTGAAACTTTTCAGAATTTGCAACTCTGATGACTTCTGATGTCTTAGAAAAGAAGATGAATATTGTCAAAGCACAGCATTGTGATAACTGGACTAAAGACTGATAAGCAACTTTGATTTAAAACAGTTATTTTTGTTGCCAAGTCCATATTTTAACCTACATTAAGAGATATTTTGCCCTTCTTATTTTGTGTAATTCTTATGCTTTTTGTTTATCTAATAAGTCAGTATTTCAAAAAATTGTCAGAACTTACCCATAGTAATTTAGTCCAAACATGAACACTTATCTAACTTATTTCTGAAAAAATTAAATTGGATTTTTTTTCTTTTGACACAAAAAGAACAACAAAACAGTAGATGAGTGTATGTTCATATATGTATGTCATGAATTTTAAAGTTGTAAAGAAATTTAATTAAGAGGTGAGAGAATATTTGTAGTCTGTATTATTTGGAAAGATAAAGCAGTAGATTTTATATAATAACACAAAGCCCAGCAATCACGTCTGTGAAAACCACACAGTTACATTTTAGCCTCTTCCCTTTTAATTTTGTACTTTTAACTACAAACCAATAGCATGTTAATGGTCATCTAATAGAAATTTAAATGACTTGGTATGTATTGAGAATTTTAACTTGAATTAATCAGATAAGCAACAGAAATTAATTGAACAGAATTAGTTCATGTTGCATGAACTTATACTGTGTTGGAGGTAAAAGAGTATTAATGGGTAGCAAGATGAAATTGAGAATTTGGAAAGAATAATCGAATTTCTTGGTATTTACAAATAATTTAGGAAACTTTTTGTTCATAGTAGAGGTTTTCATTTTGTTTTTGTTTCTTTCCCCTTTAATTTGAAGATTCAGTTTGGGTTAGAAAAGAATTTAAGTTATATTTAGATTGTTCTAATGCCAGAGGTCTTACTGAATCGATAGTATTAGAATTCAGAGTATTTCAGGATAAGTATTTATAGTTTTGAAATTTAGTTCATATTTGAAACTTTAAAATATCTGATCTGGTTTATTTGCTTGTTAAGTATATTTACTTCAAATACCAAATAAGTATTAATCAATATATTCATTATAAGCAACTGTTTTCTGGAAGATTGACAAAGTAGAAACGTCACCCATAACTATCAAGAAATCAACCTCTAGCCAGGTATGTTGACACATGCCTGTAATTCCAGCAACTCAAGGCTGAGGCAGGAGAATTTCAAGTCTGAAGCTAGCCTCAGCAAGGCCCTAAGCAACTTAGTGAAACCCTGTCTCAAAATAAAAAATTTTAAAAAGGACTGGGTATTTGGCTCAGTAGTTGTTAAGTGCCCCTGTGTTCCAGTTCTGGTGCCAAAAAAAAAGAACAAATAAACACATCAACCTCCAGAGGCTTTGTTTTTCCAAAGACCATACGTGGGCATATTTTAAATTTTATTTTTTAAAAGTAAGAATTTCAAGTGGATATTAATGTTTCATATTCAAAGCATGCACAATATAATATGAAAATTAACCTTAATACTTTACATAAATACAAGTCACTTTTGGCTTTTCTAAGTCCAGTCTCTCATTCTTAACTTACTTTATTTCAGGTACATGACATGTATCTAAATATAAAGCTCTGATATTTTAGAAATAGGTGGAATTCTAAAATTGCTTACTTTTTAGATTTATATCCTATTCAATATAAAATTTATTATTTATATCCTATTTAAAGCAAAGTTAATATTTAGTTATATGTACATTTTTAATAAGAATTGCTTTTCTTTTTCTTAAGAATTGAAAATATTTGATGTCAGCATTTGTAGAGGTAGGCTGCTAAATTTGGTTATGTTATGCAGAGTTAAACACAATCCTTAGTTACCTCAAACCCACATTTCTGTTAGTGTATGTGTACTTAAAAGGAATAAGTTCAAACTTATTTATAGTTTAGAGTTGCACAGTAAGTAATATTCTTTTCAATTTTTTATTTCTACTTTTTATGGAAAGTTTTTCAAGATTTTAAGTAATAGATCTTTATCTTCCTATAATGATAAATGTGTATTATTAAACATTTCACCCATTGAACTATATTATATTCTTTTGGAGACATTCCTTTCTTTTTTGATGTTGAGTTGCTAAGGAGAAATGCTTGTTAAGATACAAACTCTGATCAGTTACGTGTGAGGATGAGAGAGATGTCAGAGGATTCCAACTTTGGTCCTTGATCAAAAACAAAACATAGTTAAAATATATTTCTCTTCATTCTGTGTGATTGTCTCTTCAGATAATGTTTTTTTATGAGAACAGAAAGTTACAGTGTATCCTTTCCAAAACAAACAAAAAACAAAACAACCCTACAAAAACTAAGAGAGTGAAGAAAGGTTTAAATCACTAATTGTATACTCTGTTGGGTTTTAGGTAGAAACTGGAACTATGAGTATTTTCATGTAAGTATTTTAATGAGTAGCTCTTTAAAAATGATTTTCTGAGAAATTTTAAAAATTCATTTATTCTCTAAATGCATGTTTAGTCACAATGTGTCAGTATTTTGTTCAAGGGTGCTTGGCATCACATTTGGAAAACAGTTTACATATTTTAAACATCTAATTATTTTTTAATTCACAGGGTATTAAGTACAAATGTGTAAAATTTTCAGTATCTGTTTTTGGCATTCTCCTAACAACTCTACATCAAAGTTTGATATGTTCTTTCGTGTCAGTTTTACAAGGTGTAGTATCTGTAGTAAGGAGTCGGACATTCAAATTAAATAGTTAGAATTTCACAATTACAGCTCAGCTTGTCTTCATTGTAGTTTTCATGTTCCAAGCCTCCAAGTGAACTTCATATATACTCCAATAAATTATAATAAATACAACCATGGTATACTTTTCCCTCAATAGCAATTATCTGTGTAAGCAATTAGTATAATTAAAAGAAACAGTTTGAACATCTTATGCCAGGTCAATATTTTCCTAAAAGTCACAAAAGTGATGGAAAACATAGGTTTTGGGATCTGGTTTTGAATTATTGAGAGTTTCTAATTTTGAGGCCCACCAGCTTGTGTTTCATCTTCTTTATATCCTATCAAAAATATATACTTAATCATGTGGGTATGAAAAGGATGTTATTTCCTTTGTGCCAGGTTTTAAAAGAGGTTAAAATGTGTGTGTATATATTGTAATGATGTATAATGTCCTTGTTATAATGTAATTTTTTCATTAAAAAAGTCCTCTGTTGTTTTTCTTACACTTGTTCTTGTTTTTTGTGGGGGTTTTTTAATGCTTTTTCTGGAGATAGTGGTAGTTTGTTCATCTTAAGATTCTGAGTGAACACTTTAATGCCTGAGAATTTTGGCTAAAGATTTATGTACAGTTTGGAACCTGAAAGTTTTTAAGCATAATTACCAATATCTTTTTATTTACATTTGGGGATGTACATGCATTTAGTACTCTGTAACTAAGCCAAGCAGCAACATTTTAAAACAATATGCATAACATGGTGTAAGTAATTCTTTTTTCCTCCACCTCTACCATTGACATCATGGTGCCAAAATACAGCTTTATGCATTAGGAATGATAATAGAATTATATGATTAGAAGAGAAGGGATCATTAATTATCCCCCCTTTCCTTTTTTTTTTTTTTTTTTTTTTCTTCTCCTTTGTACCATTCCATTCCTGGTTTTCAGGACCATAGAAAATTTTAATCTCTCCAGAGAGAAACTGAATTGGCTATTGCCCATCATCTAGTTTAGGCTTCAGACATCTAAAATGGTGTACTGTTTTGATATATGAACAGCTGTAACTCAGTTCAACCATAAGCACAAAACCTTAGTATACCTTTACCAGATACATGTTAGCCTTGAATTCCATTGTTATATAGTGCAAGTTTCCCCTGCAGATCACATCTTTAAACTTTAGAAATAAAATTGTAATCTAAGAAAAAAACTCACTTGTTAATGGATGCTAGTGGGATTCCTAAGAAAAACAAGGAAATTGTATGGTTAATATGGAAAACCTTTCAGAATGAGATCTATTTATAAGAATAATAAAAACCAGAGGACAGAATGGGAATAACATAGCAGGAGGGATTTTATTCTTAGATATGTGTATTATGTAATAACTTAATAACCTGGATATGTTTAAAATACATAACAAGTTTTGACATAATGTTTACAGCTCTGAAACCATCACCATAATCAAGATAATGAACATATCCACCATCCCCTAAAGTTTTCTTGTACCTTTTAATAATGCATCCTCTCCTCCCTGCCCTGATGACCCTACCATCCTCAGAAAACCACTCACCTACTAGAGATCAGTGTGCTATAAATGAAATTGTGGTATGAACCCTTTTTGGTGTGGATTTTCTCACTTAGTGAAGTTATTTTGTGATTCATGTATATTGTAGTATGTATAAATAGTTCATTCATTTCACTGCTTAGTTGTATTGCATTGTGTAACTATACCATAATATATTTACTCATTCATGTGACAGTGAACATTTGGGTTGTTTATAGACTATTACAAATAAAGCTGCTATGAATATTGTGTACAAGTCTTTATATGTACTTATACTCTCATTTCTTTTACATAAATGCTTAGTGGTGGAATGACTGGATCAAACAGTAGGGATTTATTTAACTTTCTTTAAAAATATTTTTTCTAGTTGTCGATAGACCTTTATTTATATACAGTGCTGAAAATCGAACCCAGTGCCTCACACATGCTAGGCAAGTTCTCTACCACTGAGCCACAACCCCTTTATTTGACTTTTTAAAGAAACTGCCAATTAGCTGGGTATGGTGGTGCACACCTGTAATCCCAGTGATTCAGGAGGCTGTGGCAGAAGGATTGCAAGTTTGGGGTCAATCTCAGCAACTTAGTGATGCCCTAAGCAACTTAGCAAGACCCTGTCTCATAATTTAAAGAACACTGTGGCTCAATGGTTAAGCACCCCTGGGTTCAACCCTTGGTACCAAAAAAAGAAAAGAAAGAAATTGCCAATTGATTTTTCTACAGCAAGTATGTAATTTTTACATTCCTACCAGAAGTGAGTTGGAAATCTCCATATCCTATCCAACACTTGCTATGGATAGTTTTTTAGGTTTTAGAGATTCTAAATATGATTTTAATCTCCATTTCTCTAATGACTAATACATTTTGAGCATCCTTTTATATTTTATTTGCTATCTGTATCTTTACATCTTCCTTAGTGAAATATCTGCATCTTTTATCCACTTTTTAATTGGAATTATTTCTCATGTGTGTGTTTTGCTGATGATCGAACCCAAGGCCTCAGGCGTACCAGGGTAACACTGTACCACTGAGCCACATCCACAGCCTTGTTTCTCTTACTGAATTTTGTTGGTTTTTGGGTTTTGTTTTGTTTTTTAATTTTTTTCAGTTGTAGATGGACACAATACCTATTTTATTTCATTTCATTTCATTTCACTTCATTTCATTTTATTTATGTGGTGCTAAGGATCAAGCCCAGTCCCTCACACATGCTAGACAAGCACTTCACCACTGAGCTACAACCCCTTCCCTCTTACTGAATTTTGAAAGTTTAAAAAAACATATTCTAAGCCAGACGCAGTGGCACACACCTTTAATCCCAGCAACTCAGAAAGCTGAGGCAGGAGGACTGCAAGTTGGAAACCAACCTCTACATTTTTAAGACCCTGTTTCAAAAAATAAAAAGGGCTTAGAATATATCTCAGTGGTAGAGTACCCCTGGGTTCAATCCTCAGTTGGGAGGCGGGGGTGGTACGAGTCCACTATCAGATACATGATTTGCAAGTGTTTTCATTTTCTTACTAGCATCTTTCTAAGGGCAAATTTCTTAACTGTGACTAAGTCTAATTTTTTTCCATTATATTTCATTCTTTTTTGTTGTATCTAAGAGATCATTGCTTAACCCAAGTTCCCAAAAATGTCTGATGTTTTCATCTAAGAGATAACTTTAGATTTTATGTTTAAGTCTATGGTTTTTTTTTAAAGAGACAGGCATGTGCCACCATACTTGGTTTCATGATCCATTTTGAGTTAAGTTTTGTATATATAGTACCAGGCATATATTGAAGTTTGATTTTTTTTATATGTGAATAACCATTTGTTCCAACCCAATTTTTGTGCTGGAAAGACTATACTTTCTCCACTGAATTGCATTTGTACCTTTGACAGAAGTTCATTAATTCTTGTTATGTGAGTCAGTTTCTGTACTCGGTTTCTCTTCCATTGATCTATTTATCTGTCTCAGTGGTTTTCAATCTGAGCAATAGTTCTCAATCTTTTGCCCCTGGGGAACATTTGACGAAGTCTGGAGGCAGATTGAGTTGTTGTAGCTGGGGAGATACTCCTGTCTTCTGGTAGATACAGTCAGACATGCTGCTGAACATCCTGCAATGTATAGTATAGCCCCCACAATAAAGAATTGCCTGGCTCAAAAATGTCAATACTATTGACATTGAGAAACTCTACCTTAATGCAAAAACCTCATTTTGTTGATCACTGTAACTTTATAATGAGTCTTCAAGTCAAGTAGTATTAGTCCTTGGCCTTCATTCTTCATTTTCTACTTTGTTCTGGCTATTCTAACTCCTTTGTATTCAGCTATAAATTTTAGAATCACATTGTAAATTTCTTTAAAAAAAAAAAAAAAAGATGAGAACTGGGGATGTGGCAGAGAGATAGAGTGCTTGCTAGCATGCACAAAGCCCTGGGTTTGGTCACTAGCACTCCAAACAAACAAAAAGCATGATGAAATGTTGACTGAGATTATGTAGAATGAATATATATGTGTGTATATATATAAGATAATTGAAATTTTAATAATCTTAATTTTTCTCTACAATTTTTTATAGTTTTGTGTATGTATTTTTGTATCTTTGTCAGATTTATTTCTAAATATAGATAGTGTTTTTTAATTTCAATTTCTGATTGTTTATTTAGTATGTAGAAATGCAATGATTTTGTATGTTGATTTATACCATGCAAGTTTGTTAAACCCAATTATTGTTTCTAATAGCTTTTTGTAAGATCCTACCATATTTTCCACATGAACAATCATGTTTTTTTACATCTTTCTTTCCCATCTGAATCCCTCTATTTCTTTTTCTCAATCACTGCACTGATTGGAACCCAAAGTACAGTTTTGATTAGAAATATTAAGAGTAGATATCCTTGCCTTGGGGGAAAATTATTCATTCTTTCACTGTTAAGTATGATGTTAATCATTGGATTTGTATATGTCTTTTGTGACTAAGGAAGATTCCATCTATTCTTAGTTTGCCAAGAATTTTTATTAGGAATGGATGTTTAATTTTTGTCAAGTCCTTTTTCTGCATATATTGAGATGGTCATTTAGTTTTGCTTTGTTAGCAAAACACTTGGGTTTAATTTCAAAGGGTCAAACAACCTTGCTTCTTTGACTTGTATTCCTGGAATAAATCATTTATATATACATATATATATGCTATATATACATACACATATATACATATATGTGCATTTATAATAGTATATATACATAGTGGGAAGAACTGAGTTTTATTTTCATTTAATGATATGATTGATACATTTGGGGTTTAACTCTACTATCTCAATTTATTTTCTCTTTTCCCATTTTCTCTTTGTTCTGCTTCTTTTTCTACCTTTTCGTGTTCCTGAGTTTTGTTTTGGTTTTAGATTTGGGATTGAACCCATGGGTACTTTACCAGTAAGTAATATCCCCAATCCTTTTCATTTTTATTTTGAGACTGGTTCTCACTAGGTTTCTGAGAGTATTGCTAAATTGCTAAGGCTGGACTCAAATTTCTGATCCTCCTGCCTTAGCCTCCCAAGTCACTTTGCACTTTGTTTATTGAGCTTTTTAATTATTTATTTTTACCTCCTTTGTTGATGTGGTAGCTATGAATTGTTGTTTTGATTTTTTAACACTTAAATATCTGAGTACACATCTTTGACGTCATAGTATACTGTCAAGTACTATTGCACCATTGTACACACAATATAAGAATCCTTTTCTTCCATTTCCCCCTTCTTAACCTTTGTGCTATTGTTGCCATACATTTTATTTCTACATTTCTTATAAACCTCACAATACATTGTTATAATTTATGCTTTGAACAGCCAGTTTTCTTGTAAAGAAATTAAAATAATAAGGAAAAATATATTTACCTCATAGCTATCATTTCTGATGTTCTTCTCTCCTTTGTGTAGGTCTGTGTTTCCATTTGATTAAAGAACTCATTTATCATTCTTTGTAGTGTAGCTCTGTTTCTTGTGAATTCTGCCACGCCCACCATTCCCCTCAGTGCTTGACACGGTTCCACTGGGAATAATGAAGATTCTTTTTTTTTTTTTTTTTTTTTTTTTTTTGCGGTGCTGGCGATTGAACCCAGGGCCTTGTGCTTACAAGGTAAGCATTCTACCAGCTGAGCTATATCCCCAGCCCCAGTGAAGATTCTTGCATGGTCTAATCTTCTGGGATATGTGGACATGGCATGCTCCTTCTTGTTTTTGTGTTATTTCTTATTGTATGTTTAAAGATTTCAGTAGATAATCAGACATTAAGTAATTTGGAACATAAAAATAACACCGCTCAAGCCTTAATTGATTTCATATTAATATTACCTTAAGCAAACAGAAAAAATGTTGTAGGTCAGATCAACAAGAGTTATTGTTCATTGCTCTCTCTCAGTTAGCTTAACGCAGCCAGACTGCCTTCTGCTTTAGCCTAAACCAGATGTGCCTCCCTCTTAGTGAAACTGTTTTCACCTCAGGGACCACAGTGGATTGTATATAAGATTGATGGGAAGCTGTATCTTGGGTGTCAATTAACTATTAACAAAAGGACGTTCCACTTTATATACTATAGACAGGTCAAAAGGTATTTATGCTACATATCAGCCACCCAGAGATGTCTAAAGTACAACTGTTATCCTTGACATAACTTTAAATCATGACATGTTAAACCTACAAGGATAGCCTCAGCTCTTATCGTTCCTAGTAAGACGAAAACCAGAACCAGTTAATGGTTTAGTGATGTTTTGTTTAAGTAGAACTTGATTTGTTTTGATTATACTTATGTCCATCACATGTCCTTAGAGCTTTATCACCTCCCCTTCTATGTAACCTCAAAAGAATGTACTCAAGTTGAATGTATAGATATATACAGATCATGTGTGAAACGGTAGCTGGACTTAGAATTTAGCCATGTAACAGTAATGTTACAACTAAGCCTCAGATCTTTGAGTCTGTGTCGCTTTACTCTCCTCGCTGACGCCTTCCCCCCACCAAGCTTGCCACGACCTCTAGGCTGGACCTCAGCAGAATTCTTTCAACCTTACATATCTCAAAAAGTCTTTGTTTTGCCTTCTTTGAAACAGCAACATTTTTTTTTTTTTTTTTTTTTTTTTTTTTTTTTTTTTTTGGCAGTGCTGGGGATTGAACCCAGGGCCTTGTGCTTGCAAGGCAAGCACTCTACCAACTGAGCTATATCCCCAGCCCCTAGTAACATTTTAATATGATTAGTGAACAACAAATTTATATTATTCTCAAAACATGTCATTCAAACTCAATGACTTTGAGTTCTTATTTTCCTAAAACTTTCCCAAATACGAATTAAAATGACAAGGATAAAGAACTTGATAAGGCCAGAAAATAGTCATACTTAGAGATTTCTCTTTCAAAATCTTTGTGCATTCTAGCACTATTTGTCCCCTAATCTCTTTTCAATTCTATGTAATTTATGCTTGATAAATTTAAAAGTCCAAATTATTACCAGGTTATTAAACTTCTGTCTTGCGTAATCACACAGAAGGAGAGGAAGCATTTTGCTTCAGTATGTGTGTGTTCTTGCTGTGCTGATGAGTTTGAGAAGAAAAATATATATCTTCCTTATATATATTTTTTCATATAAACTACTTCATTTTAATTGCTTTTTCACCTTTTTATTATTTAGTCTTGGTTTGACTTTGATGGGGTGAAGTTTTATGTGGGTTTGTTTTGTTTTGATCTTATACTTGATTGTACCTTGGTTTTTGTTCCTTTTATCACCCCTTCTAATTACCCCTTATTATTCATTCTCTTCCACTCAAATAGTTAAAATTGCCTGTTTCCTCTTCCTCTCCTTTATTACTTTTATTTTTTCTTTTTCTTTATAGATATCATCTACCCATCTCCTGCTTCTCTGTATACTTTTCCAGTATTTCATACATTCTCTCACCTTTCTAACCTCTTTTCTCTTCACTTAAGGAACTGTAATTCCATTGACAGAACAATATAATTATGTATTTCCTGTACCATTCTTATTGTTGAGATTATTAATATAGTGGATGATGTAGTAGACAACTGACGTTTAATGTCTGATCCAGTTCATTGTTGTTTAGTATTAGTGCTTTTAAATGCTGACCCCACCACTCCTCTGTGGGTGGTAATTAAAATTATGTTATAGATGTCATTGTAGACACCAGACATTTATTTAAAGGCTGTATATTGATTGCTAACATTATTACTATTCCTTGCTCCCCCTTTCTCTAAGGGTCTAGGAGGTAAATGGGATGCTTCAGGTTCACAAGGTAGAGATCCTGCTGCTGAGCAGCACTCACAACTCAGCCAAGTAAGAGTGAATCTCAGCCCACACTAGCCTCACTCAGGCCTCAACAATACTTCAACACACAGAATAAGAGAGAAAATACCCCCAAACCAGCAACCAGGTCCCAAGTAAGAACAACCAGATGGTACCCCAGTTCCCACTCCTGGACATCTATTTATATATCAAAAACAGAAAAATCCCAGAACAAAGATATCTACACACAAAAAGACACAGGCATAAGAGAGGAAGGGAATCCATCTCTATTGTGCACAAGTCCAAGACCTCTGAAAACACAAGGAAACAGGCAAACAAATTTCCTCGTGCACAACCATAGAAACGAAAAGATATACCCCGTTGTGTACAATGAATCAAAATGCAGTCTGTAAAAATAAAAAAATAATTTAAAAAAAGAAAAAGAAGAAAAAAAAATTCCCCCCAAAATTCACAATCCCCCAACAAAGGATCTCACGGATATGAAAGTAAATGCAATTTCAGAGAAAGACTATAAAAAACTGATTAATAAAATGTTCAGTGAACTAAAATATCATCTAAAGAACAAATTAAAAGAACAAATATAGAAGATGAAAGAATATTTCAATAAAGACAGATACTGAAAAGAAACCAGAACTCTTAGAAATAAATAATCAAATTAAAAATCCACTTGAAAAGTATCACTAAGAAATTAGATTGTATAGAAAGTTAGAACATCAGACTTTGAAGACAGCTTCAAGCCTTGAAGACAGGGTATATGAATTTGAATACTTAGTTACAATAAGGAAAAAGAATACAAGACCATAATCAAGGGCTGGGGTTGTGGCTCAGTGATAGATTGCTTGCCTAACACATGTGAGGACCTGGGTTCAATCCTCAGCACCACATAAAAAAAAATAAAGGTATTGTGTCCGTCTACAAAAAAAAAAAAAAAAAAATTTAAAAGAGCATGATCAAAATGTACAATGGGGGCTGGGGATATAGCTCAGTTGGTAGAGTGCCTGCCTTGTAGGCACAAGGCTCTGGGTTCAATCCCCAGCACCGCAAAAAAAAAAAAAAAAAAATTGTACAATGGGCTGGGGTTGTGACTGCGCTGGGATTGTGGCTCAGTTGTAGAGCATTTGCTTGGCATGTGTAAGGCACTATGTTCAATTCTCAGCACCACATAAAATAAGTAAACAAAATAAAGTTATATCTACAACTAAAAAGTAATTTTTAAAAAAATGTACAAGAACTCTGGGAAAGAGAACAAGCCTGAGAGTCTAGAGGGTAGAAGAGAACATGGAAAATAGAAGCTAAAGGCATTAACATTTCAGTCAGATAATAGCAGAAAAATGAGATAGATGGGCTGGGGTTGTGGCTCAGTGGTAGAATGCTTGCCTAGCATGTGTGAGGCACTGGGTTTGATTCTCAGCACCATATATAAATAAATAAGTCCATCAACAACTAAAAAAGTATTTAAAAAAAGAAATGAGATAGACATCCACATACAGAATGCATATAGGATCCCAAATAGATAAGATCAAAACAGAACCTCTCCAAGACAATTATAATCAAAATGCCTCATGGAAAGTAAGAAAATATTAGAAGCTTCAAAAGAAAAACATCAGGTCACATTCAGAGGTAAATCAATGTTTCTTCCCTGACTTCTCAACTTAGTTCCTAAAATCAAGGAGGTTCTGGAATGAGATGTTCTAAGTTCTAAAAGAAAACAATTGCCAGCCAATATTGCTGTATCTATTGAGATGATTATTGATTCTATGTGGTATATTTATTGATTTGTGTATGTCGAACCAATTTTGCATCCATGGAATGAAACCAACTTGATTTTGTGTATTTTTTAATGTGATGTTGAATTTGACTTATTATTTTGCAGTTATGTTCATCAATGATATTGGTCTATAGTTTTATTTTTGTTTTTTTATCAGATGTTGGTAGCAGTGTAATGCTGGATTTTTAGAATAAGTTTGGAAAAGTTCCTTTCCTTCTCATTTGTTTTTTAGATGTTGATAGACTTTCATTTTATTCATTTATTTATATGTGGTGCTGAGAATTGACCCCAGTGCCTCATACATGCTAGGCAAGCACTCTACCACTTAGCCACAAACCAGCTCTCCTTCCAATTTTATGGAATAGTTTGAGGAGCATTGTATTAGGTCTTCTTTTTAAACATTTTTTTTTTTAGTTGTAGAGTGACACAATGCTTTGGTTTATTTATTTATTTTTTTATTTGGCACTAAGGATCGAGCCCAGTGCCTCACACATGCTAGGCAAGTACTCTACTACTGAGCCACAACCCCAGCCCAAGGTCTTCTTTTAAAGCCTGATAAAATTCGGCAATGAATCTGTCTTGTCCTAGGTTTTCCTTTATTGGGAGACTTTTTATTACTGCTTCAATATCATCACTTGTTATTGATCTATTTAGGTATATATATATATATATGCACACATATATGTATATGTATATATCTCTCGGTTCAATTTTTAGCATGTTATATGTGTCTAGAACTTTTTTCATTTCTTCTAAATTTTCCAATTTATCAGCATATTTTTTCAAAATGTTCCCTATAATCCCTATGTTTTCAAAATGTTCTTCTAAATTTCAGTAGTATGTATTGTAATATCCCCCTTTTCACCTCTTAATTTTATTTGGGTCGTCTCTTTCTTTTGGTTAGTTTCACTAAGGGTTTGTCGATTTTGTTTTGCTTTTAAAAAAACCCACTCTGAGCCGGGCGTGGTGGTGCATGCCTGTAATCCAAGAGACTTGGGAGGTTGAGTCAGGAGGATCATGAGTTCAAAGCCAGCCTCAGCAACTTAGTGAGGCCCTAAGCAACTCAGTGAGACCCTGTCTCTAAATAAAATACAAAGTAGGGCTGGGGATGTGGCTCAGTGGCCAAGTGTCCCTGAGTGTAATCCCTGGTTCCAAAAAAAAAAAAAAAAAAAAAAACCTACTCTGTTTCATCGGTTCTTCATCTTGTTCTTAGTTTCTGTTTTATTTTATTTCTGCTATGATATTTATTACTTCTTTTTCTTATTTTGGGCTTATTCTTGTGGGTTTTTTTTGTTTTTTTTTTTAATTTTGTGGTGCTGGGGATTGAACCCAGGGCCTTGTGCTTGTGAGGCAAGCACTCTACCAACTGAGCTATATCCCCAGCCCTTTATTCTTGTGTTTTAAGGCCTTGAACATATGCAAATTCTTGAAGGAGGAAGAGTCCATCATAAAGAGACTACACATAGCAGTGCAAGAAACTGCAAGATTGGGAGATGCATGCTGTGTTTAAGATCAACAAGAAAGCTAATGTGGCTGAGTGGAGGAAGAAGTGAGAGCATACTGGCAAGGGAGAGCAGAGATGTAATAAGGAGTCAGATCCTATATAGTTTTACAAGCCATTATAAAGGTTTTGGCTTATACTGAATTGGAAAAGTCATTGCAGAGTTTTGAGCAGAGGAATGACATGCTTTGATTTACCTTTTAAAAAATATGCTTGCCTTGTGTCAAAGAAATAAAAAAGATTTTATGGTTTATTCTTTCCCCCATTAGATGATAAATTCTTCAGGGACATGGATATTTGTCCTTTTTGTTCATTGGTACATCATAATGGTGGATGTTTAGAAAATATTTTTGAATGACTGACCATTCACATTTAAGATTTTCAAGTGACTATATAGAAAATAAATGAAAAGACACCTAAAGGAGATGGGAAGTTTGTTGAAGGGAGAAAATTGCCCAAGAAATTTTTAATACAGGTAAAAGGGGAGGAATCTAGTTGCCAAATAAAGAGGCCCATAGATACTTCATCTGTGGATAGATGACAGAGAAAATTCCATGGTTAAAGATGCAAGGTTAAAGGTGAGTACAAGTGAGAGCTTGTGACACTTCTCTTCTGAGTTCTTCAGTTTTCTCAGGAAAATAAGAAGGAATTTCTTCAGGTAAAAGCGAATGTGGGTGTAAGACGGGAGAGGTCATGTGAGACTGAGGAGAAAAGAGAAGGTATAAGATACCTAGAAGAGAGATTAGGTTTGTGGCTCAGTGGTAGAGCACTTGCCTAGCATGTGGGAGGCACTGGGTTCAGTCCTCAGCACCACAATTAATTAATTAATTAAAGTAAGGTATTGTGCTATCTACAACTAAAAAATATTTTAAAAAGAAAATGTCTAGAAGAGTAGGAGAGTGAATAGGGAAGTATTTGAGGTTCACATAGATAAACTAAAAATAAGATTAGTCAGCATGGATTGCATGTGTTTTTCCAATCATGATTAATAGCAACTGAGGATTTACTATGAGCTAGATATTGTTTTACATGTTGGCTGTAGAAAAAGTTATAAGACCTAATCCTACCCCTGGGGACAGACAGTTATACAATAATCTAATTATAATGTGATAAATACTATCAATCCAAATAAAGGAAAATATGTTTTAAGTTAACAAGGAAGTTCCAGGCTGGAGAACAGTTCAGGTGGCAGAAGTATAGGGTACTGTGGAAGTAATGGCAGATGGTTTGTCTAAGGAGGCAGAAAACCTTAAAAGACTTATTTCCAAACTCTCACTTCCCATCCTAAACTATTATGTTAAAAACTTTGCCCAGACTGGCATGGTGGCACACATCTGCAATCCCAGCTACTCATGAAGCTGAGGCAGGAGGATTGTGAGTTTGGGGTCAGCCTGAGCAATTTAGCTAAAACCTATCTCAAAAAATAAAAAAGGACTGGGGATGTAGCTCAGTGGTACAGCATCTCCCAAGTTCCATTCCTAATACTTGAGAAAAACAAAACAAAACAGAGCAAAAACACCTTAGCTTAATCTCAGTCTTGTCCCCTGCTTTGAAACTAGTCTTAAATTAGATCAAAGGGGAAAAAAACTTGTAAATATTATGCCTCTGACTAAGTTGTGAGACAACCACTAAGACCATTAAGGTAATATTTTTCCCTCACTGCAATAAGCAAAAAATCAGCAGGTTGCTTTATCAACAGGTTATTTTGGAAATATTTTAAAGAAGTCAGCATTTGATGATCTTATAGATCCCATCAAATTCTGATCAAGACCTCCTAAGCACTCTACTTGGAAACTTTTTTCCTAAGGTCATTTGAGTCTCCTGCACAGGGTCTCTTCAATGACAATGATGAGTACTACCTAGGAATAAAAAAACCCTTTTCTTTACAATAAAAACAGAGTAAAAAGATGGTGGGTGTGGGGAGGGGAATGAGAAAATGTAGGTCAATGGGTACAAAGTTGAAGTTAATGTGGGATGAATAAGTTTAGAGATCTAAAGAACAAGAGGACTATAGTTAATAATATTATGTTGTATTTTTGTTAATTTGCCAAATGGGTAGATTTAGTACTCTATCACAAAGAGAGAAAAGAAAAAGAAAGGTATGAGATGATGCCCTGTTATTTTCCTTGACTGTAATTTCACTATGTGTATGTATATCAAGATAAGTATATAAGAACATCATATTGTATATTTTAAACATATACAATAAAAAAAGAAATGCTTTCTTAAAATGCAGTAATTAACTGTCTTTTAAATTTGAAAAACTTTAATTTTGATAGAGATCAGCATTATTACTGAGTACTATTGCTTATCTTTTTTAATTAAATGAGGTGCAGCTCAGAGTATGGTTTTTTTTGTTTGTTTTGTTTTTTGGTACTGGGGATTGAACCCGGGGGCACTCCACCACTGAGCCACATCCCCAGACCTATTTTGTATTTTATTTAGAGACATGGTCTCACTGAGTTTCTTAGGGCCTCACTAAGTTGCTGAGGCTGGCTTTGAACTTGCGATCCTTCTACCTCAGCCTCCCAAGTGCTGGGATTACAGGCGTGCGCCACCACATCCAGCAGAGTATGGGTTTTAATTGCAGAAACTGATCAATAAATATTACATATTAACAGTATTAATTATCCATATACACTTCTATTTATATGGCGTTGTCCCATGATTGCAATTTCCATCAAATAATCAGCTGGCCTGTGGAGGAGAGTTTAGAGTTGAATAATAGATGAGCCACTTGATTCTCATTCTAGACTACCAAAAACATAAATGGCCAGTCCTTATGAGTTGAAGAAAGCAAGGAAAGAAGGTCATCTTTGTCAGTTTCATAGAATTCTGAGTCAAATCCAAATTAAATTTGGATGTTACAATAAATAAGCCAATTTATCTTGTTCTTATTTCTTCATTGTGCATAGAATTGAGGATGGTTTTGGGCTTAGATTTTCAGGTTTCTCTTCCAAGTGACATCCTTTGTACAAACTTTTGTCTCAGGTCATAAGTGAATATCTTATCAGAACTTTGCTTGCCCTTGTTTTATTTTGCCCTTGAAATTCTAGTTTTCATGGTGGTGGTGAGGGATTCCCCAAAATCCAACATACCCAATTTGACTGACTATTGTCAGACTAATGGGTTTATCTTCAGGGTAGGTCTGTACTCTCTCTGAACAGGACTCATATCTCATATGTATTTATACTAAAATCAAGATGTATATTCTTAACTTTCTAGATGACATAAGTATTTTGAATTAAAATGATTTCTTTGGGGAAATTTTGATATGAACTCTTAAGAGACAATTTGGAGCAAAAAGAAATCAAAATCCCAAGCATCCAGTTGTCTACATTTTAGGCAAGAGGAAATTTCCATAATACATTTAGATTATGAAATTATCTCTGAAGGATTGCTTGGCCAAGGGAAGAGAAAAAATGTGAAATATTAAAACTATCTCTTTTAGATCCCTCCAAATCACAATTTGAACATAATGTTCTTTATCCTTCTATTCCATTTTCCCATCCTGTGTTCCTCCATTTCCTTCTACGCCATCGCCTGATTTTTTCCCCTTCCTTTCAAAACTTCATGAGGAGATGGTCTTGCTGATTTAAAAGAGAAAGAACAGTTTCTTTAAGATGGAAGACACCTTCCCCTCTCATTTCCATACCTCAAATATTAGTAATACCTTACTTTTTAAATCACACAAATCAAATTGTCAAGGGCCTGGGTTAATGTATAAACTAGTTGAATTGACTGTTTTGTGTGTGTCTAAGCACATGTGCACTTATATCAATAAAGATTTTCCTTCATCTTAACTTTCCACTCTTCTTAATTAAGGAAAGATAATTAGCTAATTAAGGAAAGATAATTAGCTTTTTATAGTGATACCATTATATTTGACTTCAGCTATTTCACTTTTTTTCTTTGTTTCTCTTCCCTTTCCTCTCCTTTAGGAAGCTTTCAAGACTGATGAGAACAGTTATTCTGTCATTATGTGTTTAGGAATATCTACTAAAGAAAAGAAAGAAAAAATCATAAAATGCTTTTTTATAAAATGCTTTTTTTAAAAAGAAAAAAAATAAATAAATAAAAAAATAAAATAAAATAAAATGCTTTTTTTAATAGCTTTTTAAAAAGATATGTTTTTAGTTAAAGCTACAAGAAAAGAAGAAAGGTCTTAATACCAAGATAAAAGACTTTCAAACAGGATTTAAACAATTATTAAAAATAATTCAAAGATTATTTATTATATGGAAAATGTTTATTAAATATTCCTGTTAAATTGATGAATCAGGCTGGGGTGATAGCTCATTGGTAGAGTACTTGCCTGGCATGTGTAAGGCCCTTGGTTCAATCCTCAGCACCACATAAAAAATAAACAAGTAAACAGAGGTATTGTGTCCATCTACAATTAATTATTTTTAAATAAGAGACTTAGAAATTATGCATAAACAAAACTCAAACGTTCTAAGAGTTTCAATAAATTTAAAAAGATGAATTATTAGACAAATTAGAATGAGTTAATCATATTGCTTTAAAGCATTTAAAAGCAATGATCTTCCTGATACTAATATATAAAATTAATGACCACTCAATATTCTGAATAAGTTTATACAAGAAGGTTGACAGTCTCATAATTTAAACTATATTTCTTGCATTGACTTTATAGGTCAAACAGGTTATTAGTATTATCACTCTTTCTGCAAATTAGGATTACAAGAATTTAGGCCTAACTAAAATTGTAACAATGGGTATCTTTAAAAAATTTATAATCTTATGATATTTCCATAGTATTAAATTTCTTAACTTTGTTTAACTGAAATTATAATTTCCAGATCTGTAGCTAACTTAAATACCTGAGACAAATGTTAAATTGAATTAATTGATAACATAATCTTTGTATATTTAGAGAAAATCTAAAGAAAAAAATCAGACAAAAACAAGTCACTAAACAATTTTTTTACTATTATTATATATTTAGAGATAAATATTAATTTTCAGGAGGTGAAAATACTTTTGGCTTTTGCTGCATATATAAACTCCATAAAATTTATGAAGATAATATGAAAGACATACTTATGTAAAACAATAATTAAACATTTCTGGTTTTCTATCTTCTAGTTTTGCCTGAGGGAAAAGGTTGATCACTTTTGTTAAAGGGAACAATTAAGAGTATTTTTGGTATAATTAATGAAGGAGTGAGAGAGGAATATTTATGCAAGATAATTGATATTTGGGGAATATCAGGGATTGATTGAATCGGAGTCTTCCATGTGATAGGCAAGCCTGTTGTTTTGTTTCCTAAATAAATTGTACTTTATTAAAATGATAAAATAATTGAATACTAGAATGACTTTCTAAAGGCAGAGCTGCAATATTAACTCAGAGACAACACTCTGAGAGGATCAGTACCATCCACAAAAATGTAGTTTGTACATTAAATCAGAGACCTTTGTAAGATTCTGTGTTCCCAATGGGAAGAATACAGGGGCCCAGGATCCAAGTGTTCTCATAAACCATCATTCCTAGAAGTAACACTGGGAGGTTTTGTGCTTTTCATCCTTTCAGTTCTGGGATCTTCAGGGTAAAGGTCCTATTCCCCAAAGGGAGCACACATTTGACAGGGGAAACACAAAGTTTTTATTGAACTACAACACGGCTGCTTCAGTGCACTTTGGAGCCCTAATGTCCAGAGACCAGCAGGTGGATAGAGACATCAGCATTCTGGCATTGATAGTGGATGCTTATTGGCAGGAGGCAGAAGGGCAGGAGAGCTACATGTGGAACTCAGATCATCCATTTGGGCCCCTTTTGGTACCCCCATATTCCATTGTAACTGTGAATGAACATATGGCAACCATGTTGTCCTGAAAACAATATGATTGTTTAGATCATTGAGGAATTAAAATTTGGGTCACACATCACCAATAAACCACCAAGGCCTAATGAGATGATAGCTGAGGGTGAGGCAAACTAGAATAGGTAGTGGAAAAAGGAGAATACTAGTACCACTTGCAAACCCAAGATCAACTTCAGCATCAGAGAGCCCTTCTGAGTTTGCCTCTAAAAAATTAGGCCCACAGAAGCCATGTGGGAGCTGTACCTTGAACCTGTAGGAACACACAAATCACTTCAGTGCAAGAGGTGGGCTGCAGCAGCTGTGAAAATAAGTTCCTCAGAGCTCTTGCTGTACAAATTAATTGAAACATGGCCCCAGCTGTTCTCTGGATCTACCATGGTGCTCTGCAGAAGCTATGCCTTTACCCCTCAGAGATGATGCTCGGATCTGTGAAGGTAATGTTCTCCCTTACTGCAATAAACAAAAAAACTCAGTCTTCTGTACCAAGAAGTTATGGAAGGCCGAAGTGACATAAGTTTAGAGATCAATATGAGAAAGTGGTATGAGATGAAGTTAGCAAAGCACCAAAGGGCTTGGATTCATGTTAATCATAGGGCCAATTTCATTTTAAGTACAACAAAAACCGTAAAGATTTTTAAATGGAGAAGTGATACCATGTTGTAAAGTGGAACAGGAGCGGCCTGTGGGGGTAAGGAGGATGAGTGCAACAGCGCTAACACCACGCCGGGAGCTCAAGTTCTGAAGACTAGGCTTGGTTTAATGCAGAACAAACAAGCATATATAGCAGACATTCACTAATTACAAATTGCCAATAGCTGTTAACACCCCCATGCCACGCTCCCGATCATGCTCGTGCTAGGCTCATGATCAGACCTATTAAGGGAAGAGAAAATGCCTGAGCTCTGTATCCTCAAGTACTCCTACAATACCATAGGAGTTTTTACATGGGGAAGTAGTATGCCTGGGTTATGTATTGTAGGAGAATGTATTATAGAAGGAAATGAATGGAAATGAGGAGACCTATTAGGAGGTTATTGCAGTTGCGCAGGTGAAAGCTTATGTTGCAACTATAGTGATAATAGCAGGCAAAGACAAATGGACAAATTTGGAGTACATTTTGTTGATAGTATCATTCAAACTTGCTGACTGGGGCTGTTGGGGTTAGGGCGAAGTGAAGGAAGGAGAAGGAAGAATGACTTCAGGATTTTAGCCTTGAGCATCCATATAGAATGGTAGTGAATTTTACTGAGTTGAAGTGTTACAGAAATCACACTCAGCAAGAGACCAAGCACCACTTGGAGGTTTGGAGAATTCAGGTTTATTTTGTCTGCAGACCCAGATAAGCTAGTGCTCTGAAATTCTGGGCCCTGAGCTGAGAGGTTACAGGGGCTTGATATAGGAAATTTGACATCATTCCTTAACCATTACAACATTGGTGGGTTAGAATTCTTGACCTACGTGACCAAGAACCATGTACAGAAATTTACAATAAGTAGTTCGCAGGTGCAGAACAAAGACAGTAAAACACTTGCAAGTGTTATCATGAAGTGGCCTTTACCACAGGCAGCAGTAACCCAAAATGACTTGAGTACCTACCTAAGAGCTATATTTCTAAGGCCTAAGCCTATGAGGTTATAGTTTAGACAGCAGTTAAACTGCAGTTTATACTAGCAATTAAGTGATACAGCTACATTCCTACAGAGTTTAGAAAGTTACAAAGAATAAGAAGAAACAACTCTTTTCACAGGTATCTGTAGAATCTTTGGCCTTGAAAGCCTGGCGCAGGGATATTTACATTTTAAGAGGAAGTAGTCAGACTCCTAGAAACAGCTATTTACAATCCAATAGGTAGGGACCCATAGTTAATTAGGTTTCCTAAAGAAAGGCTTACAGAAGGGAAGGAGAATTAACCCTTTCCCCAGGCATTGGTTCTTCATCATAATGTTCTATAATTTCATTTTATAATCAGGTCTAGTTTTTCCATCATATAAGAATAGTCATGGGAGAACTGATTTAGAAGAGAAAAACAAGGGTTCTTTTTTGGACCTGATTCATTTGACTTCCAAATGGAAATATTCAATAGGCCCTTAGAAATATAAACCTAGAGGTAAGAATTGGAGATAAACATATTTATAGATTATCAATATATGAATGGTATTTAAAGCTAGGGATCAGAGAGTTTACCTGAGAATAAAATACAGATAAAGAAAAGAAGAATGCTCATTATCTAACTCTGAGGCCCTCCAATGTTGACATCAATTAGTGAAGAAGGAATGACTCAGAAGTTAAACACCAGAAATATGCCTGACAGGCCTATAATCCCAGCCAATATGGAGGCTGAGATGGGAGGATCTCAAGTTCCAGGCCAGCCTCAGCAATTTAGCAAGGCCCTAACCCATTTTGGGAGACCCTGTCTCAAAAAACAAAACCAAAAAGAACTGGAAATGTAGTTTAGTGTCAAAGTGCCCTTGATTTCTGATCCCCAGTACCAAACCAAAACAAACAATCCATTTAAAACAAAAACAACAACAACAACAACAAAAACAACAACAACAGGAATGCTTCAAACTTGGTCAATTGAGTTCACTTTAGAATCCGTGAGGGCAGAGACAAACCCGCATAAATACAGATATCTCATACTAGACAAAGGTGCCAAAAACATCGACTGGAGAAAAGAGAACCTATTCAACAAATGGTGCTGGGAAAAATGGAAAGCCACATGTAACAAAATGAAATTAAACCTTTATCTCTCACCCTATACAAAACTCAATTCACAGGGGATCAAAGACTTAGGCACTAGAATAGAGACCCTGTGACTACTAGAAGAAAAAGTAGGTGCAAATCTTCACCATTTTGTGGACCTAGGATCTGACTTCCTTAACAAGACTCCTAAAGCACAAGAAGTTAAATCAAGAATCAATAAATGGAATAGATTCAAACTAAAAAGCTTCTTCTCAGCAAAAGAAACAATCAATAATGTGAAAAGAGAGCCTACAGATTGGGAGAAAATCTTCACCACCTGCACCTCAGATAAAGCATTAATGCTAGGATATATGAAAACTCAGAAAACAACAAAAAAACAAATAACCCAATCAATAAATGGGCTAAGGGACTGAACAGACACTTCACAGAAGAAGATATACAATCGATCAACAAATACATGAAAAAATGTTCAACAGCTCCAGCAATTAGAGAAATGCAAATCAAAATTCAGATTCCATCTCACTCCAATCAGAATAGCAATTATCAAGAATACAAGCAACAATAAATGTTGGCAAGGATGTGGCGGAAAAGGTATGCTCATACATTGCTGGTGGGACTGCAGATTGGTGAAACCACTCTGGAAAGCAGTATGGAGATTCCTCAGAAAACTTGGAATGGAACCACTATTTGACCCAGCTATCCCACTCCTTGGTTTATACCCAAAGGACTTAAAATCAGCATACTACAGTGACTCAGTCATATCAATGTTTATATCAGCTCAATTCACAATAGCTAAGTTATGGAACCAACCCAGATGCCCTACAGCAAATGAATGGATAAAGAAAATGTATGGAAAAAAAAATATATGTATATATATATATATATATATATGATGGGATATTACTCAATCTTAAAGAAAAATGAAATTATGGCATTTGCTGGTAAATGGATGGAGTTAAAGCATATGATGCTAAGTGAAATAGGCCAAACCCAAAAAACCAAAGCCAAATGTTTTCTCTGATATGCGGATGCTAATTCACAATAAGTGGTTGGAATAGGGAAGAATAGAGTTACTTTATATTAGGTAGAGAGAACTGAAGGGAGGGAAAGGGGTATGGGGGTAGGAAGGATAGTAGAGTGAAACAGACATTATTACCTCATGTACATAAATGACTGCATGACCTATGTGATCCTATAATACCTATAATCAGAAAAATGAGAAATTACACTCCATTTATGAATGAGCTATCAAAAAAGAAAAAATTGAAAGAGGCTGCCTGTTTCACCTACTTCTCCACTCTCTTCTCTATCCACACACTAAGACAGAAGTAGCTCTTAATTCATTAATTTTGATTCTTCCACTCTAATGATAAGTGTTTTTAGTGCTTTGAATTTTCCCCTGATTACTGTTTGACTATGTGCCATTGGTCCTGATAACATAGTATTTTTATTATCATTTCTGTTTAGAAGTTCTGTAATATTAGTTTGTTTTTCCTTTTTCTTCTGAGAGTTAACAACCTTTTTTTAAAATTAAAGATAGAAGAAACTTTAAAAAAAATGGATAGATAAATAAATAAAATTCCTGAGATCTCTAGCTAATAAATGGCAGAAGAGAATTAAAAAAAAAAATCTGTGAGGGGATGGTAGTGGTGATAAAGACCTCAAAATAGATTAGTTGCTAATTAAAGCAATTTCTTCAATCCCTTAGTCATATGTTCAGTGTATTATAAATGGGATCTCCAAGAGACATTATCATCTAAGGTAGTTCTAGTCTAAATGCCTCTTATACACTGCATATATCACCCTCCCCTGCAACAATGGTATCAGATCTCGAAGCTTGATCATAGAACTATTTCAAAAAAGTCTGTCTTTCTACTCTTGAGTCCTTTTAATCACTTACCTTAAATTACAAATTTTTGAATCTCTCTTGTCATTCAATTTTGAGATTGAATAAACTATTAAACTATTTTGCTTATTTTGCTTTTACCTACAATGTGGTTAAATGGCAGCATAAATTCTGGCTTTAAAATGATGATTAAAATATGTAAATATACTAACTGTCTTAAGGGGATCTATCCCTTCTTTTCAGATTTCTTTAACATTTGAATGTTTTGAGATCAAAATTATATTCATCAAAAATATGGGTGTATTTGGAACTTCAAGAAGAATTTAGCCAGGAGCTTGTAGATATAACTCAGTGATAGAATACTTGCCTATCATGCACAAAGCCCTTGGTCTGATCCCCAGCATGAGAAAAGTTGAAAGGAAAAACAAGGCAAAAGAAAGGCATCTAGCTCCTACTATCTATAAAACAATGTGTGGCTTTCAGAATATCAAATTTCCATATCAGTTGTATATAGTAATTCTTTATTCATGAGGTCTTTTTATTTCCATGCTCATGTTAATTTTTAATTATTCTAGAGTTTACAGTTCCATAGATTTTAACTCTGTAGTATTAAGCACAGAAGCTAGAGCTTTACTCATTTACACTTTAAAAAATATAAAGGAGGGCTGGGGTTGTGGCTCAGTGGTAGAATGTTTGCCAAGCACATGTGAGGCAATGGGTTCAATCCCCAGCATCACATAAAACTACAGAAAAAAAATTTTAAAAATATAAAGGAGGAAAATATGGTTAAAATGATTATGGATTATATTTACTTGTGTATTATGATTACTATTTATGGTACTACGAAATGAATGGAGCACTCTACCACGGAGCTACAACTCCAGCCCTTTTTATAATTTATTTTGAGACAGGATCTCACTAAGTTGCTGCGGCTGGCCTTAAACTTACAATCCTGCCTGATTATAGGCAACCACCACCACACCAGGCTAACTGTACATTGATTTTATCTGATTTCTCTTAAACCTTTTTGCATCAAATTGTAAATAGTTTTACATCAAGATAATTTCTCTAATTTTATCTATACTCTTTAGTATATTTTCACAGAAAATAAACTATTTTAGAAAATGCAGCAATGTATGCTGGTAGAGTAAATAGTTTATGAGATATATGACATTGCTGTTAAGTATTAGAAGAAGCAGAGAACTAGGGTTGCCACTTAGTTGAGTCATCTTGAGAGAATCACTCACTTCTATGGCTCTCCATTTCTTCATCAGCAACCCAAGGGAGTGAGGATGAATGATCTAAGTTCCCCTCTACTTTCAGAAACTAAGAGTCCACTGAAACGTCTTAGTTCTGTGGAGTCCATAATTTGTGGAAATCATCCACATCAGTCTCCATATTAATAATACTTCTCATGATATGGACATTTGTCAATAGAAACTGAAGCAGATCAATGACAAAGCTGTTAAATGAAACAAATTTTTCACAAAGTAGGTCTGATTCAGATTCCAGAGCTAGGGAGTTCCCTCCCTGCTTTATGTATCATTAAATTTCCTAATATGTACATTTTACAGACTCTGTTTCTTTTGATCATGGCAGTTTTTAGAATACAAGGGGCACAAATGAAAAGGAACTGACATTTATTGAATATTTACTACATATTATGCATTGTTGTTTTTACATAATTATCTTTCAATTTTATAACAATTCTATGAATGAAATTACTGTTCTAACAAATGAGAAATTGAAGTCAGATTCAATGGCACACACTTGTAGTTCCAGGACTAGTGAGGTTGAGCCTGGAAGATCACTTGAGCCCAAGCTTTCAGGGCCAGCCTGGGCAACATTATCAGACCCTATCTAAAAAAAATTAGACTTCAAAAAAGTAATTCAGACAAGTACATTCAACATTTAAGATACAATTTAAGTATTGCTTTGAACTTTCACTGTGTACTGAGATTTAGCTTCTTTTCTATTTGTATTTGCTAGGTATCTGTATCAGTAGTTCCCTACCTATTTATGAGACTTCCAAGGGATTGTAGAGTAAGAGCAGAGAAATCTGACAATCATGTTGTCTCCAAATATGATTTGTATATACAGATAAGTATCTATTCAAGTACATTAATAAAAACATAAATTTAGAAGTATTACTAATTTTGTGACATTTTCTTTTTTTGCTCAGTGCCTGAGTCAAAGAAATATTTTTCTAATATTTAACTAATCATCATTCACCCTGGAAAGTTACTTTTGTTTCTATGTTTGCCAGCTTCCTAGAATGAGAGAAAACAGGTTGTTATCTTTTCAATGAAATTTATTTTATCTCAATGAAAAGTGAAAAATAACAATTTTTTTCAAAGTGATGAGTTTAATGAAAATACAATACTGATTTTTTTTTTTTTTTTTTGGAACCAGGGATTGAACTCAGGGACACTCGGCCACTGAGCCACATCCCCAGCCATATTTTGTATTTTATTTAGAGACAGGGTCTCACTGAGTTGCTTAGGGCCTCGCTAGTTGCTGAGGCTGGCTTTGAACTCGTGATCCTCCTGACTCAGCCTCACAAGTTACTTGGATTACAGGCGTGCGCCACCACACCCGGCACAATACTGATTTTTTAAAAAAATATAATTTAGCTTTACATTTCAGAGGAAATACTGAAATCATTACTGGTATGCTGATATACCAAAATATTTTGCACTTACTTTTCTATATTGTATGTGTGTCTTTATTAAAAACTAGATATATTAGCATTCATTTTATTTTCATAGCAATAATTTGTGCTGTTATTACATGCATATAAAAATTAACTATACCCTAATTTTCTACATGTAGCTTCTTAAGATACTATTGTATTTGATTATGTTTATTATAATTTCATTATAATAAATATAAGGCATTTCATGCCTTACATTAGTAGTAATACTTGCAACATATTGCATAGTTTTCATAAAAGCCCATTATATCTTATATGAGCTTTATATTTCCCTCATTATGTAGGTAAGTTTTTAATTCACTTTATTTCAAAGTATATTCACATGTTGCTTAACTTTTCACAAAATTTCTATGAAGTCATGGCTATTATTTTTTCTATTTTATAGCTGAAGACATAGAAGTATAGGAAATGAGTGACGTTTATTTATATTGCATGTCTGATAACTGGAGTTGAAATTATATAAACATAATCACTTGGAGGTAATTTTCTGATATCAGTTGAATAATTTTTATATTTGAGATTAAGCTACTACAAACATTTTAATCTTAAATTTCCTTAATTACCCTAGCTTTGCAATAATTCTACTCACAATAAAAGCCCTAAAACATTTATTTTCAAGAGCAACAACAGAAATGCACTGAGTCACTTCTTATAAAAGAGGAAGTAGATTTACTTATGAAATAATACATGGACTTTGGTCATAGACATAAAATTAAATGTACAGTGAATGACAGTATGTTTAATCATTTATTTTTTCAGTAAGTACATGGAACTTACAATATAAACCATAGAGTTTTAAAAAGCCCATGAGAAAGAATTACCTAAGACTTGTGATCTTTCTTGTGGACTTTCTTTGTAACTTGCCTGCCCTTCCCCAAGCTATAAAATATTAAAACTCTCAACAATGCTAGAAAGTAAAACTGTTCTTCACTTAATATAGATTTACTGAGTTCCAAAAAATTATAATAGATAATATTTATTGAGTGCCAGGTACTTTATATTTGTCAGATAATCCTCATAACTGTACTAGACATAATTCTTAATTTTATAAAAAACAAAAGAAACTCAGAAAGGTTCAAAACTTTGTTCAATCATATATCTAGGAATCTAAGAACCTGGGATCTGAACTTAAGATGTTTTTACTCCAAAAATCATGTCTCTAAGATGTACCTTTAACAATTCATGAACTACCAAAATTCACCACAAGGAAGAATATCCCACCAACCTAAAGAATTCAGAAGAGACTATAGCATATGCATTAATATGTTAATGTGGGAACTAATATATTTCTTCCAAAGTGCATCGGTACTTTAATTTTGTTTTCAAACCACCTAGATCTTTGACATTTCTTATAGCAGGAGGATTGCAAGTTTGAGGCTAGCTTTGGCAACTTTACAAGACCTTCTCAAAATTAAAAATTAAAAAAGAGGGTTGGGGATGTAACTCATTATTAGAGCATCTATGGGTTCAATTACTAGTGGAGTCAGGGTTGGATTGCAGGGGTAACTAAAAGGAAAGAAGTTCTAAAATATACTAGAACATGAATGAACTTTTCGAGGTTACCAAGAGTTAGATGGGGAGACGAATGGGGGATCATTGCTATTTGGTTTCAGAGTTTCTGTTTATGGTGATGAAAAATTTTGGAAACAGTAGGTAGTTGGACAACATTATGCATGTTAATTTCACTGAATGGTATACTTAAAATGATTAATATGGCAAATTTTATGTTATAATAAAACAGGAAAAAATAAATAAAAACAAAAAAGGAAAAGCATTCTCTATCCAGAGATAATGAAAATATCTACTAAAAACTTTATAATTTACCCTACCACAAAGCAATACAATAAAATAAAATAAAACTTTGTAATGTTGATTTACTTATTACCTGGAGTGAATTTGTTTATATGATATGAGATTGGGCTAAATATCTTTTTTTATTTTCACATGGAGAGTCAGTTATGTCAATACCATTTAATGATTATTTATTCCCCATCTCTTTGCAGTGTCACCTCTGTCATTATTTATATGACCTTATTTGTATGGGTGTATTTCTAGACTGTACTCTGTAACGTATGGGTTTGTTCAACTTTGCATAAATACCACACTGTGTTAATTACTATAGTTTTATAATAAATCTTGGTGAGCCGGGCGTGGTGGCGCACGCCTGTAATCCAAGCGACTTGGGAGGCTGAGTCAGGAGGATCGCGAGTTCAAAGCCAGCCTCAGAGACTTAGCGAGGCCCTAAGCAACTCAGTGAGACCCTGTCTCTAAATAAATACAAAATAGGGCTGGGGATGTGGCTCAGTGGCTGAGTGTCCCTGAGTTCAATCCCTGGTTCAAAATCAATCAATCAATCAATCAATCAATCAATCTTGGTGTATATTAAAGCAACTTCCTTCCAACATTGCTTTTTTAAAGTAATTTTTTAATTTTTTGGTATTAGGGATCGAACCCAGGACACTTCACTGCTGAGCTACATTCCAGTCTTCTTTGTTTTTTATTTTGAGACAAGGTCTTGCTAAGTTGATGAGGATCTTACTAAATTGCTGAAGCTGGCTTGGAACTTGAGATCCTCTTGTGTCAACCTCCTGAGGCTCTGGGATTACAGGCCTGTACCACCATGTCCAGTTGCTCTTCTTGAAGAACATCTTGACTGTTATGAGATATTTAGATATTTTCACCTTTAATCCTTAAAGATTCTTCTTGTTTTGCATTTTCATATACATTTTAGTATGACTTTTTCTATTTCTAGGCATTCACATAAAACTACTAGTATTTTAATTGGGATAGCATTTAACTTATAAGTAGGAGAAAGATGACATTCTTACAATAATAGAATTTTCAACCTATGAGCATGACATGTGTCTTTCTTATTTAGCTCTTATGTATTATATCTTTAAAAGATTTAAAATTTCCCCTTAGTGGTCTTGCACATTTTTGTTAAATTTATTCCTAAGCAGTTAATAATATTTGATTCTATAGAAACTATTTCTTTAAAATTATATTTCCTAGCTTTTTGTTGCTAGTCTATAGAAATTCAACTAATTTTTATTTATTAATCTTAAGTACAGTTGGCTTGCTAACCTCACCTATTATTTCTAATATCTTTTCATAGATAATTTGAGGTTTTCTATGTATATGAGCACAGAAAATAAAGAAAATTTCATATAATGGTGGTTTTATTTCTTTTCAGTCTTTGTGCTTATAGTTTGCTTTTCCACTTACATTTGCCCTGGTTTCAACACCATGGCAAGTAGAAGGGATGATAATGAGCATTGTGGTCTTGTTCTGAATTATATTTGTTCAATTAAATGGTGTTAATTAATGAAATAACTTATTTTTCTATCTAGCGGTACTGAGGATTTAGCCCAGGGGCACTTTACCCCTGAACTATTCTCTCAGATCTTTTTTATTTGTTTTAATTTTAAGACACTGTCTTGCTAAATTTCTGAAGGTGGCCTTGAATTTGTGATCCTCATTCTTCAGCCTCCTGAGTGGCTGGATTACAGATGTTACCACTGTACCTAGCTTTATTTTTTATTTTGAAACAGAATCTCACTAAGTTGCCCAGGCCAGCCTTGAACTCACAATCATACTGCCTCAGTCACCCAAGTAGCTGGGATTATAGGTATGCACCATCACACCCAGTTTGTTCTGAATTTTATAAGAAATTAAAGATTCCTATTCAGAATAATGTTTAAAAATTTTTAGTTAATATTAAATCTGGAAAATTATCTTCTGTTTGCCTTATTAATGTAGGAAATTACATTTACAGATTTCCTCTATTCTGGGATAAACTCATCCATGTTATCTTTTGACATGCTGATTTAAATGTCTGCTTTTGGAATCAGGGTTATACTGGTCTCATAGAACATGTTTAAAGCTATTCCTTTGTTTTCTATTGTATAGAATGTAATTCATCTTTTGCTGCTATTTGAAATAATATCTTTTAAACATCTTTTAATTCTTCTGCCTTTTGTTTGTATGTAGAAATATAACTGAGAGGAGCCGGGCATGGTGGCGCACGCCTGTAATCCAAGCGATTTGGGAGGCTGAGTCAGGAGGATTGCGAGTTCAAAGCCAGCCTCAGCAATTTAGCGAGGCCCTAAGCAACTCAGTGAGACCCTGACTCTAAATAAAATACAAAATAGGGCTGGGGATGTGGCTCAGTGGCCGAGTATCCCTGAGTTCAAACCCTGGTTCCAAAAAAAAAAAAAAAAAAAAAACTGAGAGCACAGCACAGTGACACATGTATAATCCCAGAGACTCAGGAGGTTAATCCAGGAGGATTACAGGTTGGAGGTCAGCCTCAGCAATTTAGTGAGATTCTGTCTTGAGATAAAGATTAAAAAATGACTAGGGGTGTAGCTTAGTGGTAGAGTACCCTTGGGTTCAATCCCCAACACTGAAAAAAAAGAAGAGAGAGAGAGAGAGAGAGAGAGAGAAATAAGACGAAGAAGAAGGAGGAGGAAGAAGAGGAGGAGGAGGAGGAGGGGGAGGAGGGAGGGAGAGAAAGAAATAGGGCAGGAATTTTTATGTTTTATGCATTTTCACTGCTATATTCTAGCCTCCATAACAGTGCCTACAAATAGAAGGAACTCTGCTGTGTTTTTTAATAACGAATGAATTATTTGTTCACAAAATTGATAATGCTGTTCTGTAACTTGTTTTAAAATACCTATTGCAGGGCTGGGGATATAGCTCAGTTGGTAGAGTGCTTGACTCTCAAGCATAAGGCCCTGGGTTCAATCCCCAGCACCGCAAAAAAAAAAAAAAAAAAAAAAAAAACCCTACTGCAGGAGAGAGTGCTAGTTGCTTATTTTATATCCATTTCCCACTGTTTCTCTAGCAAAAGATTGTATATTGCCCTTGATGGCAATGTGACCAGCTAAAACCCTACACTTCTCAGTCATCATATAAGTAAGAGTGATCAATGAGATATAAGTTGAAACCATTGAATTTCTACAAAATGTCTTTGAAGAGTTCTTAGCCCAAAGCAAGTTCCTGTTCTTTTTTTTCTCTTTTTTTTTTCTGCCAGGAACGCAGGTGTTATCACCAGAGCCTAAGTAGCCATCTGAGATTATGAGGAAAAGTCCAAGAGAATTGCATCCTTGGCATCGATGAACTACTGAGCAAAGTGCTAAACTGACACCTGTCTCTGGACTTGAGATTTTCTAGGAGAAAATAATCCTCTATTTTTTAAAAAGTTTTTTATTTGTAGTTGGACATGATATTTTTATTTTAATTTTAGGTGGTGCTGAGGATTGAACCCAGTGCCTCAGCAAGCGTTCTACCACTGAGCTACAAACCCAGTCCCTCCTCTACTGTTTTTTAAGCCACTATTTTTAAGACTTCTTTGTTACTAGCAGACAAATGCAGTTCCTAACTAATACCTTTGGCCAACAGAGTATGGTGGAATTTGTGCTGTGTGACCTCTAAGGTCACACCATACACCTTTAACTTGCTCTCTTGGAATGCTTGCTTTTGGAAACCAGCAGCCATGCTGTGGGGAAGACTAAACTAGCCCATGCAGATAGACCACATTTATAAAACAAGATATGTGATTGATACTGACAGCCCAGTTGAAGTCACAGCCAGCAGCCAGCATCAACCACCAGACATGTAAATGAAGATATCTCCAGATTATTTCAGTTCTTAACCACTGAGTCACCCTTAGGTTTTGAATCTTCAGGTCAGCCCAGACATTGTAAAGCAGAGACAATTCATCCTTTCTTTGCTCTGTCCAAATTTCTGGTTTGTGAGTACAATAAAATGTTTCATACTACTGTTTTGAGATGTCTTATTATACAGGAATAGTATCTTGAGTAAGAAGACTATGGGAACCTTTAGAAGAATGTTTTCTTAAAAAATATTTTTAGTTGTAGGTGGACACAATACCTTTATTTTATTTTTATGTAGCGGATCAAACCCAGGGCCTCACGCATGCTAGGCGAGCACTCTACCACTAAGCCACAACCCCAGCCTTAGGAGAATGTTGTGATGGATACAGCCTCATAGTTTTCAGTCTTTGAAGATATTTATATGTTAAAGAGAATCAAACCAAATTCAGTCATCATGATGATGCTGGGAATAGGGTAAAACAGCAGTGAAGTAAATTCACCTCGGCTTCACTCAGATGTGGGGGATAAACAGGCAGTGTCAGGACTCAGACACCGGGAGTCAGGTGAGAAGCAGGCAAGTTACCAGCTGCTTGCCAACTCGTTTATTTAGGAAATGTTTTGTTCTTAAATAGCCAATTAAGATTTATTACCTGTTTGCCCTTATGTTAATTAGGGTTTGTAACCATGTCCAATCATGTAACATCCAGGTATGCAAAGTAAGGATTGTACCTCATCCAATCATGTTTTCACTAATATCTAATTCTGTCTTTGCTCAGGGTTCAATCTGGGCTCCTTAAGGTTTCCCTGGCAACAGTTATGCTAATTATGGGGAGGTGGTCTGCTCCACTGGCCTGCTAGAGCAGAAAGCTCCTTCCTGCAGGTATGCCTGCTAGGCCTGTGTGAGTGTAGGTTTCCCTTACACATCTGAGACATTCACAGCTGCCAGCCAAGAGCCAGGGGCCTCTCCTACATAGCAGACTCCAAATTGCTATACTACCCTCCTGGATGCCATACAAACCTACCCTCATGGATGCCCCCCAATCCATTTTTCCATAGTATTAAATAGGTACATGGATTCTAGTGAGACGTAATGTTTTCTAATATACTTTCCAGTTGGATATTGCCATTGACTCAGATCTTGCCCACGAAATGTAAGAAGAAATGATAGGCAAATTTCATGTTACTTGCTTAAAAGGAAATTGCTTTTAATTTCCACTCTCCCCCTTATTGTGTACTGATTGAAAACAATACCCTAGAAGATGGAAGAGTAATGAGAAGAGAAAAAGGGAGTCCCTGAATCTCACTGTGTAATGGAGTTGACCTACTACCTTAACTTATATAGGTAGGTAGGAACAGGACTGAAGAGACAGGAAACTAACTGGGTTCCTAGATTCAAAGCTTTAGGAAGTTGACAAGATTCATGATGATAAAGATATCACTTTAAAGAAAGCAGGGGAAGCCAGGCGTGGTGGCGCACGCCTATAATCCAAGCGACTGGGGAGGCTGAGTCAGGAGGATCGAGAGTTCAAAGCCAGCCTCAGCAACTTAGCAAGGCCCCAAGCAACTCAGTGAGACCCTGTCTCTAAATAAAATACAAAATAGGGCTGGGGATGTGGCTCTCAGTAGCCGAGTGTCCCTGAGTTCAATCCCTGGTTCCAAAAAAAAAAAAAAGAAGAAAACAGGGACTCTGAAACCTAAATGGGATAGGAAGTTGCTCTTTTAGTTACCCATGTGCTGACTTAGCTGGTCAATTAATGACCACTCAGGTGTCTGAAATTTGTAACCATTCCGTAACCTCTATTATTTTATTTATTTGTGGTACCAGGGAATGAACCTGGGGTGCTTAACCACTAAGCTGCATCCCCAGCCCTTTTTATTTTGTATTTTGAGACAGGGTCTTACTAAGTTGTTGATGCTGGCTTTGAATTGGAAATCCTCCTGCCTCAGCCGCCTGAGTCACTGGAATTACAAGCTGGTACCATCACACCTGGCTACCTCTGTTATTTTAAATAATTATTCCAAGTGGGTTGATGAAAATATTTACAGTGCATAAAATATTACACAAAATGTCTGATTTAGCCTCTTTATCATATCCTGGTCAAGTGGAACAACTGGTTCTCTCTCCCCCTTCTCTAATTTTTCTTATGGTAAATTATATTTAACATAAAATTTATCATTTAAATCATTTTAAAGTAAGCAGTTCATTTGCTTTCAGTACATTCACATTGTTGTACAACTATTGAAACCAGAATTGAAAGGCAGTTAGTGTAGAAATCAGGGAATCCGGTCAAATTGAGGAATGGAGTCTGGGAAGTTGGAGACACCCCTGGGAGATTGGAATCTCATTGCCTCCAGAGCCCTTTGATCACCAAGATTACCTGCTTAACTGCCCCTCCCCAAAAGCTGCAGGCAGGGAGTTGCTACTTAATGCCTCCTGGTCCCCCACCTGAATCTCCATGTGGCTCTTCCCCCTGCCATTCGTGCCTCACCTTTTTGCTGTGTCACCACCGCCATATGGGCAGGAAGGAGAGATAAGGGTCAGAGGAAGGGGCAGAACAAAGAAGGCCCTAACCTATAAAAGAGGGAAGATGTGCTCACTTCTTGGGGATTCCAGAACATCAGCCATGGCCCCCCTTCTCCCACCCGGGAGAAGTTTGTATTACTACTCTTAAATAAAGCCTGCTTAATATGCTTGCCTTGGCTTGCTTCTCCAGAGGAAGCAGAACTTGTCACCGGCATGCGGCAGTATCACTATCACCACTATCCATCTCCAAAACCTTTTTATCATTCCCAAATATAACTCTGTACCAATAAACTCTCCATTTTACCCTCACCACAGTAGTTCTGATTCTTTTTAATAAAAATTATCTTTTAGTATTACTAAAACATCAGAAAGATGTTTAATGGAATAGAGTGGGTAACTATAAACAATAAAAAAAACGTAATTAAGAAACTAGATTTTTGCAATGCCATTACTGTTTCTAAAAATTTTTCAGTTAAAGGTACATCCTTTATAGAGGCTACTTGATTTCTCATTTGGAAACATAAAAGGCACATTGAGGGAAAAAAGCCACACAAGATTTTTTTTTTTTTTTAAACTTTTTAAACTTTCCCCCTTAACTTTTATACTGAAAAAAGCTTTTGTTCCATTCATACTTTTTTCTTTAGGGCACTATTTTCCATCTGCTTATTCACAGCTAGAAACCATAATCTTGATTTACTAATCTATTTCATGGCAATGAGATGTGATAAATAAAAACTAATGATCGTTTTGACAGACAATAAATACAGGATTTGAATTCTCAGTAAGCAAATATCTTTTCCCCTGTATTAAATCTATTATAATAAGATAGGGAAAATGAAATGTGTAACATTTCAGCAATGTTTTTAAAAATTTGTGAAGCATTTTTTAAATTTTAATCATTGTTGAGCAGACTGCTTAATATGCATCAAACTGTCATTTTAAGTAGGAACTACGGAATCTCAGATTAGTTTTTTCTTTCAAGTGTTACTTACTAGTATTTAAATTTTTGATATGTGAAAAAGTAAGATCCTATGAGTCATATGATCATCTACCCTGAACACTAGTGTATTTCCAAAAGCTCATGTGTGAGACAATGCAAGAAAGCTTACAGGTGAAATGGTTGGTTATGAAAGCCTTAACCAAATCAGTGCATTAATCCTCTTATAGGGATTAAGTGGGTGGTAACGACAGGCAAGTGGGGTGTGGTGGGTAATTGGGGACTTATCTTGGGTGTATGTATTTTGTCCCTGAAGAATGGAGCACTTTCTCTTCCTGCTTCCTGATAATGTCTTGAGCTGCTTTCCTCCACTATACTCTTCCTCCGTGATCTTCTGCCCACCTCTAGCCCCAAAGAATGGAGGCAACCTTCCTGGATTAAGACCTCTGAAACCATGAACCCCCAAATAAACTTTTCCTCTAATTGTTCTTGTCAGGTCTTTTGGTCACAGCAACGAATAGAGCTGACTAAAACAACTAGATCTCATCATGTTTTTTTCATCATTTTAATTCCAAATATACAAATAATTATTAATCTACTCTTTACTCAAACAGAAAAAGTAAAAGGTGCTAATCAATGAAATGAATAGATGCATCAAATCAAATATCTGCAAATCTGAAAACACACTGCCAGATAGTTCTCAGGAATGCTAAGAGATTAATGACAAGAAATAGCATGCATTCTTAGATTTTTACTGTGGAAACTGTGTGGTAGTACAGGAGACAGAGACAGAGACTACACAAAGATATTTTCCTTTTTTATTACTTACAGTTGCATGTTCCTATAAGAAACATTTCTTAATACATAACAAGTAAAGATCTCTCAGATATTAACTTGAATTTGCATTAGAACAGTTGACTTTCTTTCTTTGGTGGTAAAAGGGGTGGAACCTAGGGGCATTCTGCCAGTGAACTACATTCCCAGGACTTTTTATTTTTTATTTTGTGATAGGGTCTACTAAGTTGTTGAGGGTCTCACTAAATTGTTAAGGTTGGCCTTGATCTTGCAATCCTCCTGCCTCAGTCTCCCAAGTCACTGGGATTACAGGTGTGTGCCACTAAACCTGGAAGAATTGACTTTCTTAGAATAAGAAATGTCTCCACTCTCAAAATGTTCTTTCACATTTACATAGAAGGGTAGAAAAGTTTAAAAAGAGAAAAATGCTAATTTTTACACAAAACGTTCCTATAATTTCCTTTTTTTTTTTTTTTTTTGTGGTGCTGGGGATTGAACCCAGGGCCATTGTGCTTGCAAGGCAAGCACTCTACCAACTGAGTTATATCCCCAGCCCTCCTTTTGTTCTTGATTAAAGAATTTTTCTCTACTGTAGAATGTGGAAGACATAACTGTCAATTAATTTCTCAGCCACCATGGGGAATTCATTATAGATGAAAGTGGTTTTCTTTCAAGTTTCAACCTAATTTTAATTACTGTGTGTGTGTGTGTGTGTGTGTGTGTGTGTGTGTGTGTTTGTGTGTATGTGAATTTACATGCTGCCTTGGGCAAGATATCACAAGATCCAGGACTACAAATACAGCTTTAATCTTGTTACATGCCTGTTTACACACTCTAATTTTACACAGAATGAATTCTAAATTATTGAACTGGCTTTCAGGGACCCACTGTAAGCTGGTTGTAACCTCCCTACCTATATCCTCCCTACCTCATGTCATTGCTGCTTCTACCCCAAGTACACCAGCCACATAAATTCAGTGAATGTCTTGCTGGACACCAAAACTCGAACAATCTTTCAAGGCCTTGTTCAGGTACACTTTCCACTGGAAACCTTCCTTAGCCATAGAGGTTCCTTGGTGGGTTTCTGCTGCCAACTCTCCCCATTAAACAAACCTCTTGACCTCTTTAAAGAATTCCCTTATTTCCCTGTAATTCTAGCTTCTTAGGAGGCTGAGGTAAGAGGATTTCAAATTCAAGGTCACCTTGGCAGTGTAGTGAGACTTCATATAAAAAACAAAACAAAACAAAAAACTAGGGGTGCAGCTTAGAGGTAAAGCATCCCTGTGTTCAATACCCAGTACCACCACCAAAAAAGCAGGGGGATTTATTTCTTTTCCTTTCTCTATCTTATTTTTCATATCAGCCCCTCAGTCCTGACTGCTAAAGGGGTTGTGTTAGAATGGATATTTGAGCAAAAATACACAGTGTTAAATATGACTAGCTAGTATTTTTGTTTCTCTATCTTACTAGTCATCTATGGGATCTTATGCCAGTTACTTAAATTTTCTGAACTAGAATTTTCTAATCTGTAAAATAAGAATTCTATCTGTTTTGAAGTTAATCTGAGAATTAGAGATGAATTGTATAAAGCACATAAATGGTGCTTCACAAATGATTATTGTTTAAGTTTGATTTTAACTATTCTACTAATAGCCACCAATGGGCAGCCCCGTGTTAGTTTGCATTTACAGAACTAGATCACATCTTGAAGTTGTTATTATAACATGAGGTAAGTTGGATCTACCTTGCTTCTTTTTCTTTTTTTCTTTTCTTTTTTGGGTGCTGGGGATTGAACCCAGGGCATTGTATATGCAAGGTATGCACTCTACCAACTGAGCTACATCCTCAGCCCCTCTACCTTGCTTCTTGCAGAAGTCCTTAAGAACATCTTGTATGATTACAATATGCTGGGAACAGAGATTTTAGACCATAGTTGTGGGGTGCCTCTCTGCCATGTCCCACGTGGAAGAGAAACTGCCAGAGGGTGATATTGGCTGTATATCACTCACTTATCCAACAAACTTATCTACTCAATAAACACACAAGAGCCAATACTCTTTTTAAATGAGAGGGGTCATGATGGGTCTGGCCACACTAGCCCTAACCTCTTACAACAACAACTCGCCCAACTCTTTTTTATTTATAATATACAGGTAAAGGGGGCCAGGAAGGGGGGTGGGGTGGGGTGGGGAGATTCTTCTGTGATGGACAGGATAGGGTGGAGTTAGGGGAGCCATTCTCTTTCCCCTCTTTAAGGGGAAAATACCAGAAGGAGACAGAGAACCACTCCCATGCAGTGCCACATACTTCCCTGCAGTTCCTCGAAGTCAGACCTCTGTATCCCATGGCTCAACCTAGTCTGATTCTGCTAAATAAGGATGGCTTCCCACACATAGGAGAACTTTTTAATTGGAACTGTGGATTGAACCCAGGGGCCCTTAACCACTGAACTACATCTCCAGCTCCCCCACTGTTTTTTTGTTTTTTTTAGTTTGAGACGGGGGTCTTGCTAAGTTGCTCAGGGCCTTACTAAATTGCTGAAGCTAACTTCAAATTGCAAATTCAAAGGGATTGCCTTAGCCTCCCAAATCATTGGGGTTACAGGCTTGTGCCACCACACCCAGCTAAATCACAGGTTCTTAATTGGGGACAATTTGAAAGCACCCCTCCAGGGATATTTGGCCACATCTGGAGACATTTTTGGTTGTCACAATTAGAAGATGCTACTGGCATTTACTGGGTAGAGGCTGGCGATGCTGCTAAACATTCTACTATGTATAGGACAGCTCCCCACAACAAAGATTTTTTCAGTCCAAAATGTTATATTATTAAATTTGAGAAATGCTGCTCTTCATTATTTTATAGACTCTGAAAAGTCAGTTTGATTTAGTTCTAAGAAGCCAAGGACTCTGGGGCTCGGGGTTCTGGTTCTAGTTTTATCAACCACAGTTGTGCTACAGGGCAAGTCACCCTGTCAATCTATGTTTTTATTTTTATTTATTTTTTGGCACTGTGGATTGAGCCCAGGGGTGATTTATCACTGAGCTACATCCCCAGTCCTTTTTCTCTTCTTTTCTCTTCTTTTCTTCTGTACCAGGGATTAAACTCAGGGGCACTTAACCATTTAGCCATTCTTCTTATTTTTTATTTTGAGACAGGTCTCACTAAGTTGCTTGGGGCCTCACTGTGTTGCTGAGGCTAGCTTTGAAATTGTGATCCTCCTGCCCCAGATTCCCAAGCTGCTGGGATCCTCTTTCATTTAAAAAAAAAAAAAAAAAAAAAATGATGAGGTGCGGAAAATTAAACCCAGTGCCTCACTTATACTAGATGCTCTATCATTGAGCTACAACCCCAGCCCCTCCTTTTTCATTTTTTATTTTAAGACAGGGTCTGGTTAAGTTGGTGAGGCTGGCCTCAAACTTGCAATCCTCTTGCCTCAATGTCCTGAGTTGCTGGGATTACAGGAGTGCACCACTGTGCCCAGCAATCTATGTTTTTAAAAATTTTTATTAGTGCATTATAATTATACATATTAGTGGGATTCATTGTGACATATTCATACAAGCACCTAACATAATTTGGTGAATATCATTTCCCAGTACCTCCTTTTTCCCCTCTCTCCTCCCTCCCTCTGGTCCCCTTCCTCTATTTTATTGGTTTTCCTTCTATTTTCATGAATTTCCCTTTTTCTTCCTTTTTTCTCTAGCTTTCACACATGAGAGAAAACATATGAGCCTGGACTTTCTGAGTCTGGCTTATTTTGCTTAACATAATCCTCTGAAGTTCCATCTATTTTCCTGAAAATGACATAATTTTTTCTTATTTATGACTAAATAAAACTCCCTTTGTATTTATGCTGCATTTCTTTGATTCACTTATCTGTTGATGGACATCTAGGCTGGTTCCATAACTTGGCTCTTGTGAATTATGATGCTATAAACATGAATATGAACACATTGCTATAGTATGCTTACCTTATTTCTTTTGGAGCAATACTGGGGAGTATTATTTTTAATAAAATGTCATTTAATTTATTCCTCTATCTTCTGTTTCTTATTATGCAAATTAGTAAGAAACTTCCCTATAGAAATCAGCACTAGGGTAGGAAAACATTAACTGTAATAAATGAATTGCTGGAGCTCAGAGTGAATATGTCTGCCAGTTAAAAACTCCAGGGTAGCATCATTGTCCAATACAGCTGTTAGCCACATATGGCAATTAAAAAAAAAAAAAAACACTGAAAATTTATTTCTCAGTTGCAAAAATCATATTTCAATTGTTTAACAGCTATGCCTAGTCCCTACTGAACAGCTTAGATGTGGAACTTTCTATCACTGCAGAAAGCTCTGCTTGACAGTGCTGGTTAAGAGTCTTGGTTAAATTCAGGGTCAGACCAGACACTGTGGTGGATGCCTGTGATTGCAGTGATTCAGGAGGCTGAGGCAGGAGGATCACAAATTTGAGGCCAGCCTCAGCAACCTAGCCAACCCTGGCTCAAAATAAAAAATAAAAAGGGCTGGGGATGTAGCTTAGAGGTAAAGTGCCCCTGGGTTCAATCTTCAGTTTAAAAGAAAATTGTGTGTGTCAGGTCTTTTTTTTACCCCCAGTACCTGGGATTGAACCCAGGGGTGCTATACCACTGAGCTACATCCCCAGTCCTTTTTATTTTAAGACAGGGTCTTGCAAAGTTGCCCAGTCTGACTCTGAATTTGCAATATTTCTGCCTCAGCCCTCCAAGTAGCTGGGATTAAAGGCCTGCACCACTACATCCAGCTATTTTTTTTTTTAATATTTAATATGAAGATATTAAATTACATTTCTGCAGTAACTTCCAGTCTGTAGACCTGGGATTTTAAAAGGAATTATATAAAGTAATTTACTCTATTAAAATAATCTTTAAACAGGTGGCTGAGTAGTTTTGGTAACACCCACATTCCAATCAATGTAATCACAATCAGAGTGTTTTCATGAAAATGTCTAATGCTGTAGCTTAGATAATTGTATGATACCTACTAAAAAGAAATGGACAGCATTTCTAGTGTCCAGGAGCTTGGAAGACTCTAACCTAACAAATAAAAAGCTAAACAAACTGAAAAAGATCCACAGTCATTTTTAGATCTATCAGAGGAATGAGATCACAGGGCAAACTGCTGTCACCCAAAGTGGAGAGAGAGAGAATCACAACTTAAGCGGAAACCTCCCCACAGAACCAAAACCAGGGTTGGAAAATCTGAACTGTAATTAACAAATTGCTGGAGGCGTGGAGTGGACATGTCTGCAAGTTAAAAATGTCAGAAGGGCCTGGTTGTAGAGTCCCCCTCCCCACATGTTTGTGAGCTTTGCCTCCAGGAGCTGGATCAGGTTCTTACAATGAATATTAGGGGAAAATCCCCTCTTGCTTCCAGCAGGGTGTGTGTGTGTGTGTGTGGGGGTGCTATTTTGAAATAAGCAAGGTTTCTGTTCTTAATAAGTCTTATGCTCAAGAGAAACTTTTACCAGAATTTAAAACTATTAAAACTTTAAAACTATTAAAACTATTAAACTTTAAAACTATTTAAACTATTAAAACTTTCATCAGACCCCAGCCAACTTGCCGGGGGTGGGGTGGGGGGGTGAAACAACCCACTCCAGCCAGCTCCAGACATCCAGGTATGAGAAGAGAAAAACTCAATTCCAGTCTACTCTAGTCACTCCTGCCTCAGTTGGGGAAAAACTGAGAAGCACTTGTGAATTCACAGTTCAGAGGCACAGGTTCATAAAAGATTGAGATCTAATCACAGGACTATAGACAGCTTTCTCTCTCCCAAAACCTTACCATAACATTATCAAGAAGTTCCTTTTACCCAGTACATCATGTCTAGCTATCTACCAAGAAAGAAAATTAGAAGGTGCATTATAAGGAAAGACAAAACAAAACAAAACCCCAAACACAATTTGATAGGAAAGGATCAGAATCAGACTCATGTATGACAGGGATATTGGAATTAACAGAGTGGGAATATAAAACAATTATAATTAATGTGCTTAGTGTTCTAATGTATAAAGTACAGGGTACAAAAGCAGATGGGAAATATAAGCAGAGAGATGGAAATCCTAAGCAGGATTTTTTTTTAGTGCTACAAATCAAAAACACTAACAGAAAAGAAGAATGCTTGTTAGTAGACTGAAGATGGGCTCATTAGGACACTGGATATGGTTGAGGAAAGGGTTTCTCAACTTGAGCATATATCAAACTTCTAAAGTGGAAAAACAAAGGAAAGACAATAAAATGGACCAGAACATCCAAGAACAGTGGAGTAACAACAAAATTGTTATGTGTAATGGAAGTTCTAGGAGGAGACAAAGGAAAGCGACAGGAGCAATGTTTGAAGCAGTAAAGGCTGAGAATCTCCCAAAATTGATGACAGTCATCAATTCACTCATCCAGGAAGCTGAGAGAATAGAGATAGGATTTAGGAAAGGGAAGCTTGAAGAGCAAAAACTAGTCCTTATATTTTGACCTCTAACCAACAGGAACATAGCAGAATTATCTGCTTTCATTTGGAAGATAGGTCGGAGTGGAAATGGCGGTAGGCAGGCTATTACACAAGATCACACTACCCATCAAGTTAATCTAATTAATTTTACTTGATCTGAATCATGATGAAGAAATATAATTTACCTCCTTATGTAATTCTTTCTAGGGAAAAAGAATGCCTTACCAAAAGGTATGAGTAGTCCAATTACCTTGGTAGATGTATTTTTCATTGTTAATTTGGTGGCATTCTAACCATTATATCTGGTGATATGAAATTTGGTGAGGTGAACTGAAATTTTTAACCCTACTGTCAGCTGAGAAGCTATCTGAGCGCAGGACAGTCTAATGGACTCAGGCAGAACCATTTAATGTGGAGGCCTTTTGTCATGAAAATCAGGCCAGAAATGTGCTTTCAACTTAAAAATTCAGACTATTTTAGAAGCTACTAGGTCATAGTCTTATTAAGAGAATATGGTCTTGGTGTAATAAATGTGTTTACCTTGAGGTAAATCAGGAGAAAAAGTAGCTGTAACTTCATTGGTGGAGAGAGGCCTCAGTGTTGTTAAAGGGTCCACTAAGGAAACCAAAGCATAACACTGCTCTTGGGAATATAGGAAGCCTGAGCAGAGGAAGACTGCTCTGTTGGTTCTAGCTGACAGCCAGATACTACAAATGTAGCAGAATTTATCAGACTCAAAAAGTGGCTGGGGCCCACACTAACAGACTCGGTCAGACAGTATGGAAAAGTTCCCTGATTTAAAGTTCCTCACTGCATTGCTTGAGACCTCCAATGGGACAGAAAGGAGGCACATGCCATACAGGTTAAAGGTTAATAGTCCTTTCTGAGATTACTTAAGGTAAATCAGTCTCCTGGAGCCCTCTTTTCTGGTGGCAAAGCTAAGGTCTGTCACCCTCCCCATGTAGATACCCAAGTAAAATACTTCCATTCTTGAACCTCAGCAGGGATTGTCACATCCCTGGGCTTGATCCCCAGTACCATTGTCCTCTCCCAATCCCCCCTGCCCCTACGAAAAAGGTTTTGAGAAACAAGTGTACAATATTATCCACCTTTGCCTATAAGTGTCCCATGCCTCTGATCTCAATGACAGGGGAGGCTGAGGCAGGAGGATCACAAGCTAGAGGACAGCTTGGGAGACCCTGTCTCAAAAGATGAAAAGGGCTGTGTGTGGTAGAGCTCCCAGGTTTCAATCCCAGTACCACACCTAAAGTAATTAACATTTATTACTTTTTGCCCTAATTTAATTTTTAAAGCAATAGTTTTACGAAGAGTCCAAAATCTTGTAAACCAAAAATTTATAGAAAAACTGGAGATGGAATGGTACAGGAATAATGGTGAAACAGGACATTTCCTTCATTCATATAGTATGCAAATATTTAACTCCTATGTGTAGAACATTGTTCAAGGATCTAAAAATACAGCAGTGAACAAAGTCTTTGTTTTCACGGTGCTTACATTCTACTACAGTGGATCACACAACAAATAAATTATATACCAGCTGATAAGTGCTACAGTGAGAACCGAAGGAAGAAAGGTTACTATTTGTGAAGGCTCAGGGAAGGCGTCCTGGATAAGTCTTCAGTAGAGACTTGAAGACTATGTGCAGACATCTAGGGAAAAAGCATACCAAGGAGAGTGGAAACGTGAAAATTCCTGACGTTGGAGTATGCTTTGCGCATTTGAGCGGCGGCAAGAAAGTTATACGTCTCAAGCAGCGAGATAAGGGAAGACCAGAATAGGTGGGAGAAATAAGACAGGCAAGTGCGGGGTTAAATGAGGGCCTTACTGGGGGATGGAACCCAGGGACGCGCTAGCACTGAGCTACATGCAGTCCATTTCTTTTGAAACTGGGTCTTGCTAAATTGCCCAGGCTGGCCTTGAACATTCCATTAGATCTTCCTACCTTATCCTTCTGAGTCGCTGGAATTAGACGCGCGCCAGGTCCCTGCTACAGGTTTTTAAAAGGTAGAAGGGCAAATAGGGTTTGGTGGCGCGCGCCTGTAATCCCAAGCGACTGGGGAGGCTGAGGTAGAAGGATGGCAATTTCGAGGTTAGCATCAGGAATTTAACGAGGTTCTATGAAACTTGGCAGGGATGAACCCAAATCCTCGCACATGAGCGAGCTCTACCACCGAGCTACTTCTAGTTTACTTTTGTAGATGCTTGAAATTTCTCACAATAACTTTGTTTAAATACTTAGGTTTTAAAACTAATTCATCTTACGCGTTTTTCCTCCTTAAAACAAACATCCCCTGAAAACTGTCTATAGCTGTCGTCTGCCTTTTGCTTCTTCTAAAAGAGCAAAATCCAGTCTTCGTAGGTGGTAAAATAAATCCTTTGGTTCGACGGCGGAAATTCGCGGCCTAAAACAAACGCGCTCAGGGAAACGATTTTTTTTCCTTGGGAGTTTTTTTTTTTTTTTTTCCATACGTTACTACAAACTCCCAGGACTGATCCCACTTCCACGAAGAAATCGGAACGAAAGACCCCTCCGCTCGGCGGAAATGACGCCAGCAGTTGAAAACTCAGTCTGTGGGTTCCCAGTAGGGGCGGGGCGGGCGCGGACGTCAGCACGTCGACCTTCTCACGCCCAGCCTGGAGAAGACTGACCAGAGCGCCGGGGATGGTCGACTGCGGCTGCGCAGGCATGCTGGGGCGTGGCTCCTGATCACCCCGCCCCTGCCTGGCCTGCGCGACCATTGAAGAGCGGCCGCCGGAGGGCCGGGTAAATCCCAAGCGGCCGGAATGATTAGCCCAGGGCCGCCCCGCCCCGGCTCCTCCGGCCCTCGCGCCCCGCCTCGTGCCGTCGCCGCCCCGCCTCCCTCGCCCGCCCGCCCGGCTGAGGGGTGACACCCGGCTTCGCCGTGAGAAGGGGGCGAGGGCAGCAAGAGAGACGGCGGCTGGGTGGCGGCGGCTGGCACCCTGTGTGAGCGCAGGGACGGGAAGGGGCGGACTGGGAAGAGGGAGCCGCGCGGCGTGAAATGGGTAGCAGAGGGGCCGTAGAGCGAGGGGCGGCGGTGAGGGGGCCAGGCTGTCCCGGGCGTGTCCTGGTGTAGTCCGGCTGGCATCAGTCGCGGGTCGGGGGCCGCCAAGCTCGCCTTCCCCCATTTCTGAAGCCTTTGTTGGCAGCTTTGGCACATCTTAAGTTTGTCTCTGCTTGGGTTGTCTGGGATGCAAGGAGGAAATTTAAAGATCCCCGTAACACTTGGACGCCTTCCCGGGATCTTTTCCTAGCCCTGTGTGCGTGCTCCATTCTTCTTCCTGGATGGAGAGGTAGAGAGGCCAGGTGGACTGGTTGACTTTCACTCTCTGAGGATTGTTAAAACAAACAAACCAAAATCCTCCCGCCCTCCCCCACGCCCTGCCCTGCAACGCAACAAACATTCCCAACAAGTTTTAAGAAGCAGACTAGAAATTTCTACGAGATTTTATGTGTTTGAAATATGTGCTTTGGCTCTTGCCTACCTTGCATGAGGCCCAGGGTTCATCCCCAGCAATGGGGTTGAGGGGTGGGGGGAAGAAATATGTGTCTTGTCCTTATGTTTATAGAATATATGGGAGTGAAAGGGGAGTCTTGCACATATTCTTAATGCATTTTTGGGTATTCGTAGTCATTATAAAGCTACTCTAGAGGATTCTAGGTTTTCATATTGATATTATAAATTTTGTTAGTTGCTCTGTTTTCCTGAAACTTAAGTGTCTATGAAGTCTAATCAGTGTAAGAGTTTATCCCATTGATTGTGTCAACTCAAGAAGATAAATCCCTTGTTTCTGACAAGTCTAGATTCTTTTTTAAAAAATAGCCTCTTTTGAACCAACCTTTGGACTTTTTTTTTTCTTTCACAGATTTATTTAATTGCCTAGCTACCACTGATGAAAATATATTGGAGTAACCGCTGAAACTGCCTTTTATTAACCAGACAGTCCATTTGTTTCACTTATTTTTGTTTGCTCTACTGCTGTGAGCTTTACTGTAACGACTGAGAAACTTGGACAGTAAAATGAACTTGCTGTGGTCTTGAACGTAATTTTTTGAGGAAAATTAAAGTGCCCGGGTGAAAGCCAGAATGGCATCCAGAGAGAGACTCTTTGAACTTTGGATGCTTTATTGTACAAAGGTAACAGATTTCCTTTTTATTTCTATTTTAAAAACACTGTAAAATTTTGTGATCAGATTTATCACTATATTTAATGGATAATCGGGTATTTATTCATACTAATTACCCCAAACTAAAAACATGTAAGGGATTTTCCATTTCCCACTTTTCAGGTTTGAATACATACATAATATTGACAGACTGTTAAAAATGTAGTGTTTTATTTGATACTTGTCTTCAGTGATCTCAGAATTGTATACATCAAATTATTCTCTTGAGAGAAAAAATTAACCTATCCTTTACTTACTGACAGTTGAATCCAGGGACATTCTACCATTGGACTACCTCCTCAGCCCTTTTTATTTCCATACAGGATTTCCCTAAGTTGTCTAGGTTGGGCTGGAACTTTTGATCCTCCTGCCTCAGCCTTGAGAGTGGCTGGGATGACATTTGCCATTATGCTTGGCTAAAATGTTTTTTCTTTTGTTTATGCTTTTCTTTTTCTCCTACAAGTGGGAGTAGGATAGAGCCATTTTCATAAAGAGGGCAGTAAGCATTTTTCTCACAGTTAACCTTCTAAGTTGTATGTAAAGGTTATTGATTGAGGTGCTTGCTGTGTGATTGCCACTAGGCTAGCACTTGAGAACACTAAGTTGATCTTCATTACAGTACTGGGAGGTTGGTATTACAATTATCCCCTTTTACTGCTGAGAAAACTGATGCAGGAGTGAACCTGAAATAGTAGTGCCTGACTCAAGTCCATGCTTTAAACCTTTGTGGCTCCCTTACATTTTTGTTTTTGTTGTTTGAAAATAATTTCCTTTTTCTTCCTTGTCTTTATGTGTATTTTTACCTGATAGCTTTGATTTTATCTTTAATTTTAGATTATTGAGGAGGGTGTGTCATAAAAAGAGGTATTCAAGTATCTACTCTGAGGATACTGGCAAGGGTCCCAGAAACACCCCTAATCTATTTAAGTTAATTTAGGACTGGGTAGTGAAGTTCTCAAGTCATAGTCTTTATTTCAGCATTATCCCTTCAGCTTCCTTTTTTATACTTTTAGCTCTTTAAAAAGCAAATTATTCTTTAACAATGATCTCATTTATCTGTACTATTAAATTTTAGAGATCATGCTGGAATTTTCTTTAACTTCCTGATTTGATGGGTATTATAATTACTAAATGACATATACCTCAAAATGTTTAATATGGATTTTTAAAATAGCTTTTAGTCTTCTGTAATTTAATGCCAGAAATATTCTTTTTAAAAATAGACAATTCTTCCAATAAAAAAAGGAATGCAATTCACCAGACTCTTGAAAATAGAAACTAACATATGTTGGCCAAAAATTAAAATGAAATTTTAATATGTCCAGTAATTTAAAAATAATTTATTAAAAAGATAAGCTTTCATTGTTTTCAGAATGACAAAAGGTAAATGAGGTTACATGATTTTATTAATAAATTTTGTTGTGTAGATTTAATATTTAAGTGACACAGTGCTTATTTAAAAGATAGTGTAGTTCCTTGGCATTTACTGAATTTTATTTATTTTATTTTTTGGTACTGGGGATTGAACTCAGAGGCACTCGACTGCTCAGCCACATGCCCAGCCCTATTTTGTATTTTATTTAAAGACAGGGTCTCACTGAATTTCTTAGTGCCTCACTTTTGCTGAGACTGGCTTTGAACTCGTGATCCTCCTGCCTCAGCCTCCCAAACTGCTGGGATTACAGGCATGCACCACAGCGCCTGGCTCTTAGTGACTTTTTTTTGCAGTGCTGGGGATTGAACCCAGGGTCTTGTGCTTGCAAGGCAAGCGTCTACCAACTGAGATATATCCCCAGCCCCAGTGACTTTTAATCATAATGTGAACCCTTAACTTCATTTAAAAATTTCTGTCATCAATAATGAAAGACCCTCATGGTCAATTTTCTTTTTTCTTTTTTTTGCTCTGATAGGGATAGAACTTGGTCTTACTTTGTGCCAGGCAAACAGTTATCATTGAGCTGCTATTTCCAGCTCATTGAAACCTGTTTTTTCTAGGATAGCAAGATAAATTCTGTTTTTGTGTTTAAGATTAAATCCTGTGTAGCCAGGTGGTGGAATATGCCTGTAATTACAGTGACTCGGAAAGGCTGAGGCAGGATGATTTAAAGTTTGGATCAACCTCAACAACTTAGTGAGACTCTAAGGACTTAACAAGACCCTGTCTCAAAATATAAAAAATTAAAAGGTATGGGGATGATGTAGCTCAGTGGTTAAGGTCCCCTGGGTTCAATCTCTGGTACAAAACAAAACAAAACAAAACAAAACAATAAGTGTATACTTAATGAGACTTTTTTTTTAATTGTTTTCAAAGAATAGTTATTTAAAATCATGTTTCATTATTTTATAGATAATGTATTTATAAGATAATAACTTTCTCTTCTGAAGACATCTTGAATCAGGTACCTACCAAAACCAGCTCATAGATTTAACTTTCCTTCCTAATGAGGATGAAAGTTCCTTGGACTTCGTAGCTTTATTGTTCCTAGCAGTTAGCTCCTCAGAATCACCAGACTTTTTCCCCATCCAGCAAACTTTTATGCCTTTTTAAAATTTGCTTTTTATAGTGTTGATGAGCTTTCAGATGACCTCAGGACTGCTCAGATGTTTTTATAAGAATGTTTTCTGTAACTCAGTTCTAAGAGTTTCTTAGACTTCTTTTGTGGGCTTGTTTGTAATTGTAAAGTCTAGTTTTGACTCTGCTGCTATTCTCTTTTGTGACCTTGAGCAAGACTTACCTCTTTTGGGTCTCAGTTTTCTTATTTGTTGAGTAAGAGTGTGTATACAGGGAGAATGTTTGTTTTACTTCCCAGTTAAGATTCTTGTTCATTTTGACCTCTGAGGGATAGGTAGGTTTTTAAAAAATTTTTTTTTTTTTTTGAACCAGGGATGGAACTCAGGGACACTCGGCCACTGAGACACATCCCCAGCCCTATTTTGTATTTTATTTAGAGACAGGGTCTCACTGAGTTGCTTAAGGGCCTCGCTAAGTCGCTGAGGCTGGCTTTGAACTTGTGATCCTCCTGACTCAGCCTTCCAAATCGCTTGGATTACAGGCGTTCGCCACCACGCCCGGTTTAAAAATTTTTTTGTTACTGTTTTTTTTTGGTTCTTATTCTGTAGATTGTTGTATAAAACCTTTTTGTTGTCCTTTTTAAAGCTTTCATTATAGAAAATTTCAAGCATACACAAAGTAGAAAGGATAAAGTGAACTGTTTTGTATCTGTTACCTTACTTCAACAATGATAATTTAGATAAGTTCGTATGCAGTTGTTTTTTAAAAAAATTTTTTTAAATTTATTTTTTAGTTGTAGATAGAAACAATACCTTTATTTTATTTATTTATTTTTATGTGGTGCTGAAGATTGAACCCATGTGCTAGGCAAGCATTCAACCACTGAGCTATGACCCCAGCCCTATTCAGTTATTTTTCATCTCTGTAACCTTCCATTTCCCCTGTATCTACTCCTGAATAATTTCAAAGAAAATCCCAATTTATGATCTTATCCATAGTTTATCCACAACACAGTAATCTTTTTTTTTTTTTTTTTTTTTTTTGTGCGAGGAATTGAACCCAGGGTTGCTTAACCACTAAACCACATCCTCAACCATTTTTATTTTCCATTTTGAGATAGGTGTTGCTGTGTTGCTTAGGGCCTTGCAATGTTGCTGAGCCTGGCTTTCAACTTGTCATGCTCCTGCCTCAGCCTCCTGAGCTTCTGGGATTACAGGCCTGTACTGCCACACCTGGTCCAACACAGTAATTCTTTAAATTATCAAATCTGTGGTCATGTACTAAAATTTCCTGCTAGTGTCATAATATTCTTATTTTCCCACTGTTTAATATTTAAACAAAGTATATGCATTGTATTTTGTTGAAAATATCTGTGGAGCTTTTAAGTCTATGATTCCTCCTTTCCAAACTTTCTTCCTTGCTATTTGTTGAAGAAACCAGGTTTTTTTTATTTTTATTTTTTGTGGTGCTGGGGATTGAACCCAGGGCCTTGCGCTTCCAAGGCAGGCACTCTACCAACTGAGCTATATCCCCAGCCCAGAAACCAGGTTTTTGACCTCAGAGTTTTCTAAATTCTGAGTTTTGCTAATTAGCTTCCCTTGATTTTAGTTGTTTCTCTCTGCTGATGATTTTAAACTGGCTAATGTAGATGCTTAACTGAGTCAGGTTCTATATTAGATGTAGAAGGCAATCACCAGTAATTTTTGCCTAACTGCATTATTTCATTAGGATTTTGCAAAACTATATTCTTTTCATTTATTGTTAGAACACATAAATATGTTCCTTTATCAGTTACTGATGACATTTTCTTAAAGAGAAGGCAGGCAGCATAAATATTTGGTTTTTCTTATTAATTTTCAGAACAGGGACTCGGTTTGCTAGCATCCTGCCAAGTTGTTTTTCTTTATTATCAAATTCATCTTTTTTATTTCCATATTTTCAATTGGTGCATTATATTTGTACTTAATGATGGGATTTGTACATGCATACCATATAACAACATAGTTTGGCTAATGTAATTCCCTAGCACTTTCCCTCTCACAAATTCATCTTTAATTATTAAAATTTAAACAGTGTGTACTATTTTGCTACCCTACTTGGTTTGCTCTTTACACAAAACATTGTATATAAACTTGATTAAAGAAGACAACTTTGAAGGTTTATAAAGGTCTGCTTCAAAGCAGTAAGGTTAAGATGTCTTCCATTTTGCCACAGTGCTGACCTTGGCACAGGTAGTCCACAGTGTGTCACTAAGGGGTTAATATTAAGGTACCATCACAGTGTTTTTATGTAATGCCATGTTTGAAAATGGTTATTGAACATTATAAAAGTTTTGTAAGTATTGTAGGTAGTAGGACTGCCTCAGAAATATCCTTTGTGTAATACTGCTTTGTCAAAAGAATGCTAATGGGAACAATAAGTATGTCTTTTACCTATTAGTTTGGGTGTGCTTGTAAGAATCCTTTAAGCTGAATTAAAATAAATTCGTAGTTTCAGTTTTTAGCAGATAGATCTTAACATATTAAACTTAATATTTGATAAGAGTTTAGGTAAAAACCTGTGCAATTTTTATCTTAAAATGATAATGTATATGTTGCTGGGGTACAGTGTGATGTTTTGATACACATATATGTGGTGGAATGATCAAGTTAAGCTGATTAGCATATCCATCACCTGACCTTTTTTATTTTCATGGTGTGCAGTTTGTTTTGTTACCAAACTTTTCAGTTCTATGTTTTTTTTCACTTTATCCTTTTAGGAATAGGGTTTAGTTGCATTGTTAGAACTTTAAATCTTCATAAGGTTATTAACCTTATGTAGTTATTACATAATATAAGAAGAATGATTTCTGATTATCTAAGATTTCTGTTCTCTAAAGATTCATCACTGGTGTCTAAGACTACTAATTAAACTATGTAATATGAATTCTCTTGCCTCCAGATGGTCATCCCCACCCAGGGTCAAGGATTTGATTAACAGTGCATTTCATATAGCTCTTATCAGTTAAAAATTAATTTTAAAAGATTAGTCTTGTATGTGGATTTTAGTTCAGTAGTTAACAGCTAGATACGTTTATCTGAAGTATAGAAGGTAAAATGACTTAAGTTTAATGTCTGAAGATTTTAGTTTATGAAATCTGTAGTAGGCACCATGTCTACTGTCTTTTGACATTATTTCTTAGTATGCTTAAGGCAAGGCAGACAAAGGGACAAAAATAGAGAACAACTTTATACCAGCTTTTGGAATTATGCAAATTCCTGGAATTTCTATAGAAAGGCATATATGTATCATAAACTTCCTATTTCATCTGCTGCCCTTGGATGGGTGTAAGATATATTTCTATTGGAAATTTAGTCTTTGTGGGAATGCTGCAGTTGGTCACCAGAATATATAGAAGAGAGAAACTGAAGTTTCCAAATTCTTAGGGATTAAGAATTTTTAGATATTAAATTCTTAAGTATTTCAAATTAAGCTATTTTTGTTCTGTCTGATATAAAATATTGAATGCATTTAACTGAATAAAAAAATACAAAGATACTTAAAAGTGTGGCATTTTGAAATGTGGCAATGGGGTTGAAATTCAGAGTTCATTAGTGGGTTTTTTTTTTTTTTTTTTTTAATTCAATTTACACTGAAAATTTTGCAGAGCTAACAGAGTTGGAGTCATGATTTAATTCCAGTTCTGCTTCTGGTCTTAGGGACCTGAAAGGAGATTACCTAGTCTTTTAATATATCAGTTTTCTCATCTGTTAAATGAAAACAAAAACTATTTTACATATCAAAGTTGTCAAGACTAAATTACACATTTGTGTCTGGAATATTATTCCCGGACACTTCCGTTTGACCTTGATATTATATGATAACAGAGGGCTGTATTCTCATTGTTTTATCAATAATAATGAAACTGTACTTATGAAGGTCTTAAATAATTTTTCATCTGTACTTATTTAGTCTTGCATTCAAACAGAGTACTTAATTATCTTGAATAATCATTTGAGTTTTTTTCTTCCCACTCTAAACCAAGTTTGTTTTGGACCTTGGTGATGCTCCATTTCCTGCTGTTGGCCTTTGTCCTTCTAAATCTGGAATATGACCGAAATAGATAGTTTTGCAGTGAGCTCAGAGTAAACTTCCTTTTCATAATAAAAGTTTTTCTTCATAATCAAAATAGAATTTAGAGATGTTTTATTCAGATAAAAAGGCAAGTACCTCTTTTTATACATATTTGGGAAAAATGGAAGGAATACTCTTCTAAGAAAATTGACAATTTATATATAGTACAATTTTGGTTATAATCCTATGTAAAACTCTTAGTGTGATGGACCAATACATGTCTACCTGTAAAATTGAACCTTAATTGAATTCTTATTAAGTCTCCATCACATACAAAATATGGAAATGGCTCTTGATTTTTCTATGGCTTAATGACCTTTTAAGGAAGGAAATATTCTTTGACTTTAAAGAAAATAAAATAACAATTATTAACAGCCTAAAGTGGATACCAGTGTGTGTTTGTTTTTAGAAGTTGGATGTGAAAACAAGAAGGATATATTTTATATCACTAGACCTGGGAATAGCCCTTAGGAAGTAAATGTTGATTTTGTGATTTGACTTGAGGATCTTACTCACTACTCTAAAAGTTGTTAAGATGCAAGAAAATTGTTTTATTCTTTCCTTTTGATTATTAAAATTTAAATTTCTTTGGTAGAAGGTAGAATTGGTAGTGCTTTATGTGTATACCTACAGTATAATTTGTAAATGTAGAAGAATCTAAATATTTTCCAAGTTTTTTTTTTTTTTTTTTTTTTTTTTTTTGAAACTGATCATCCCATTCATGAAGTTAGCTAGTACAAGACCATAAAGTTTTCAGGTAAGCATTCATGTGTGTAGAAATACTCCACATATAGATTTGGAGTTCAAAAAGGAAGTCTGCTGGAAATAAAGCACTGAGAGTTGCCATATTGGGAGTTATTTGAGTGTAAGAAGAGAATAAGGTAAAAGGAAATCCTAGAGAATATTATTTAAGAAGGTAGAGGAGGAGTCTAAAACGTTCATGTCTTAGGCATGTAATAAATTTTTTTTTCTGTTTTTTAAAAGAAAGATGGGGCTGGGGATATAGCTCACTTGGTAGAGTGCCTGCCTTGCAAGCACAGGGCCCTGGGTTCAATCCCCAGCACCGCAAAAAAACAAAAAACAAAAAAAAAGATAGAGGAAGAAGAGTTTGTAAGTAGTTTGAATGGAAAGAATTAAAAGTGACTGATGTTTCAAAGTAGAGTGATGTTATGAAGGGAGTAGTCAGGAACATCAGATTCAACACCAATCAGAGCATTGTGGACCACATATTGTACTCAATATCTCAGAGATTGTTGGTGGCTTTAGCAAAAGCAATTCTAAAAAAGAGATGATAAAAATACAAGATGCTTGTTTGTTGGGGTTTTTTTTGTGGCACTAGGGGATTTAACTCAGGGCTTTGTGTAAGCTAGGCAAGGACTCTATGTCTGATCTACATCCCTAGCTATTTAAGTTTTTATAATTTTAACTTTTAATTAGTCAATTCAGTAGACTTAAAATGATTGCCAAACTGTTTTTAACATTTTTTCCTGTTTCCTCCTAATTATTGTACTAAACTGATTAAGGAACTTTTTTTTTTTTACAATGCTGGGGATTGAACCCAGGGCCTTGTGCTTGCGAGGCAAGTACTCTACCAACTGAGCTATATCCCCAACCCTGATTAAGGATCTTGATTGATCTGTATACCAGAAGATCTGAAAGTTCTCAGATTCTCAGAAACCCATATGTAACTCCAGAGGTGTATAGTATGAAAAACTACTCTACAAATTGAACAGTCACTGATCACTTGGTACCAATGTAAATATGACCATTAAAATTGAATAACAATACTGATTACGTGGTAGTCATCCTTAGCCAGGGGTGGTGTCACATGTCTGTAATCCCAGCCACCTTGGAAGCCTAAGGCAGAAGGTGGGCAACTTAGTGAGGCCCTGTCTCAAAGTAAAAATTAAAAAAACTACTTAGGATGTAGATCAGTGTGGTAATGCACCCCTGGGATCATTCCCCAGTACCACAAAAGAAAAAATAAAAAAGTAGTCATCGCTAATATGCTTAAAGTAGGTAGGAGTTACTAGAAATAAGAAAACAAACTTTAAAAATTCTTACTGGAATTTAGAATAAAATTGCTGATAGCCCCAAAGGTTCTTGACTCCACTTTCAGAAATATAAGCTTTGATCAGTTATTAAATCTGAGGTACTACCTTTTCTTTCTTTGTTTTTTTGGGGGGGGGGGGTACTGGGGGTTGAACTCAACCACTGAGCCACATCCCCAGCCCTATTCTGTATTTTATTTAGAGACAGGGTCTCACTGAGTTGCTTAGGACCTCGCTAAGTTGCTGAGGCTGGCTTTGAACTGGCGATCCTCCTGCCTCAGCCTCCCAAGTGCTGGGATTACAGGTGTGCACCACCAAACCCAGCTGTACTACATTTTCTACAGCTTCCTTTTCCCTTCTACAAAATTAGGGGCACCTCTGCAGAGGATTTAGGAAATGGGACCAAGTACCCAATGTACAGTCTGCTTTTTTGATTACAATTATTTATATCCGTGCCATATGTAAAATGAACTTAAGAACTTAAAAACTCTTGTTCAGTAATGCTATCAGTCTTGAAACACAGACTTTTAAGATATATGTCATGCCCAAGCCGGGCATGGTGGCGCACGCCTGTAATCCAAGTGACTTGGGAGGCTGAGTCAGGAGGATTGCGAGTTCAAAGCCAGCCTCAGCAATTTAGCGAGGCCCTAAGCAACTCCGTGAGACCCTGTCTCTAAATAAAATACAAAATAGGGCTGGGGATGTGTCTCAGTGGCCAAGTGTCCCTGAGTTCAATCCCTGGTTCCAAAAAAAAAAAAAAAAAGATATATGTCATGCCCAATTGCTATTCTCTTAATACTAAGCACTTTGCTTTCAGAAGATACTATTGATATCCTCTATTAACCCAACATATAGTGGTGAAACTGAAATAGGAATGCTTCAATAAAGACTGTTCAGGGCTGGGGTTGTGCCTCACTGGTGGAGTGCTTGCACTGGGTTCAATCCTAAGTACCACATAAAAATAAAGAAATAAAATAAAGATATCATGTCCATCTACAACTAAAAACATATTAAGAAAAATGACTCTTCAACTGGGTGCAGTGGTACATGCCTGTCATCCTATCAGTTCAGGAGGCTGAGACAGGAGAATTGCAAGTTCAAAGCCAGCCTCAGCAACTTAGTGAGACCCTGTTTCAAAATTAAAAATAAAAAGGGCTGGGATGTGGCTTAGTGGGTTCAACCTGGGTTCAATTCCTGGTACCAAAAAAAAAAAAAAAAAAGGCTTTTCAAAAGGGAAGAGTGAGAAGTTTATAGAGGCATAATCATAACAGGAAAATTGCAAATATTGCCTACTCCCACTACCCTGGCTTCCATGATTTAACTCAGTCCTGTTCCTTGGAAATAGTTGCCCAGGCCACTCTTCTCGATTGCTGTTTACTTTTTTTTTTTTTTAAGTTGTCGATGGACCTTTATTTTATTCATTTATTTATATGCATTGCTGAGAATTGAACACAGTGCCTCACACATGCTAGGCAAGCGCACTAACACTGAGCCACAACTCTAACCTGGGGACTTTGGGAGTTCTTATTATTTTCTTTTTGCTATACCTGAAGAGGGCATCAGTGTGATTCTGTATGTATAAATTTTTAGTTTTTTTATTAGAGCATTATAATTGTACATAGTATTTTAGTTCATTTTGATGTGGAATTTGATTTCAATCCCTGTCTCCACTCATTCCCCCTTCCCTCCTCCTTTTTTCCCTTCTTCTTCCTCCATTCTACCGATTTTCTTTTCAAGCTTTTATTTTTCATAATTTTGTTTTTTTTTCCTTTCATGTGTAATTAAAATTTGCGGTGCTGGGGATTGAACCCAGGGCCTTGTACTTGCAAGGCAGGCACTCTACCAACTGAGCTATATCCCCAGCCGTATTCTTTTTAATTACACATGACAGTGGAATGTATTTTGACATATTATACATACATGGAGTGTAACTTCCCATTCTTGTGGTTGTATATGATGTGGAGTTAACATAGGAAAGTGATGTCGAATTCATTCTACTGTCTTTCCCATTCCTATCCCCCCTCCCACATTCCTCCCTGTCCAATCTGGTGAACGTCCACTCTGCCCCTGTCCCCCATTGTGAGTCAGCATCCACATATCAGAATATTTGGCCTTAGTTTTGGGGATTGGCTTATTTCACTTAGCATGTTAGCCTCTGGTGCCATCCATTTACTGGCAAATGCCATAATTTCATTCTTTATGGCTAATATTCCATTGTGTATATTTACAACATTTTCTTTATCAATTCATCTATTGAAGGGTACTTAGATTGGGTCCATAACTTAGCTGTTGTGAATTCAGCAGCTATGAACATTGACATAGCTGTGTCACTATAGAATGATGATTTTAAGTCCTTTGGGTATAAACTGAGGAGTGGGGTAGCTGGATCAAATGGTGGTTCCATTCCAAGTTTTCTGAGGAATTTCCCTACTGCTTTTAATAGTGGTTGCACCAATTTGCAGTCCTACCAGCAATGTTTGAGTGTACCTTTTTCCCTATATCCTTGCCAACACTTAATGTTGCTTGTATTCTTGATAATTGCCATTCTGACTGGGTGAGATGAAATCTTAGAGTAGTTTTTTAAAACTGTTCTGTTTAGTTATACATGACAGCAGAATGCATTTTGATTCATTGTATACAGATGCAGTACAACTTTTCATTTCTCTGGTTGTACACCATGTAGAGCCACACCATTCATGTAATCATACATGTACATAGGGTAATGATGTTTGTCTCATTCCACTATCTTTCCTTCCCCTGCCTCCTCCCATACCCTCATTTGCCTCTACACAATCCAATGTTCCTCCATTCTTCCCTTACCCACCTCCCCTTATGTATCAGCATCCACTTATCAGAGAAAACATTCAGTCTTTGGTTTTTTGGGATTGGCTTATTTCACTTAGCATGATATTCTCCAACTCCGTTTACCTGCAAATGCCATAACTGTAATTCTTCTTTATGCTGAGTAATATTTCATTGTGTATAAAAGGTATACTCATTCATTGCTGGTGGGATTGCAAATTGGTGCATCCACTCTGGAGAGCAGTGTGGAGATTCCTCAGAAAACTTGGAATGGACCCACCATTCGATCCAGCTATCACTCTCCTCAGTTTATACCCAAAGGACTTAAAGCAGCATACTATTGATGCAGCCACATCAATGTTTGTAGCAGCTCAATTCACAATAGCTAGATTGTGGGACCAACCTAAATGCCCTTCAATACATGAATGGATAAAGAAGCTGGGTGGGCTGGGGATATAGCTCAGTTGGTAGAGTGCTTGCCTTGCATGCATAGGACCCTGGGCTCAATTCCCCCTCCCCCCAAAAACTGTGGTATATATACACAATGGAATATTAGAGTAGTTTTAATTTGCATTTCTCTAATGGCTAGTGATGTTGAACATTTTTTCACATATTTGTTGACCATTTGTATTTCTTCTGTGAAGTGTCTGTTCAGTTCCTCAGCCCACTTGTTGACTGGGTTATTATTATTATTATTATTATTTTTGGTGTTAAGTTTTTTGAATTCTTTATGTATTCTGGTGGTCAATGCTATATCTGGAGGTGCAGGTGGCAAAGACTTTCTCCCACTCCTTAGGTCTGTCTTCATGTTTTTGATTGTTTCATTTGCTGTGAAGGTTTTTAGTTTGATACAATTCCATTTATTGATTTAAAAAAATTTTTTTTAGTTGTTCATGGGCACAATACCTTTATTTTGTTTATTTTTATGTGATGCTGGGGATTAAGCCCAGTGCCTCATGAGTGCTAGGCAAGTGCTCTGCCACGGAGCCACAACCCAGCCCCATTTATTGATTCTTGATTTTACTTCTTGTACTTTAGGAGTCTTGTTAAGGAATTTGGTTCCTAAGCTGACATGGTGGAGGTCTGGACCTATTTTTTCTTCTAGTAGGCACAGGATCTCTAGTCTAATGCCTTGGTCCTTGATCCACTTTGAGTTGAGTTTTTTGCAGAGTTAGAGATAGAGGTCTAATTTCATTTTTAATACATATGGATTTCCAGTTTTTTTAGCATCATTTGTTGAAGAGGCTATCTTTTCTCCAATGCCTTTGTCTAGTATGAGATGAATGTATTTATGTGTGTTTGTCTCTGTGTCTTCTATTCTGTTCCATTGGTCTTCATGTCTGTTTGGTCTTTTGTTATTTTTGATTATACTCTGTGTATATATATATATGTATATGTATATGTGTACATATATATATGTGTGTATATATATATATACACACAGGTGAAATTCCCTGTATATCCATATGTGCACATAATGTGATTTCTTTAAATTCATTCCGTATTTCCTTCCCTTTCCTGCCTTCTCCCTCCCTCTCAGTCTCCTTTTCTACTCCACTGATCTTTTATACATCTTTGTGATATCTGATCATTTCCCCCCTTTTCCCTAATTTTGCTGTAGCTTCCACATATGAGAGAAAACATTTGACCTTTGATTTTCTGAATCTGGCTTACTTCACTTAGCATGATGTTTTCCATTTCCATCCTGAATGGATAGTTATTTAAAGTTTATGAAATACTTAATCAGGCTTAGTGGCATGCAGCTGTAATCTCAGTGACTTGGGAGGCTGAGGCTGCAGGATCACAAGTTCAAGGCCAGCCTCAGCAACTTACCGAGTCCTTAAGTAGCTTAATGAAACTCTGCCTCAAAACAAAGGGCTGGAGATGTGGCTTAGTGGTTAAACACCCCTGGATTCAATCCCAGTATCACCAGTATCAAAAACAAACAGACAAAAAAAACCCATAAAGTAAAATTTGAAATCATTCTTACTAGGTATTGGCATATTCTAAACCTGCTTCTAGTATTCTTTCTTTTATATGTGTTAAAGTTGCTTACAGGCCTTTCCTGGATGTCACATGCTTTCCTTTCATTAACATTTTTGCTTTCATCTATCTAATTGACTATGACTTCACTTACTTCACCTGAGGGCATGCTTTTCTAGTTAGTCAGTTTTCCACTAAGGTTGTAAGCCCAGATGTAAAAAAAACCAAGGCAATCAGGATGGAAAAGTCCTAAGTCATCAGGGACGGCTTAGTGGAAGAGGTGGCATTGATCAAGGGAGATTGTTTAATTATTTGTTAAGTTTTGGTACTGAGGATTGAACCCAGAGGTGCTTTACCACTGAGATACATCCCTTATTTTTTACATGTGATTTTTTTTTTTTTTTGGAACTGGGGATTGATTTAGGGGCACTCAGCCACTGAGCTACATCCCCAGCCCTATTTTGTATTTTATTTAGAGACAGGGTCTCACTGAGTTGCTTAGTGCCTTGCCCATGCTGAGGCTGGCTTTGAACCTGCAGTCTTCCTGCCTCAGCCTCCCGAGCTGCTGGGATTCCAGGCGTGTGCCACCAGGCTCGGCTGATTTTGTTTTGAGTTAGGGTCTCACTAAGTTACTAAGGTCTCACTAAGTTGCTGAGACTGGCTTTGAACTTGAGATATTCCCGAGTCTTGTTCAAGGTTTTAAAGAATGTATAGTAGCTTAACAGTAGAAAAAGGTGTTCAGGCAAGCATAAGGCATAACCAAAAAGTACAAAGAAAAGGCCTTAGTATAGATTTTTATTTCTGGTAATAAAGTATGCTATGTTTGAACTAACCTGTATTCTGAAATTACTCAAATTTCTGGATAAAAATGAACTATCTTGAAAGTTTTGAAAAGCTGGCAAGAGAGCAAAGCATTAGAAAGTGAAATCTTAGTGAAAACAGGAACATCAGTAAATGGAAACCATTTTTGCCTGTTGAACTTGAGCTTTTGTTTACCTGGCTTTGAGGGTAGACAGAATTCAAAGCCAACAAACTATCCAGAATGAGAAATATAGATTTTCCATTATGATCTAAAGGCTTAACCTTTGGTATAAAGGTGAACTAGGACTAAACCCACTTCACTAACTTCCACTTGGGGACTTCAGAGAAAAGTGCCTTGAGTAAGAATCAACAGGAGACAACAGAAACAGATGAGGGAAACAGGAAAGACTGAACATGTTGATACTGGATTGCATAGATTATAAAATTAGTATGAGAACTGTGATTAAAGAATTAAAATCAAATGAACAGATTTTTATGTTTTATAGAATTAAGAGCATTGATTATAAAATATAGCATTTTATGGAACACATAAAAATGCTGGTAGCTAAAATTGCAGTTTAATAAATTCATAAATTGTAGTTTAATACTTTTATTCATGAAGTATGAATTGATAATATGTGAATACCTATTACCTGGTTTGCACATGGATAGGCCATGACAAATACATTAGCTACCTCCCTAAGGACAATTGTAAGATGCATTTTAATTTTAAAGACTAATTTTTTTTAAAGTGTAAAGCCAGGTAATGCCAAATGCCTGTAATGCCAGTGACTTGGGAGACTGAGGCAGGAGGATCACAAGTTCGAGGGTCAGCCTGGTCAACTTAGCAAGACACTGTCAAAATCAAAAAATAAAAAGGGTTGGGAATGTAGTTCACTGGTGAAGTGCCATTGGATTCAGTCCTCAGTACCAATTAATAAATAAATAAGTAGGTAAATAAATAAAAATTGGTAGTTAAAAAAAACCTCAGTAATTTTCAGTAATTGATAGAACAGAAACAGTAAAGGTTTCATTACGATGTATTTATGTAGACTTAACACTTGATGTACATTCCTTTCAAGTACACACGTATATTTACTAAGAATGAGAATATAATAGATCTTAAAATAAGTTTGAACAGATTTTAAATTATTGAAATAATAGAGTATTTTTTTGGCCAGAATGTAGTTAAGAAACTTATAGCAAGAAGATTAAAAAAAAGAAAATCCCTTGAAAATAAGAAATATGCTTTTAAAATTAAGTCTGATTGAAGAACAAGTAATAAAGGAAAATTAGACTTTTAAAAATTGATTGAAGAAAATACATTTCAGAATTTGACAGTAGGGTAGCTACTGTATTAGGAATATTTATGGCTTTATGTTAGAAATGAAAAAAAACCCTGAAAATTAGTCATCTGTGGCACCCATCTTCTAAGATCCCTTTCTCCTATTATTTAGTCTTGTGCAGTTCCTTCCTGCATTCTACTAGTGTTAATCTTTGTAACCAAGAGAATTTGGCAAGTTACACTGTGTCATTTCTGAAATTAGGTTATAGAAGACACTGTTGTTTCCATCTCAATTTTTTTTTTTTTTTTTTTAAATTTGGGGAAATTTAGCTGCTCTGTTGTGATGCTCAGTGGAGAGGCCCATCTTATAAAGAACTGATGCCTTTTGCCGGTTACAACATGAGTTAGTTTTTAAGTGGTTCTCCCAATCTAGTCAAGCTTTGATATGACTGCTTTCTGAGCAAGGCATTGTAAAAAGCTGAGTCATTACCACCCAATTGAGTTGCCTTAGAATTCCTTCTCTTTAAGAAACTGTGAAACAATGCATGTCATTTTAAGCTGCTGAGTTTTAGGGTAATTTGTTATACAGGAATGGATAATTAGTACCTCAGCCATTTAAGAAGATAAAAGAACAAAATGAACCAAAGAGCGAAGGAAACTAGTATTTTTTAAAATTTTAAAATTTTATTTGTTCTAATTAGTTGTACATGACAATAGAATACATTTATATGTTTTGATAGATCCTATATAAATAGAGTGTAATCTCTCATTTTTCTGATTATACATGTTGCAGGATCACATTGGTTATGCAAAATTAGTATTTTTATGTGAAAATTCTCAATTTTTTGTATTTTCAGTTTCAGGGAAAAACTGTGTATCGGAAGTGGTATGTATTAAGGAATAGACAAATTTACTTTCCATTATATTCTGAGGATGAATAGCATAAGCACAATCTGTATCTGGATATGCTCTTTTTTTTTTTTAGAAATTTTTTCACAGTACCTTTTTTTTTTTAAACATTTTTGAAAGATGTTGGTGGACTTTTATTTTATTCATATATGTGGGGCTGAGAATCAAGCCCAGTGCCTTACACATGCTAGGCATGTGCTCTACCACTGAGCTTCAGCCCCAGGATATACTCCTGGATAGTATTTGAGGATATACTCTTGAAAACTGAGAATCTGAAAGTGGGATTGAACATAAATATCTCTTCGTAGCTGGGCCTGGTAGCACGTGCTTGTAGTCCAAGCTACTCAGGAGATTGAGGCCAGAGGACCACAGGTTCAAGGTCATCTTCAGCAACTTAGTGAGACTGTCTCAAAAAAATAAAAATAAAATAAAATAAAAAATAAAGTCTTCCATCTGCAAATCTTTCTGCTAGTCATATTCATATCATAAATTACATTTTTTGGCAGAAATTATCCATTATGACTAAACTTGATGGCAGAGATTGTAATATTGATTGTGGTAGCCAACATGTTAAGTGCCAGGTATTGCTCAGTACTTTCTGTGTATTATTTCATTTAGCAATCTCAACATCTCTGAGGTAGGAAATATTATCTTCGTTTTTAGGTGAAGAATAGCTCAAAGAAGTAAGGTAGGGAACCTTTCCTTAGTCACACAAATAGTAAATGCAAAGAGACTTAAGAGGAAAACAGTAATATTTAAATAATTTAGCATGGGGGATCTTGAAATAGTTAATTGTGTATGGCATAGAGCATTTCCATTTGTAGAAGTCCTAATTTTGGTACAAAGTAGGTTTTGAAGATAATATTAATTAATACTTATTGAGAACATACTTGTGTGCTTGGCATTGTTGTAAGCCTGTTACAGGTATTAGGTTATTTAATTTTTACAACCAATCCTGTAAGATAGGTTATGTATCATTTTTTCTTTCTTTCTTTTTCTTTTTCTTTTTTTTTCTTTTTTTTTGCTGTGCTGGCAATTGAACCCAGGCCCTTGTGCATGGTAGGCAAGTGCCCTCCCACTGGATTACCTAACCCATTGTGTTTGTAGAGAAAGAAATTGGTGTGAAAACACAGGGTGACTTGTTGAAGAAGGTAACATCAGGGATTAAAGTCCAGGTAAAACTGAATTGTCCCCAGCACTCCTGTACTAGTTAACACATTTGTGTGTTGTGTTACTAAAGAATGTGTAAATGGGGAGATAGTTTTACTGTGGTGGTGTTCAGTGTACCAAACCCATCTTTAGTCATGAAAGGGACTAAGCTTAAGGTTTAAATAATATTGTTTCTGAATATGTGGAGATCTTTCTTTTTGTGGCTTTTAGGATTTTTTTCAGGTTATTGGCTATTTTTTTGTTAACTTTTTTTAGCCTTGAATTTACTGATCCTGACTAAATTCCACTTTTATTCTTTTTGCCTACTAAAGCTCGAGTTTAAAATTTGCAGTGGAAAGAGCACTTACTGGGTTCATGTAGCCTTGCATTTTAATTGTAGCGCTTTAATTATTAGCTGTATGATTTTGGCCAAGTTATATATCCTTAGACTGTCCCATTTATAACATGTAAAATGGGTAGAACGTAAACATTTTCTGGATAGTTCTAAGGAGCAAATAAAATGACATATTGCAAAGATGCCTGCTATACCACTTAGTAGTACATGGCAGATGCTTTAAAATTTCCAAGTGCTTTTCATCTTAGTAAATGAAACAGCACCATTTCTTTCCTTATATTTGCTCAGATTCCCAGGAGAACTCTGTGTTTGCCAAACACTCAGTAGTTCTGACCTTTAGAATTTGAACCAGATACTGTAGAGTTCCTAAATAAAATATGAAGAGAATTGTGTTAATTTTTTATAGTGTTGTGGGACTGTTTTGTGTTTAACTCTTACCAAGAAGTAATCCTCTGCTTTATTAGAAAAGAATTGGGGTAAGGAAAACTCCAGGTATTTGCATTTCTAGAGTTCTTCCAGAATGGATAAGTGAACAAATGAATAGATGAATGATATTATAGTTGGAAATGTAAAAAGCAAATAATAAGACTCTTGAAAAAATTTCTCACAGATTGGTTTTGTCTAAAATACTTCCATCTTCTGATTTCTCAGAGATGATGTAGATAGGGGTAATTTATAAGCTGATTTTGGAACAGTATATTAATAGAAAAAACAAATACACAAAAGGTCAGCAGTCCCTGTGTATTCTGGGAACATACTTTTAGATTCTGAATTGTATAATATTTTTATTTTAGGGAAATAAGTTGCTTACATTTTTTTTGTCTAAGAGTTTAAGCAATGATGTTTAATTACTAAGTAACTAAGTTTCCTGAATCATATGTTGAAATTAAACTGTAATAAAGAAATGTTAAAGAGGCAGAAAAAATGAGCATCATTTTAAAGATATAATTTGTATTTTTAAAGAATTTCTGAGGGATCATAGTTTTTTCAGCTTAGCTTTATTGAGATGTCACTTCTGGTCATAAAATGCATATATTTAGGATTTGGGTTGTAGCTCAGTGGTCGAGCACTTGCTTTGCATGTGTGAGGAACTGGTTTTGATCCTCAGCATCACATAAAAATAAATAAATAAAATAAAGGTATTGTGTCCATCTACAACTAAAAATTTTAAAAAATGAATATATTTAAAGTGTCAAAGGTGATGAATTTTGATACATGCAAATATTTGGGTAACCACTACTTTAATCATTTTTATTCTTGAATGGTATTCCATTGTATTGATATGCCACAATTTATCTATTAACTTGTTAATAGAATTTTTGTTTGTTTCCAGCTTTGGATTATTAAAAATAAAGCTTTTGAGAGCATTTTTGTACAGTGTTTTTGTGACTCTTTTCAATTTGGGAGACTGAAGCAAGAGGATTGTAAGTTCAAGGACATCCTCAACAACTTAGTGAGACCCTGTCTCAAAATAAAAAGGGTTGCCAAGAATGTAGCTCAGTGGTTGAGCACTCCTGGGTTTGATCCCCAGTACTGCATAAAAAAGAGTAACTTGAAGGGTCAGGAATGTAGCTTAGTGGTAGAGTGCTTGCTTAGGGTGTGTGAGGCCTTGGGTTCAGTCCCTCTATCACAAAAAGAAAAAAAAAAAAAAGACTGGAAGAAGATGAGTGGTTAGTCATTTAAGTCTCTGGGAGATGAATGTTCTGCTGCATAGAGAAAATAAACAGTAAAGGTCTTAGGGTGGGTACATGTCTGATATGTCCAAGGAACAGCCAGGAGGCCAGTGTAGTACAGGTAACACTAGATAAGATTACGGTGATATAGGAGGGCAAATTGTTTAGTGTCTTATAGGACATTTTAAATACCCGAGCTCTTTGAGTGACATAGGAAGAAATTTTAGGGTTCATTATACTTAATACACATTTTAAAATAGCACATAGCTCTTCCTGAATACTACTTAGAGATATATTATTTTTTCTTTAGATAGCTACTTAATAGGTGTGAAAACATTAATTTTCTTGACAAGTATACCTAATATTATGATTTTATTTCAGAAAGATCCAGATTACCTGAAGCTGTGGTTGGACAATTTTGTTTCTAGCTATGAACAATTCTTAGATGTTGACTTTGAAAAACTGCCTACCAGGTATGTGGTAACACTAATTTCTTACCTTTCGTTCCTGTTTTTTTTTTTTCTTTTAGTTGTAGATGGACACAATACTTTTATTTATTTTTATTTATTTTTATGTGTGCTGAGGATTGAATCCAGGGCCTCACATGTGCCAAGAAAGCGCTCTACCACTGAGCTCCAACCCCAGCCCATCATTTCCGTTTTAACATAAAAATCACTGGTGACATACTACAAGGATGGCAATTATATTAACGCTCTTGATATCCTGCATACCCTGCTGTCATCAGACATCCCTGATTAATCATAGCTGTCTTTCTTGATATTAGACCTGAATTCTAGAAGCCTTTTCTCTGCTTTGGTGAGACACTACCTACTGGGTGTCCCACAGTTCACTTAATTTCTGGCACTATCTACCCAACATTAGCACCAGAGTTTACAAATAAGGGCTAAGACCTCATAAAACTGCCCTCACTTTAGACATCAGTCACAGGCTTGGGGGACACCCGAGTTTCTTACCAACTGACTGTAAATTTGGCACTATTTTTTTCTTTTCATTTTTTTGTAGTTGTAGTTGAATAGAATGCCTTTTTAAAATTTGTTTATTTTTATGTAGTTCTAAGGATTGAACCCAATGCCTCACACTCTGCCTCTGATCTGCAGCCCCAGCCCAAATTCAGTGTTCTTATTCACTCCATTTTAGTCAGTTTTCATCACTGTGACCAAAATACCTAACAGGAACAACTTAGAGGAGGGAAAATTTCTTTGGGGCTCATCAGAGGTCTCAGTCTATTGACAGCAGAGTCCATTGTCCTGGGCCTAAGGGGAGACAGGACATCATGGCTAAAAGGCAGGGCAGAAGAAAGCAGCTCACCTCTTGATGGCCAGGAAGCAGACAGACAGGAGGGAAGGAGGAAGCAGCCTGCAGGGAAGAAGAACCTTTCCAGGGCATGCCTCCAGTGACTGTCTTCCTCCTGCCACTCCCCCACCTGCCTACAATTACCACCAAGTTCGTCCATTCACATGAGGATGGACAGATCACAATCTAGTTTTCACGTCTGAACACTCCTGCATTAACACAGGAGCTTTTAGGGGGCACCTCATATCCTAACCATAATACTTCCTCAGGCTCAAGTAGTTCCCTAGATTGACTCAAAAGAACTCACTGAAAGTGCTGAAATTATGATTAAGTTTTATTAGAAAAGATATACATAGGACAAGGTCTAGAAGGGTCCTGGATGCAGAGCTTCTGTGTCTTTACTTTATGGAGTCATAACATATTACCCTCCCTCAACATCAGTGTGTTTCATCAATCAGGAAGCTCTTCAAGCTTAGGGTGTTCAGAGTTTTACTGGGGTCTTACTACATTAATGTCCATGTGATAGAGCTCAGTCTCTAGCCCCTCTCCCTGCCCAGGAGGTTGTGAAGGTGAGTCTCACGCTTGGTTTTTCTGATGTGACCAGCTTCTCTATTAAAACTGCTTTAAGGCCCTTCCCCACCCTACCATGAGTAACTTCATTTGCATAAACTCAGGTATAGTCCGAAGGGACTTGTTATGAATAACAAAGGATGCTCCTATCATTATGGTTCCTATGGTTTTTGAAGCTCAGTTCTAGGAAATTGGGATGAAAACCAGATATATAGTCTTTACTGTAACACATATATGTGAGTTGAAGCATATCTTTTCTTGGCCTTGGAGTTGAGTCTTAGAAAACATCTTAGAGGAACTAAAGCATTTAGATTTTTTAAAACTAGATTTTTAAATAATCTAAAATAGGAGGAATTAAAATTTTATGAAAAAGTGCTATTGCAAGCACAGATCTTTTTTTCCATTCTTCTGTCCATTACCATTTTTGGACTTTTAGGCTACTTTGAAGGCCTAGTACTTGTCTGGGAAGAGGAGGTTGGCTGGGGTAAAAAGCAGGAGAAATAAAGAGAGGCATTGAGCTACAAAGGGAGTTCCAGTAATAGATGTGTGTTGAGGAAGAAGGAATAGATAGTGGTTGACGATGAGAAAGTATCTGAAGAATTAAAAATCTGCAAGGAGGAAAGTGCAGTAAGCCCTAGTACTGCATTCCGAAGGTAGAGTTGAGTCTGAAGAATGAAATCAGGGCCAAATCATGTATTTTTCCACTCCCTCCCTCCTTCCATCTCTTCCTTCCTTCCTACTACCATGCTAGGAGTCAAACCCAGGGCTTTGTGTATGCCAGCAAGTACTCTACCACCAGCTGTAGCTCTAGCCCTAGGGGCCAAATCACAAAGTATCATGCATTCTATATCAATGTATTTGATTTTGCTGTTATGAATGATAAGAATGCGATTAAAAACTTTTCTGTGTGAGAATATCACAGTCAAGTTTGCTTTCAAATGTCACCTTGGTGGCATTGTAGAGGTTGATTTGGAGAAGGTTGAGATTGGAGGAAAGAGGTAATTATGACAACTCAGAGAACAAACCCTTAGAGCTTTGGACCAAGATATGAAACTCAAGAAAATTCACAGTTTATTATTTATAAATTCGCCTACTGCATGATTTTGTTTTATTAGAATATTAGTTGTGATAGGCTTATAAAGGCTGAAAAACATTAAGTCTTAAGGTGTCTTCAAAATAAGGTTATGCAGTGTTTTTACCAATAAAAGAATATTCTTACTGTTTGTGCTTATAAGTACTTTATTTTTAGGACTGGTAATTTAGCTCAGTAGCAGAGCCCTTGTCCAGCATGTGCAAGGCCCTGGGTTTAAGCCCCAGCACTGAAAGGAAAAAAAAAAAAAAACACACCAAAAAAAAGAACGACCTTTTTTTTTTTTTTTTTTGTACTGGGGATAGAACTCAGGGGCACTCCACCACTGAGCCACATCCCCAGACCTATTTTGTATTTTATTTAGAGACAGAGTCTCACTGAGTTACTTAGGGCCTCACTAAGTTGCTGAGGCTGGCTTTGAATTCGTGATCCTCCTGCCTCAGCCTCCCAAACTGCTGGAATCACAAGTGTGCGCCACCATGCCCGGCAGTAGTACTTTTATTTTAATAATTTTCAGGTCTCTTTAAATCATGGACATAAGGATTTTATGGAGTTAGGATTTGGGCTTTTGAATGTTTGGAATTTTGGAACAAGGCTTCTGAGGTTTCTAAAGTAGGATGTTACCATCCATAACATGTCTTTTTTTATTGAAAGATCATTTAGAAAACATCATGTAGACTTATATTGCCTCTATGTTTAACTTAAGATATAGAATGCTAAGAACATTGCTTTATTTATAATGTAATTGATTTACTTGAAATTGTGTTTTTTATATCTGTGTCAAAAAGTTGAATGGTGAATTCAGAGTTTATTAATGCAGAACACTCAAAATTTCAAGTGCAGACTGTAGATGTTCAGTAGTCAGAGAGTGGTACAGATTTTCAGAGCATAGAATTTTGCACAATTTATTTCCAGAAGTAGGAAAGTACTTCTAAGTTCTTGAATACTCATTGTATTAGGAGTGTGAACAGAAATTTCAACTTTACAAGTCATATTCTAACCCAATGTGAATTTTATAATGAAAGCTAATTTTTAAAAAAATCTCCAAATTTGGGGCTGGGGATATAGCTCAGTTGGTAGAGTGCTTGTCTTGTAACCACAAGGCCCTGGGTTCAATCCCCAGCACCGCAAAAAAACAAAAAACAAACAAAAAAATCCAAATTTTTCTTTTTTCTGTAAGTTAATTATTCTGTGTGTGTGAGTGTGTGAGAGTGAGTGTGTATATCTCGCTGGGGATTGAACCCAGGGTCTCATGCATACGAGGCAAGCACTTTACCACTGATGAACACCTCCAGTCCTCATTATTCTTTTTTGTATAGTGCAGGGGCCTGTGCATATAGCAAGTGCTCTACCATTACTGAGCTACATTCCCAGCCCTCAAAGCCAGTTATTCTTGACTGTCTAGTTATTTATTTAAAGAATATGCAAATATAGACGGGGTGACCAAGGACAAGGAAATACTCTTTAAATAAATATTATGGAATATTGGAAAAATCCATTGTTTTCTTTGTTGTTGACATATGTTTTTAGAAAAGGGAGACAAATGATTTAAGTAGCTTTTAAAATTACATTTAAATCTTTGTTTATTATTTTGAAGTTTCTGGTTTTTCTGAGCATTTCCTATTAACTCTTCAGCTTATGAGAGAATGAAAGAATTCAAAGTTGTAAGTCAAGTAGTTCCAAAACTAAAATGAAACATGGTATTTTTATAACATGGTTATAGAATCTGGCCATCTTTGTGATGTGCTTTGTGGTTTTGTTTTCTGTATAATTTAGTTAAAATTAGGTGTTCATTTTATAAAACCACTTCCTTAATTTATGTTGTAGGGTGATTCAGAAAGATAATGATTATATTTATCATGTGTATTTGTGTGACTCCCAGTGATCTCCTTCAGAGTTTTCTGTCTACAGTGATTAAATAACCTTTCACCCGGTGTAAATTACTAGTAATACTTCATATTAAACATCTGAAAATGAGATTGCTGCAAATTATAATAGTCATTTAATCATAGAAATTCTTTACTTTCTTGAGATTTGGGCATTCTTAATAGAGGTGGAGAAATTAGTATACAGTGGCGTATGAAAAAATTCTTAGACTTTAGTGATGGTCTGTTTAAAATATATTATTTTAATAATTCTTAACATATTTCACAGCAGAAATGCACATTGACGTTCTGATTTCAAAGCCCAGTGAAATAGGGCAGATGATATTAAAATTTTATAATTAGGGAACTTCAGAGATCATATGACCAGTTTCATGTTCCAGAGGTAGAATTTAGTGTCCAGGCCTTTAGACTTTGAATCTAGGTATGTGTTTTTATTGTGAGAGACACACTAGAGGAGGCATTCATATCTTGTGTTAGCTTTTGCTTTTAAAGAATCGTATGGTCTTATTACACAGAAATCATTTGTAACAAAATCTTGTTATGTGACTTTAAAAAGTGATGCTCATGGGTTGGAGTTGTAGCTCAGTGGTAGAGTGGTTGCTTAGCACGTGTGAGGCACTGGGTTCGATCCTCAGCATCACATAAAAATAAGTAAAATAAAGGTCCATCAATAACTAAAACAAAATTTTTAAAAATGATGCTCATGCTTGTGGTGTTCATTCATCTTTTAAAAAAATCTTCTCTCTTTGATCAAATGGCTTCATGAGTGTATAATATAGGTCATTGGTGTTCAGGAAACAGATGGCAAATAATAATACTTTGTTTTTGTTCACTGGTTATTGTTTCTTTTAGAAATGGTATACATACAAACTGGGCATGGTGGCACCCGCCTGTAATCCCAGTGTCTCAGGAGGCTGAGGCAGGAGGATCACAAGTTTGAGGTCAGCCTCAGCTGACCCTGTCTCGAAATTTGGAAAAATAAAAAGGAGAGCTAGAGATGTGGTGCAGCTGTTAATTACCCTTGGGTTCAATTCCTGGTATCAAAAATAGCAAAAGTAAATTAAGTTAAAAAATGAATGAATGAATGAAAAAAAGAAAGAAAAGATCTAGGATGTAGTTCAGTGCCCAAGCACCACTAGGTTAAATCTCTAGTGCACTCTAAAACAGCAACAAACCCAAAAAGAAATTGTATACATACGTGTAATATTTCTAAGTAGAAAGTTGATTAATTTATATTCTAAATGTTTTCTTTAAAATAAGAACACTTGAAAAGAGTCTCTTTGTCTCCCCTGAAATAAGGCTAATCATCCTATTCTAATAATCTTGTAGTTGTGAATCATTTGGTTATTCCTTACAGATAAGAAGGCATACAATATCTGGAAAGAATTTTGAAAATTCTTTAGGATAACTGAAAATGGAGTTCATTTCAGTGCTAGAATTTTCTTCTGTTCTTTCAGCAGTCCTTTCTTTTTCTGCCCCTTGCATTGTAGGGTAGATGATGTGCCTCCAGGAATATCTCTGCTTCCTGACAATATTCTGCAGGTTCTGAGGATCCAGCTGCTACAGTGTGTTCAGAAAATGGCAGATGGGTTAGAAGAGCAACAACAAGCCTTATCACTTTTGCTGGTCAAGTTCTTCATTATTCTTTGCAGGTATTTGGTACAAAAATAAAAAACACCAATGATCTGTTTTAAAATAATCATTACTAAAATAGTAACATATTATTAATAATATTTGTTGGTTGTTTGGATCTTTAGAGATATACAGGTAGGAATTTCAAAGGTTGCTTTAAAGACGATGACAAGAGTTTGTAGTTCAGAAAGAAATGATAACACCAGTATTTTCTTTGTGATTCTCAACCATTAATGTACACAGTTTCTAAATAAAATACAAAATAGGGCTGGGGATGTGACTCAGTGGTTGAGTGCCCCTGAGTTCATTCCCTGGTACCAAAAAATAAAAACAAAACCAAAAAAAAAAAAAAAAAACAAAAAAAACCTCTTCCTTTCTTTTTTTATAAAATACTTTCATTTTATTCTTTATTATTATTATTTTTTTAATGTGGTTGAGGATTGAACCCAGTGCCTCACACATGCTAGACAAGCACTCTACCACTGAGCCACAACCCCAGCCCCTCTTCCTTTCTTTATGTACTCTTTGATGGATCTAAGTAGAGGTGTTAATCTTTAAATTATTGTTTTTTAATTGTTGTGAAGATAAGAATGATAACTCCCAAATTCCTTACATGTTAAACCAGAAAATGAAAGTCCCACTTATTTTGGGAGAATCTAAAGGGTTTAGATTTAAAAAAGGCAGATAGCAAGTTTTGACAAATAAAGGCAAGACTAGAGTCACAGTCATTCAAAATGGATATTTTCGTAGTTTGTGGTTTTGCCACTTCGTGGGTTCTGTTCACCACAATAAACACACTTTTGAAATTTTAATGTAGTTCCGATTCTACTACTCCCCTGAATTTCAGATGGACAGCTGTAAGGAATATTTATGATATTATAACTAAGATCTTTCCTATTAAGTATACAAAAATAATCCTCTTTGTAGGACTGTAATGAAATCAAATAACCTTGACTAATGAATTTAATTTTGTAGTTATATTAGTCAGTGTAACTATACTTTCATTTGGACTTATGTATTCTTCCTTTGCTAATTTAGTTTTTTGTTTTTTGTTTTTTTTTGATACTGGGGATTGAAGCCAGGGGTGCATAACCACTGAGCCATATCCCTATATAGAGACAGGGTCTTGCTGAGTTGTGTAGGGCCTCGTTAAGTTGCTGAGGCTGACTTTGAACTTGCAATCCTCCTACCTCAGCCTCCTGGGCTTCTGAGATTATAGGCATGCGCCATGACCCAGCCACTAATTCAACTTTAACTGTGTAAAAAGTTATATTCACTTTTTAATCTTTATTAGGAGATTATTCACATATCATATAATTCAACCATTTAAATGTATCATTCAATGCTTTTTGCCAGATGTGGTGGCACATATCTCTAATCCTAGCTACTTGGAAGGCTGAGGCAGGAGAAATGCAAGTTTGAATCTAGCCTTGGCAATTTAGCAAAATCCTGTCTCAAAATAAACTAGGACTGGGGATATAGCTCCGTGCTTATATAGCATGTATGAGGTCCTGAGTACTGAGAGAAAATAATAAAGTATTGTTCAGTAGTTTTAAATATATTTAGAACATATTTGTCAGTCTATAAGGAAACTCTCAGTACTCATTGGTATCACCCCCCATTCATTCTGTCTCCATCCTTTGGTAGCCGCTCATTTACTTCTGTTTCATCAAAATGAATGTTTCATAGACATGAAATCATATAGTATGTGGTCCTTTGTGACTTAGTATAATATTTTCAAGGTTCATCCATTTTGTAGACTATATTGATACTTCATTCTTTTTTTTTTTTATATTTGACATTTTTATTTTACGCTGCAAAAACAAAAACAAACAAACAAACAACAAAAACTTAAATAGGCTCGTCAAATGATGTAAATTCATCCTTTCCAGGAAAGCAGAAGGTAGACCATCCTGCTTCACTGCTGCTTGCACTCTGCTGGGTTTTGATCCTTCTTTGAGTCATAGTCTGGATCATTTTCCTCATCTCCTTCTTCTTCCCCTTCCTCATCCGCTTCTTCACCTTCTTCATCATAATCATCATCATCATCTTCAATAGCTTCTCCAGTGAAGTATAACACTGATCTTGGGATTATATGCTCACGTAAAAAGTGACCAATTTCAAAGTCTGCAGCAAGAATAGCTTCAGCATCATCATCCAGATCTCCACTGTCAGGAACTTCAGGAGGGGCAAAAAAATTAAAGAATCATTGGAAACTGTTTTAGTCACAGTACGAACTGTCCCACGTCCCTTGTGTTTCTGCTTCTTCTTAATAGTTTTCAAAGTGACATTCTTTCCTTTTTTCCAATCTATCTGGCACCCTGTACAACCCATAATTTCTGGTCCATCAAAAGAAAAGGGATCAGAATCGTCTGGTTCTGACCTCATCCTATATGTCTTTGTCAACACTTCATTTGTGAAATATTCATTGGGTTCAAAGTGAAATTCTAAGATAAAACTCGTAGGCTGGCCAGCATCTGAGAACTTCACTTTAATATCTTTCTAGTGCTTCAGAATAGGTTCATCATGTTCCTGAACCATGTCACTGAGCAAGTCAACAATCTTAAAAACAGTCAACCAAAATTCAGGAATTCCTTTAGGGTCTTCTTTTTCTTCATCTTTTTTCTCATCTTCTATCTTGGCCTTTTCTTTTAGTTCCTCCGAAATTTCCTCTTCTTCATCTGGTTTCCATTCACACACTTCTTCTGTAGGTTCATAAATTGCATTAATGATCTCAAATCGCTTATCAAATAGAGGCTGATAGAGAACAGCATACTTCCTTTCAAGATCATGAACTTCCTCATAGAATTTGGCTTCTGTCTGTGCACATTCAACTTGAAGGTTTTTGAGAGCATTCACTCGTCTTTTAACTACCCTAGGCAAGCTTTCAATGTATCCTGTTGGTGTTTCTACCAGACCATCAAGTCTTTCTTGAAGAGCTGCAAGAATCTGAGGATTTTGCATCATCTGAACAGTCAGCTGACGCGCTTTGATTTTTGTTTCTTCACCAGTTTCTTCTTCTACTTCTTCAACATCATCCAAATCTTGATCAAGTTCAGACTGTTCTTTGTTGTCAATGTCTGCCATGTTGTAGGAACTTCAGAAATCATTCTTTTTCATATTCCACCATCTCTAGAACTTTCACCCTTTCCCCCAAAGTAAGAACCCCACCCCCACCCCCAAGGCAAGGGTCTCCAAACCTGTCACACATTCTTTTTTTATGGCTGTGTAATAATCCATTGTATGGATACCATATTTTACCCATTTAGCTTTTTCATTATAGGCTTATTAGTGGACATGAAGTGGTATCTCATTATGATTTTGATTTGCATGTGGTTTTTCATGGCTCATGATGTTGAACACCTTTTCATATGCTTATTGATCATAATTATTGAAAATACAATGTGAGTTACTTGTAAAATTTAGAATTTTTTTTTTCTTTTTTTCGGTACTGGGGATTGAACCCAGGACCTCGTGCTTGACAGGGAAGCACTCTACCAACTGAGCTATATCCCCAGCCCAAAATTTTGAATTTTTTAATATCATTAAAGAGAGGAGAAATAGCCAAGATGACATGCCAGTCTAACTTCTTACATTAAGAAGTCTGTTAATTTAATTCATTTTGTCTATTCTGTTAGCATTTACTGGATTTCTTATGGGGGGGCCTTGGGGATTTAATGCACTGGCATTACCACGGGGCTACATCCCCAGTTATTCTTATTTTTTATTTTAAGACAGGGTCACACTAAGTTGCTTAGGACCTTGCTAAGTTGCTGAGGCTGGCCTCATGCTTGTGATCTTCCTATCTCAGCCTCCTGAGCCACTGGGATTGCAGGTGTGCCCCACTGAGCCTAGAACATTAACTGGATTTTCAAATGTATTTTATGAAGTCCCTGAGTCTCAGAACAGGAAATGGATAAACTTTACTCTTTAAAATTATGCAAAAGACTTAGGATTTAGTAAATGTTAGCATATTATGTTGGAGTCCTCTCTGCCACATCCTGTGTGCAGGAAAAAAGGATTCAGTGCCAGAGGAGGATGTTGGCGGTTTTTCTCTATTACCCAAAAAGCTTATCTACTCAATAAACACACAAGAGCCAATACTCTTTTTTAAATGAGAGGGGACACTAAGGGTCTGGCCATACCAGCTCTGTCCTCTTCCTACATTCTAAGATGAGTAGCCCAACTCTCTTTTATTTATAGACACACAGTTAAGGGGACAAGGACAAGGAGGAATTTCTTCTATGACGGACAGGATAGGGTGGAGTTAGGGGAGCCATTCTCTTAACGGGTAAATTCCAGAAAGAGACAGGGAACCACTCCCACGCAGGGCCACATTCCTCCCTGCAGTTCCTAGAAGCCAGGCCTCTGTGTCATATGGCTCAGCCTAGTCTAATTCTGCTAAATAAGAATGGCTCCCACAATATTATATGTCATATCTCAGTCTCACAAAAATGGAATAAAATGAGGGCCATCTTTTAATTAAACATCAGTCACTTACTGACCTGCTTTAAACGGGATGTGATACTGTCCCCTCTTAGAGAATGTAAATTTACCAGTAGTCCTTCCATTGAAGGATTTTAATGTAGTTGAGAAAATACAAGAATGAAAAGGGAACTATAATTCAAAAAGCAAAGTTTCAAAACTATAAAGCAGTATGTGATATAATGGTGACACTATATACAAAATCTAATCTGCATAGGGAAAATATAGCCTTTAAAGAAATAATCTAGATGTAAATAATTAATTATGTTCAGGTTATAAGAATATTGGTAAGCCAGGCATGGTGATACATGCCTGTAATCCCAGCTGCTCAGGAGTCTGAGGCAGGAGGATGGCAAGTTCAAAGCAGCCTCAGCAACTTAGCAAGGTCCTAAGCAACTCAGTGAGACCCTGTCTCCAAATAAAAAAAAATATGAAAAAGGGGCTGGGGTTAAGCATGCCTGGGTTATGCCTATCCTTCCTCTCCCCATTCCCTCTCAATCCCTGGTAACAAAAAGAAAAAAAATATTGGTGATTTTTTTCCTTCTGTGTCTAATTTGTGATATTGTCTAATTTTTCTATAAGTAGATCCAAGTCTACTTATTCTAAGAAATTGTGGTCATATATAATATTTGCTATCTTAAACATTTTCTGTTGATAGTAGTTAAATGGTGCTTGAAAACAGCTATATAACTGTATTGTTTTTATGTTTTAATAAGTATAATTTATATTTTGTTCACCCATACCTGTTTTCAGAATTCAAGCTGAGTACCCATTTTGTTCATCTTTCAAATGTAATAAAAATGATTCTTTTTTCTCATAGAAATCTATCAAATGTGGAAGAAATTGGAACATGCTCATATATTAATCATGTCATCACAATGACAACACTCTATATTCAGCAAGTAGGTGTGAACTAATATATTATTTGGTCTTGGTGCTTATTGAGACTGTTTTTTTAATTATAGTTAATATAATTAAATGTTTTCAGAACATAATAGTTCAGAAGAGAACCAAAATTATCATTGGGTAGTAAATATTTCAGAAATTGTGTACATACTATTTTATTTTTTAATTTTTATATGTTCTATTTAGTTTTACATGACAGTAGAATGCACTTTGACACATCATACATAAATGGAATGTAACTTCTCCCTAACTTCTCATTCTTCTGGTTGTACATGATGTAGAATTACACTGGTTGTGTAATCATATGTGTACATAGGGTAATAATGTCTGATTCATTCTACTATCCTTCCTCTCCTCATTCCCTGTCCCCTCCCTCCTCTACCTCCTCTGTCTAATCCAAAGTATCTCTCTTTTTCCCTAGCTGCCTCCCAACCCCTTATTGTGAATTAGCATCCACATATCAGAGAAAACATTTGGCCTTTGGTTCTTGGAATTGGCTTATTTTGCTTATTAGTATGATGTTCTCCAGCTCCATCCATTTACTGGCAAATGCTATAATTTCATTCTTTAAGGCTAAGTAATATTCCATTGTGTATATATACCACAATTTCTTTATCCATTCATCTGTTGAAGGACACCTAGGTTGGTGTCATAGTTTAGGTACTGTGAATTGAGCTGCTATAAACATTGATGTAGGCAGTGCTGGGACCTGGCAGCCGAGACCCCACGGCCCCCCAAGGCCGAGCACCGCAGGGGACAAAGGAGCATGTCAGCGTTGCGGAGGGCGAGTCCCATCGTCGCCACGAGGCTCCAGGGGCCAGCTGGCCCCGCACCGCGCCCCTGCCCGCCTGAGCGCAGGCGCCGCCCTCTAGGCCTCAGGCTTGGGAGCCGCCGCTGCTGCTGCTGCTGCGCCTGCTGCGCCTGCTGCTTGCGGTGCTGGGAGGTGGCGCTGCCCCTCCCCCCTCTGCAAGCACAAGGGGTGGCCCCGAGAGGGCAAGGTGGTGTGCAGCATCGTGAAACTCGCGCAGGTCTTGCCCCCAGACACGCTGCCCAACTGCACCATCACTCTGATTCTGAGCAACAATAAAATATCCGAGCTGAAGAATGACTCATTTTCTGGGTCAAGTCTCCTTTAAAGACTGGACCTCCAGAACAATCTGATTAGCAGTATAGATCCAGGTGCCTTTTGGGGACTGTCATCACTAAAAAGATTGGACCTGACAAACAATCGAATAGGATGTATGAATGCAGACATATTTCGTGGACTCACCAATCTGGTTCTGCTAAACCTTTCAGGGAATTTGTTTTCTTCACTGTTTCAAGTAACGTTTGATTATCTTGGCTCATTCCAGTCTTTAGAATTTCAGACTGAGTATCTTCTGTGTGACTGCAACATATTGTGGATGCATCACTGGGTAAAGGAGAGGAACATCACTGTTTGGGACACCAGGTGTGTTTATCCTAAGTCACTGCACGCCCAGCCAGTCACCAGAGTGAAGCAGGAGCTGTTGACATGCGATCCACCGCTTGAACTACCCTCATTCTACATGACTCTGTCCCATCGGCAAGTTGTGTTTGAAGGAGACAGCCTTCCCTTTCAGTGCATGGCTTCATACATTGATCAGGACATGCAAGTGCTGTGGTATCAGGACGGGCGAATAGTTGAAACTGATGAATCGCAAAGTATCTGTGTTGAAAAGAACATGATTCACAACTGCTCGTTGATTGCAAGTACCCTAACCATTTCTAATATTCAGGCTGGATCTGCTGGAAATTGGGACTGTCACATCCAGAGCAAACGGGGGAACAATACGAGAACTATGGATATTGTGGTCTTAGAAAGCTTTGCATAGTACTGTCCTCCAGAGAGGGTGGTAGATAATAAAGGTGATTTCAGATGGCCCAGGACGTTGGTGGGCATTACCGCGTATCTTCAGTGTACTGGGAACACCCACGGCAGCGGTATCTATCCTGGAAACCTGCAGGATGAGAGAAAGTCTTGGTGCAGATGTGACAGAGGTGGCTTTTGGGCAGATGATAATTATTCCCGCTGCCAGTATGCAAATGACGTCACTCGAGTTCTTTATATGTTTAATCAGATGCCCCTCAATCTTACAAATGCCGTGGAAACAGCTCGCCAGCTGCTGGCTTAGGCCTTGGAAGCCGCCAACTTTTCCAACAAGATGGATGTCATCTTTGTGGCTGAAACGATAGAAAAATTTGGAAGATTTTCCAAAGAAGAAAAATCAAAAGAGCTAGGTGACATGATGGTTGACATTGCAAGCAACCTCATGTTGGCTGTCGAGCGTGTCCTGTGGCTGGTGTAGAGGGAAGCAGAAACCTGCAGCAGGATTGTCCAGTGTCTCCAGCGCATTGCCACCTCCTGGCTCGCCAGCAGCGCTCATGTGTATTCAACATATTCACCCAATATTGCTCTGGAAGCTTACATCATCAAGGCTGCTGGCTTCACCGGGATGACCTGCACTGTGTTCCAGAAAGTGGCAGCCTTTGACTACACAGGACTTTCTGACTTTGGGAGGAGGGATCCAGATGGAAACCTGGACAAGCATCTGAGCTTCAAGTGCAATGTTTCAAACACGTTTTCAAGTCTGACACCAAAGAATACCATTGTGGAGGCTTCTATTCAGCTTCCTCCTTCCCTTTTCTCACCAAAGCAAAAAAGAGAAATTAGACCACCTGATGACTCTCTCTACAAGCTTCAGCTGATTGCATTCCACAATGGGAAGCTTTTTCCAGCCACTGGGAATTCCATCAACTTGGCTGATGATGGGAAGTGGCGTACAGTGGTCACCCCTGTGATTCTCAGGAAAATAGATGGTGTGAATGTAGATACCCACCACGTCCCTGTTAATGTGACTGTGTTGAATTGCACATGGAGCAGATGCTGTTGCAGCCCAGTGGGATTTTGATTTGCTGAATGGACGAGGAGGCTGGAAGTCAAATGGGTGCTGTATACTCTACTCAGATGAAAATATCACTACAATTCAGTGCTACTCCCTCAGTAACTATGCGGTTTTAATGGACTTGACAGGATCCGAGCTGTACACCCAGGGAGCCAGTCTCCTGCATCCTGTGGTTTACACCACTGCCATCCCCCTCCTCTTGTGTCTCTTGGCCGTCATTGTCAGCTACATGCACCAGCATAGTTTGATCAGGATCAGCCTCAAGAGCTGGCATATACTCGTGAACTTGTGCTTTCATATTTTTCTGACCTGTGTGGTCTTCGTGGGAGGAATAACCCAAACCAGAAATGCCAGCGTCTGCCAAGCAGTCGGGATAGTTCTTCATTACTCCACCCTTGCCACAGTCCTGTGGGTGGGAGTGACTGCTCAAAATATCTACAAACAAGTCACTAAAAAAGCCAAGAGATGCCAGGATCCCCATGAGCCTCCCCCTCCTCCAAGACCGATGCTCAGGTTCTACCTGATTGGCGGTGGGATTCCTATCATACTTTGTGGCATAACAGCAGCGGCACTGCTGGATAGCATGGGAACACTCCTTGGGAGTCTTCTACGGACCTGCCAGCTTCATCACTTTTGTAAACTGTATGTACTTTCTAAGCATATTTATTCAGTTGAAAAGACACCCTGAGCACAAATATGAGCTTAAGGAGCCCCTGGAGGAGCAGTAGAGATTGGCAGCCAATGAAAATGGTGAAATAAACCATCAGGATGCAATGTCTTTGTCCCTGATTTCTACGTCAACACTGGAAAATGTGCACACTTTCCATTCTCAGCTTTTGGGGGCGAGCCTTGCTTTGCTCTTGTATGTCGCTCTGTGGATATTTGGGGTCCTGGCGGTCTCTTTGTACTATTTTCTGGACTTGGGTTTTAGCTTCTTCTTTGGAGCCCCGTGTTTGAGCTTCAGTGCCTTCATCATGGTTCACCACCGTGTGAATCGGGAGGACGTCAGACTTGAGTGGATCATGACATGCTGCCCAGGATGGAGCTCCTATTCAGTGCAAGTCAATGTGCAGCCCCCCAACTCTAGTGGGACAAACAGAGAGGCGCCCAAGTGCACTAACAGCAGCGCAGAGTCCCCATGCATGAACAAAAGTGCGTTGAGCTTCAAGAATTCCTCCCAGGGCTGCAAGTTAACAAACCAGGCTGCTGCAGCCCAGTGCCACGCCAGTCCTTTACCTTTGAACTCCATACCTCAGCTTGATAATAGTCTGACAGAACATTCAGTGGACAATGATGTTAAATGCATGTGGCTCCTCTGTACGTTCAGTTTTGGACAAATGTGCACCCAAGCCGCCATCATAAAAACAGGAGTAAAAGACACCGGGTGAGCCGACTCACAGTCCTGAGAGTATGCCTATGACATCCCCAATAGCGTGGAGGGAAACGTGCAGAACGGCTTGCCTAAAAGTCAGCCAGACAGCAATGAAGGACATTTGAGAAGTCAGAGAACGTATTTAGCCTACGGAGAGAGGCAGTACAACCCACTCCAACAAGACAGCAGCGACGCTTATAGCACACTTCCCAAAAGCAGCCAGAATTTGGAAAAGCCCTTTTCTACCAACAGTAAAAAAGATGCATTAAAGAAGTCAACTGTAGGGGGGTAATAATAATAACTGAATGAGAGAGACATCATTGTCCTGTGTACATGTATGAATGCACAGATGGTGTGACTCTACTTTGTGTACAAACAGAGAAACAACAGCTGCACTCCCTTTGTGTACAATGAATCAAAATAAATAATTTTTTTTTAAAAAAGAAGTCAACTGTAGTTGAACTTGAAAGTCAGCAGAAGTCTTATGACTTCAACTTGGCCATTCAGAATGGATCGGTTAAAAGCAGCGGGTAGGAAGGCCTCCTACTAGGTACAGATAGCACTGGCAATGTCAGGACTGGGTTATGGAAACACGAAACTACTGTGTAGTGTTACTGGGCTTCCTGGGCCAGAACCGATGGAACTCACGTTCCTTTAAACTATGGATGTTTAAAACAAACTGTTTACAGCCACCTCAGGGATTGAAAACAATTTTGAATAAACATCTAAGTTTTGAA
>JAJEJO010004704.1:186901-284864 GCA_020662805.1 Glaucomys volans | reverse complement strand
AAAAAAAAAAAAAAACATTGATGTAGCTGCATCACTGTAGTATCCTGATTTTAAGTCCTTCGGGTATAAACCAAGGAGTGGGATAGCTGGGTCAAATGTTGGTTGCATTTCAAGTTTTCCGAGAAATCTCCAAACTGCTTTCTATAGTGGTTGCACCAATTTGCCATCTCACCAGCAATGTATGAGTGTATTTTTTGCCCCACATCCTCGCCAACATTTATTGTTGATTGTATTCTTGATAATTGCCATTCTGACTGGGGTGAGATGAAATCTTACTTTTGATTTGTATTTCTCTAATTGCTAGAGATGATGAGCATATTTTCATTTATTTGTTAACCTGTCATTTTTCTTCTTCTGTGAAGTGTCTGTTCAGTTCCTTAGCCCATTATTGATTGGGGTTTTTTTTTTTGGTGTTAAGTTTTTTTATACATACTATTTTACATGTATACCTGTAGCTGTTATGTTATTTTAACTTAAAAGATTAAAATGTTTCATAAATGGCTTTTTAAAATGACCCAGTTTGTGATTTTACTTACTTATTTAGTTACTATTTAGCACATATGTTACTGAAAGGGTGACTATATCAAACATTCACCAGGAAAATTTTCAAATATGAGAGGGTATATCTAGTCTATACGATGACTCCTTTTGGCTGAAAAGACTTATTTGAATAAAAATGATTGTTAGTTGATAAATGAAACCTGTCTAATTTTATTTTTAACTTTATTCTTAGTTAAAAAGCAAAAAAAAAGAGAAGGAAATGGCCGATCAGACATCTATAGAAGAATTTGTGATCCATGCATTGGCATTTTGTGAAAGTTTATATGATCCATATAGAAATTGGAGACAAAGAATTTCAGGGTAGGTCTTATAAATCATATTATTTAAAACCCAAATGTAAAAATATATGTGATTCTTCAAAGAATATCTTTTCTGTGAAAGCAATTGTAAAGGTTTATATAATACCCACAGATTTAACTCTGAGAGAAATATGTTATAGGTAATGAATAAGTGATAAATGCTACTTCTAGATAATTAAATGTACTCTGAAGTTGTATTTTGTAATGCTATTGAATACTGATAATTTGACAAGAAATGTTAAAAGCATATTGATATAAATAGGGCACTATAGTTTTAAAGATAATTTCCAAGCACAGAACATTTCAGTTCTGGGGGTATATAGCTCAGTGGTAGAGCACATGCAAGACTTTAGGTTTGATTTACAACACCCCCAAACACATATATTTCATATTTTCAAAATACCTTTTTTAAAAAAATACCTTTATTTTTATTTACTTATTTTTATGTGGTGCTGAGGATTGAACCTGGTGCCTCACATCTTTGAGGCAAGTGCTGTACCACTGAGCTACAGCCCAAGCCCTCAAAATACCTTTTAGCAATGTTTTTTGTCTTTTTCTTTCCATGTTGCTAGGGATTGAACCTCGGGCTTCCTACATGCTAGGCAGGTGTTCTACTGGTGAGCTACATCAACTACTCCTGTCCACTTATTTTTGACTGTGAGCATGTGTCAGTCAAGATCCAATTAAGGCGACCAAAAACCACACTAGATATTTAATAAGAATGTAATACTAGGAAATTATTAAACAGTTATTAGCTGAAAAAGCAAAGGTGGGACATGTGTATAGTACAGAGATAGTGACTTCGTGAGAGGTACCTTCCTTAGGGCTTTGGGAACAAAGGGTAGAAATTGTAGGTATCAGAATCAAGATGTTTGAAGAACAGGCCCTCTAGAAACTCTGAAGAATGAGCATTGCCCAGCTGGTGCTGGGATTGTTAACTAGCTAGGAACAGACTTGTTCTGGGGACTGCAAAAAATGATTTGAAGACAGGAACCAATTGCCATTTCCTCAGTTAAGAACTATTGCTGGTAAGTTTAGCAAAGAATAAGAATAGGGAAGCGGTGCCTCCTTCACTTTTTCTTCTGGCTTCCATGTAGTACTCATTGTCGGGGATCCCGGAAGGAAGGCAGCTGGAAAAACAAACAATTTGCATTGTCTGTTCCAGCATCAGAAAGCAGAGATGTAGGATTGTGTGTAACATAGTGAAAATGACTTAATTATCAATCCAGAGCTCAAAGAGTTTTAAACTCACGTGTCGTTCTTATCTGTGGGCATAGAATAGGAAGAATTGTATAATCGGCCTCAGACCTCTTTTCAAGTTTTCCTGCATCTGCTCAAATTTTTCCATTTTCACTATCAATTTAACCTGACCCCATTTATAAATAAATCTGACTTCCTGCAACATGATCACAGTTTTATTAAATTCAGATTTTCACTACTAAGTGTTTTTTTTAGGCATTGTATACCCTCATTTTGAACAGATGAAGAGTTGATAACTGAGAGAACATCTACATAGACTGTGACAATATACTTTGGATGTACAATATAGTAATAAGATATTTTATTTTTTTCAAATGGGTTCTTGCTGTGTTGCCCATGCTGGCCTCAAACTCAAGATCCTCCCGCCTCATCATCCTGAATAACTGGGATTACAGGCATGATAATAATTTATTGAAATAAGAATACATCCTAGTAAGGGGATTGAGGAAATGTTCGTTAAAGGATATAAATTCTAATTTAGACAAAAGGAATAAGTTTAAGAAATAAGTTTTACAATATGATGACTATAGTTAATAACAATGTATTTTACGGGCTGCAGTTGTAGCTCAGTAGTACAGTGTTTGCCTAGCATGTGTGAGGCAGTGGGTTCTATCCTCAGAACCACATAAAAATAAATAAAGGTATTATGTCCATCTACAACTAAAAAAAAATATAAAAATACCAAAAAAAAAAAAACCTATGTATTTTATACTTAAAAATGGCTAACAGAATAGTATGTGAGGCCAGGCATTGTGGTACATGCCTATAAACCCAGTGACTTGAGAGGCTGAGGCAAGAGGGTCACAAGTTGAAGGCCAGCCTTAGCAATTTTGTGAGCAACTTAGTGAGACCCTGTCTCAAAAGAAAAAAAAGGGCTGGGGATATAACAGTGGAAAAGCGTCCCTAGGTTCAATCCCCATTACCGAAAAAGAGAATAAAAAAAGATAATAGTATGTGAGATATTGTATATGTTAATTAACTTGATTTAGCCATTCTGTTGTATATACATTTTTCAGAATATCATGTTGTATACCATAAATAAATACATAATTTTCGTCAATTTTTTTAAAAAAAGATATCCTTTAGTTAATACAAGAAGAGAAATAATAGGAACATGTGCTTCAATTATTAAAATATAAGAATCCCCTCTGAATGTTTTTACATTTACTATACATCTTGAGAGAATTTGCCTGTATGAGTTCGGTTCAGAAAAACAGAACCAATAGGATGTGTAGGATTTGTGTGTGTGCGCATGTGTGGTGGGGGGTGGGAATTGAATATTTATAAGGAATTGGCTCATGTAATTATGGAAGCTGTTAAGTCCAACTTTTCAGTGTGTCTTGGCAAGTGTGAGACCTGTTTTAGTCAGCGTTGTTGCTACTGTAACTAAAAGACTGACTAGAACAATTTTGGAGAAGAGAAGTTTATTTGGGGATTCCTGGTTTCAGTCTTAATCCATAAACAGCAGGCTCTATTCCCTTGGGCTCAAGATGAAGCAGAACATCATGGCAGAAGTGTCTGGTGGAAGGCAGCAGCTCACATGAGGATCGGGCAGCAGAGAGAGAGAGACACTCCACTCACCAGATACAAAATATATACCCAAAAGGCACACCACCAGTGACCCACTTCCTCCAGCCATACCCTACCCACCTTCCATTACCACTCAGTTAATCCTATTAGGGGATTAATTTACTGTTTGGTTTAAGGCTCTCTAATCCAATCATTTCTCCTCTAAACCTTCTTGCATTGTCTCACACGTGAGCTTTTGGGGACACCTCGCATCCAAACCCTAACAAGACTCAAGAGAGCCAGTGGTGGTTGGATGGCAGGTGGACATGCAGAAGATTCAAAGATGCAAATTAAGTGCCATGTTAGACTTAGTCTGTTAGAGAATTTCTCTTGCTCAGGAAGCCAGTCCTTTTTTCTATTCAAATTCAACTGATTAGATGAGGCCTGCTCATCTAATATAGAGAACAATCAGAACTCACCAATTCACCAGTTATTCTTATCCCAAGACACTTTGTTAATAAAATTAGCCATCACATAGTCCTTAGACTTCTTGACTGCTTATTAATGGGAAGGTATTAATAACCTTCTGAACACTTCCTTTTCTCTGAATTATGTGCCTTTTCCTAGAGATAATGTCTTTGAATTTCTTTTGTAAAGACTTTGTGTCACTTAGGACATACTAGATTATGATATATTAGTGAAGAAGGAGTATAGAATAATGAAGGTTTATTTCTTGTTCATGCTGTCTTTCTAGTACTGTGGAACTTTTGCTTGTCCTTGTCACTCGAAGGTCCAAAACTGACAGAATAGCCAGCTTGTTAGGCTTTGCTATTTACTGCATATGAGAGAGAAGAAAGTGCTACAAGGTCTCACATTGGTGATTGAATGCTGTTTTTTGGTTATGCCATGTGACACATAACATTTCATTCTGAACTCATGGGTCAGAACTAATGACATGACCCTGTTTACCACAAAGAGGCCAAGAAGTTCATTTTACCTGATATATCCTAAAACATCTTTTGATACTGGTTCACTTAGTGAACAGTTTTTTTGTTTGTTTGTTTTTAAAATTTTTTTGTAGGAACTTGGACATATTTCCAAATAAAAAGTTAAAAAGAGAAATGATTGTGATGAGAGAGCAAAAAAAGAAGCATTACTTACCTCACTGGGGGATATAAACTTATAGAACTGAGATGCAAACAAATGTTTTGCAGGCCTCTCAAACCAGTTGATAAACATATTAGTCTGCCAAGTGCTGGGTGCTTGGCCCAAATATCAAATAATAATGGGACCATCTAGTATGCTACGTTTTAAAAATGGTACAAGATTAAAGTTCATTTTTAGTTCTAGTAACCAACTGAAAACATAAAGTGCAAACAGACTTTAATTTTTGTGTTCTAATATAGTAGTTCTCACCTTTTCCTTATGTTAGCTTACTAAATTTTTTATGACAAATATGATAGAAGTTATTTATGTAGCATAATAAAACATGTTTTCTTACGTTACATCTAATACGGAATTTTAGAATGCATCTTTGATCACAAATTACAAAAGTTTTCATTTAGTTTAATCAGGTGAGAATACTTGTTTGTAGCATAGATTGTTTGGATAGGATATAATCAGTCTAATAGTTAATACCATAATAAAATAGACAAAATGGAAATAATCTCATGGACAAACCTAACTAAAAGCTAAATTGGATTTCATCTTTTTAAGTTAATTTTCTGCCACACAACTAAAATTTTTATTTGAAACTCCAGTAAATTTTCTATATTCAGAAAGACATACAAAGTCTTTGATAAAGATCTTAAAAAGGAGAGCTAATAATGTTCTAAGATGTTATGTATGAAATTAAATACAGGAGGTATGATCATTTTTATGCCTTCTGCACTCTGGAAATAGGCTTAGATTTGGAAAGTAGAGCAGTAGAAAATAATGTCTGAGGTGATTTCTAGTGAATCTAGACATTAGATCTGGATCTTAGAACTCTATTCTGCTATCAGTGAGTTCTGCTGTGCCTATTCTATTTGGTTTATTTTGTGGTCAATTAACTTTTCTCCTCGTTTTGAATTATAAGGAAAGTAATTTCAATGCCTTAATTATGGTCATTATGAAGAAGGCATCTTAAACCAATATAGATCTTGTTTATATGTACAGAATTTCTTAGTAGCTATCCTTCAGGTATTTTCACTTTCATTGGCTTTACCTAATAATGCTAAGTGTTTTCTCAGGAAAGGAAATAAAATGCCTGTAATTTTTAAAAAATTCACCAGTTCATTATTGAATGTATCATAACAATAGTCTTTATTCTCTAATCTCTATACCACCATGCCCATCTAATATATTCATTTCGAGTTGAATTTAAATGAATTTTCTTAGTAAAAGCACCCGGAATTTGTTTTGGCCTTTCCAAAGTGTGTAGAAAACATCCATCAAAACTATTGGAATTGTCAACAGGGTCTTTTGTAGCACACACTGTAATCCCAGCTAGTCACAGGCTAAAGTGGGGGGAATCAGAAGTTCAAGGCCAGCCTAGGCAGTGTCATGAGGCCCTGTCTTGATTTAAGAAGGGCCTGAGGATGTAGCTTCGTGGTAGAGCACTCACTTAGCATGCCAACAGACTGGATAATAGCCCTAATACTGCCAAAAAAAATTTTTTTTTTAAAGCTACTGGAAATGTTATTAAAAACAAAACCAGCTCGTTACTGGATCCATATCCTTAAAGTGAAAGAAGTTAATAGTCTGGACCCCTTGTGTTCAGATAAAATCACAAAAAGTGGCAGAGTAACCTGGTTTTTCAGGAATTTCAATCATATTATAATAGGCCACTAGACTAGACTTAGCTATCAGTTTAGTAGTATTGTGAACCAATTCTTTTGTAAACTGGAAAATTTAAGGCCTAGTTCCTTTTTCAATTTCCAATTAGTGGAAACAACCTGGCTACATCATGGATAATTTTTTTTCTTTTTTTTTTTGGTACCAAGGATTGAACCCAGGGCCTTATTCATGTTAGGCGGGCATTTTAGCCCTGAGCTACATTCATACCCTTTTTATTTTATTTGGAGATAGAGTCTTGCTAAGTTGTCCAGGCTTGCCTTGAATTTATAGTCCTCTTGTCTCAGTCTTGTAGTAGCTGGGATTATAGGTGTGCAGGTGTGCACCTCCATCCCAGCATGATGCATAATTCAAAAGAAGAAATCCTTTAGCAGTATTTAAGTTACTTCCTTTTCAAGATTCTGCCAGTTCTGAAGATGTTCAATATACAAATCAAAAGTAAAATGTTAAATTTGTTTTGTAGTTGCTTTTGTAATTTTCTACTTGCCCATGTTACAATTTTGTTATTAACTTCTTTTTAATGATAGACGAATCCTTAGTTCTGTGGAAAAGAGCAGACAGAAATATAAGCCAGCTTCTCTCACAGTGGAGTTTGTTCCTTTCTTTTATCGTAAGTAGCACTCTTAATTCCTTTTATTTTTATCTTACTCTGATTGTTCTTTATTCCTACTCTATTTTGGACCTTAATTCAGCTTTATGAATTTATAAGATGAAGGTTGTTTGAGAACATCACTGGAGTAGTTGATTTGTTGAGATTGTTGTTCTTCATTTTAGTTACTCTGTTCTTTTGAGAAGAACTGCTTTTTTTTCTTTCTTAATGAATATTTTAATGATTATTGTGTATTTTAGAACTTCAGAATATTTATTTATTACTATTTTTTACATGGTACTGGGGATCTAATCCAGGGCCTTGTGCATGCTAGGCAATTGCTCTACCACTTAGCTACATCTCCCAACCACCCCCCCTGCTGTTTTTAGAAAATCTGAGACAGAATCTTACTAAGTTACTTAGACTAGTAGTGATTATGCCATCTCTCAATAATTTAGAAAAATTCGCACAATAGGAAAAAACCACTCTGTTCCTAGAGTATATTGCCTCCTCAAATTTGTCAGAACGTATCATTTTGCCATATTTGCTTTAGTTTTCCTTTATTTTTTTTCTGTGAAATGAGACAGAAATAGTTCATTGTTTGCTTAGTGAGGATGACTGCAGTGCCACTGTGCTTGACCACCAGTAGTGATATTAGCATTGGCTAGGAAATCAAACTCAAGTATTCATGAAGGGCCACACCCAGAATTGGCCTCATTTAGAAGATACAGGACCAGAAAGACAGCATGCCAGTGAAATAGTATAAGGTGTTTCTGTTCAACAGCAGTCCAAAGGCCATTCTCTGGTCTTTCAAGTGAGATTATGGGACCAAATTGATGGGTGTGGGAGCCATGCTGGTTTAGAAGCACAATATCCTATTGCAGCCTTTATATCCTGCATGTATAGGTTGTGCACATATTTTGTTAATTTATCCCAAAGTATTGTATGTACTTTTGGTTTGTAAATGATTTGTTTTTAATGTGTTTTCCAATTGTTTGTTAAAATAAATATAGAAATATGGAGGCTGGGGCTGTAGCTCAGTGGCACAGCACTTGCCTAGCATGTGTGAGGTACTGGGTTCCATCCTCAGCACCGCATAAAAATAACAAATAAAATAAAGGCATACTGTCCATCTACAACTCCCCAAAAAATAAGAAAAATAAATATGGTTTATTTTTGTCTGATAATATTGTACCCTGTGACCTTGCTAAATAAATTCACCAATAAATTATAATAATTCTTATATTATTCCTTAGGGTTGTATATTTATACAATCCTGTTCTTTTATTTTTTCCTTTCCAAACTATATGCCTTTTTATACTGGTGAAGTGGTGAGAGGAGACTTATGTCTTGTTCCTAAATTATAGGGGGAAAAAGTCATGATGTAAGCTATTTAGTATATTAGCTATTAACTATGATGTTAGCTATTGAATTTTTTATTGATGCCCTTTATTAATTAGAGGAAATTTTATTTTGAATAGATGTTGACTTTTGCCACATATTTTCACTGCATTTATTTGAGGTGATTGGTATGTTCTTAAGTGTATGTTGTCATTTTTTTTTCTACTTCAGTCTGTTAATTGGTGAAATAAATAGATTGATTTTTCAGTGTTAAACTAACATTGCATTCTGTACTAAACCACCTTTGGACATGATTAACAATTGTATTATCCTTTTTATGTAATACTTCATTTGACTAGCTAATATTTTCTTAAAGATTTTTGTATCTACCTTTAAGCAACATGGTTTTTAGGGATTTTTTCCTTGTTATATCTTGCATGGTTTTCATATCAAGGTAATTGTCCTAGTCTGCTGTGGTTGCCATATCAAAATACTATAGACTGGGGGCTTTAAATATCAGAAATTTATTTTCTCACAGTTCTGGAGGCTGGATAGTGGAAGACCAACAGTGCAGCAAGATTTGATTTTTGGTGAGATCTCTCTTTGTGGCTTGCAGATAATCTCCTACTTGCTATGTCCTTACATGTTGGAAAGAGAGACTAGCCTCTTTCTTTTCTTACAAGGACAGTTCTCTTGGATTAAGGCTTTACTTTTATAATCTCATTTAACCTTGGTCACATCCTCAAAGGCAAGTCAACTGAGGTTAGAAGTGGGGCTTCAGCATAGGAACCCTGGTGTGTGTGTGTGTGTGGGGCACAGTTCAGTTTATATCATTCCATCTCTGATTCCCCAAATTTATGTATCATATACAGGATACATTCATTCCACAAAATAGCCTAATATCGTGGCCCCAAAGAGCATCTTTGCACCTGGACTGTCTCGCAGGGAACCACTCACATGCCTGTCAGAGAAGGAAGCCTTGCCCTTAAGGTACTAGGTAGGGTCCTGCTGGTCTACTGAAACCTGAGAAGTTGACCTTAACCTTGAAACAGGAGGAAGAAACACCATTGCCTTCTGGGTCTGTGATGGTCCATAGTTCTAGCATCCCCAAACTCCTTTAACCTCTACCCATTACCCAGATCTGCTTCCACATTTTAGGTATTTGTTATAGTAGCACTTCCCTTCTTGGTAGCAAAATTTGTCTTAGTGTGCTCAGGCTGTTATAACAAAATGCCATAAATGTATATCTTAAGCAATAATTCTGGCCTTATTAAAAGACTTGAGCAGTGTTTTCTTTTCCTCCCTTTTCTGTAAGAGTTGGTTTGAAATTGTTATTATGGTTTCCTTACTATTGTTTGGCAAAGCCATTTCAGCCTAGAATTTACTTTGTGTGAGAAAGTTTTAAATTATGGAGTTAATTTTTATACTAAACAGGATTATTCAGCTTTCTTCTTCTGTTAGGTTTTGAAATTTATGTCTTTCACATTTGTGTTTTTCATCTGTGGTGTTGAATGAATTGGTATAAAGTTGTAACACTTTTTTATGGTCTTTTCAAAGTCTAGGGAATCTAGTTTGATGCCCCCTTTTTTATTCCTGATATTAGAAATTTATATTTTCTCTCTTTTTTCTCAATCAGTCTAGTGGGTTTTAAAGTTATATTCATCTTTTCACTGAGCCATGTTTTCATTTCATTGTGTTCTTTGTTTGTTGGTTTATTTTTCAGTAATTAGCCCTACTTCTGTTATTACCTCCTTTACCTAAAGTTTAATTTGCTCTTCTTTTTCTTGCTTTTTCAGTGGAACATTTGATCTTTAATTAAACCTTTTTTTTAGACCTTCTTTTTTTTTTTTGGAACCAGGGATTGAACTCAGGGACACTCGGACACAGCCACATCCCCAGCCCTATTTTGTATTTTTATTTAGAGACAGGGTCTCACTGAGTTGCTAAGGGCCTCGCTAAGTTGCTGAGGTTGGCTTTGAACTCGGGATCCTCCTGACTCAGCCTCCCAAGTCGCTTGGATTACAGGTGTATGCCACCACACCCTACTAGACCTTCTTTTTGAGTATATACATTTTTAAGGTGTAGATTTTTTTTTGAAGCATTGCTTTAGCTGTGCCTCACAGAATTTGTTGTGCTCAGTTTAATTTTCATTTAAAACACTTGCCAATTTCTTCTTCTTCTTCTTTTTTTTAATATTTTTTAGTTGTCAATAAATCTTTTTTATTTTTTTACTTTTTTATATGTAGTGCTGAGGATTGAACCCAGGGCCTTGCACATGTCAGACAAGCGTTCTACCACTGAGCCACATCTCCAGTCCCCCAATTTCTTTTTTTTCTTTTCTTTTCTTTTCTTTTCTTTTCTTTTCTTTTCTTTTCTTTTCTTTTCTTTTCTTCCTTCCTTCCTTCCTTTCTTTCTTTTTTTTTTTTTTTTTAACACAATGGTTATTAAGAAATTGATTGTGGGCTGGGGTTGTGGGTCAGTGGTAGAGCACTCATCTAGCATGCATGAGGCCTTGAGTTCAAACCTCAGCACCACATAACAATAAAATTAAGATATTGTGTCTACCGACAACTAAAACAAAATATTAAAAAAAAGAAATTGTTGACATTATTAGCAATTAACGAAATGCAAATCAAAACTATACTGAGATTTATCGTACACCAATCAGAATGGCAGTTGTCAAAAATACAAATAGCTGGACATGGTAGCACAGCCTTGTAATCCCAACAACTCAGGCGCCTGAGGCAGGAAGACCACAAGTTCAAGGTCAGCCTCAGTAACTTAGTAAGACCCTGTCTCAAAACAACAACAGCAAAAAGACTGGGGATGTCACTCAGTGGTTACACACCCCTGGGTTCAATCCCCAGTACCAAAATAACAACAACAACAACAACAATAAATTCTAGAGGATGTGAAGGAAAAGGAACACTTTTACACTGTTGGTAGGACTGTAAAATAGTATAACCATATGGAACTCAGTATGGAGGTCCCTCAAAACACTAGGCATGGGTCCACCATGAGACCCAGCAATACCACTCCTTGGTATTTATCATGAAGAATTAAAAGTCATCACACTACAGTGATAAATGCATACCTATGTTTATAGCAGCACAATTCACAACAGCCAAGCCTGTGTGTCCATCAGCAGATGGATGAATAAAGAAAATGTGGTATGTATATGCAACGGAATTTTATTCGGTCATGAAGAAAAATGAAATTGTCATTTGCAGGAAAATGGATGGAACTAGAGATATTACATTAAGCAAAATAAGTCAAACTCAGAAGGTCAAGGATGGTATGTTTTCTCATATGTGGAAGCTAGAGAAGAAAAAGGAAAAGAAGGGTGGAGATGGATCTCATGAAAATCAAAGGGAGTATAGGAAGGGGATCAAGAGGTGAGAGGTGGGGAGGGAGGGGAAAATGCTGGGGAGTTATATTGGTCAAATTATATGTTATATCATGTGCATATATGAATATGTAAGAACAAATCCCATCATGTACAACCACAATGCACCAAAACAAAATGTGGAAAAAAAAAAAAGAAAAGAAATGTGTGTTGGGGGAATTGGAGAGATGTTCATCAGGGGATTCAAAATTTTAGTTAGACTGGAAGAAAGATTCAAGAGCTCTATTATACACCATATTGACTGTAGTTAATAACAATGCATTGAATACTTGAATATTGGTAAGAGAGTAGCAATTTTTAAGTGTTCTTATCACATAAAAACAAGGTTATGCTTTTGTAAGTTAGCTTGATTAGCCATTCCACAACATATTTCAGAACATTTTATATACCATAACTGTATATAATTTATATTTGTTGAACAGTTTAATTTTAGAGAAAGAGAGGAATGTGTTGTTTAATTTGCAAATGTTTGGGAATTCTTCAGGTTCTTTTTTTTCTTTATTTTTTGAAGTACTGGGAATTGAATCCAGGAGCACTCTACCACTGAGCCACAACCTCGACCCTTTTTTATTTTTTATTTTGAGACAAGGTTTTCTAAGTTGCCCAGGCTTACCTCAAACTTGTGATCCTCCTTCTTCAGCCTCTTCAGTCACTGGAATTGCAGGTGTGGCTCAGATCCTTTTTTCATTTATGGTGAAAAAACTTAAACAGTCATGTGCCACTTAATGATGGGTTTGTTCTATGAAATGCATCATTAGATGATTTTATCATTTTGCAAACATCATAGAGTATACTTAAACATAAATGCAGTCAGTAGACATGGTAAACACAAGGCATACGAGGCTGCTTGCTGTCTGTGAAACATGGCATGCTGTTTTACAATAAACTTTATATAAGTAGAAATATATTTTAAAGATTAAAAGTATGGCTTAATAAATACATGGGCCAGTAATATGGTTGTTTATTGTCAAGTATTATGTACTATATACATAATGGTGTGTGCAGTACTTTTATACACCTGGCACCCCTGTAAGTTTGTTGACATTAGCACCACCACAAACATTTGAGTAATGAATAAGATAGCTACAATTTGATGAGGTGATAGGAATTTTCCAGTTTTATTATAGTCTTATGGGACCACCATTTTGTACTAAGTGTGTCATTTATCAAAATGGTGTCGCATGGTTCATAACCATTTTGAATTGGCTAGTTGGACACAGGTGATTCCAATTTCTTTGACAACATCTGAAGCATTATGATCAGGGGTCAGTAGAACATAGCCTTTTTCTTTCCATCAGGCCTGATGAGGATGTTGACCGTGGCCATTTCAATGTTGTAGAACATTTTTACTGTGATCTGGTGCCTGCTGACATAGATATCCACAAGGAACACAAGTGTGTTGTTGGCTCCTTTTTCATTACTGACGCAATAGTTAGGAGGATGTTGAAGGCATAGAGATCAAGATTGTTTCTTCTGGGAGCATTCTTCCAAGGATAATTGGGCTGTCTTTGGGCTCCATTATCTTCGGATACCAAAAGTGGGTGACCTGGATGTTCTTTTTTTGTGACTGTAGACCTTTTAGCACGTCCTCCTTGTCCTTCAAAGCCTTTGGTTGGCTCTGGCTTTAGGAGCAATTGGGTTTTTTTTTCACTTGGTGCTATCTTCATGAAAATGGTTTCCAAATATCTGTATTTCATTACTTTATAGTTCCTTTATGGTAAGAGAATACATTAAGCCTTATTTTCACAGTCTTTTTTTCTTTTTATAATGAAATGTTCCTGTCTACCTATGGTAATATTCCTTGCATGTGTTATTAGATACTAATATAGCCACCCCAGCAGTGTTATGATTACAGCTTGCATAGTATATCTTTCCTGCATTCTTTATGTCTGTTATCTTTCTTGTATGTCCATCAGGGCTGAATAGAACTCTGTGATCTTCCAGTTCTGTATGAAATCAGAGAAATTATTCAGCCTACAACTTCTCTGTAGTTGTTTGTGTCTTGTGGAATTTTACACTATCATGAGAGGATTAATACTTGGATACAAAACAAGTCCTATGCATATTTTTGGGTTACTTTGTGTAGCTTCCTCCATTTAAGTACTCTGCTTCACAAATTCCAGTTGTGTAGACCTACCAATCATTGATATCTGGCTCCTCAACTCAGGAAATAGTGATGTTCTTTTTTTTTTTTCTTTCTTTTTTTTTTTTTATTCTTTTATTTACTTATTGATTCATTGAACACAAATGGAGTACAGCTATTGTTTCACTGTTTGTACACAAGGTAGAGTCACACCATCTGTGCGTTCATGCATGTACACAGGGCAATGGTATCTGTCACACATTCTGTTATTAATTTTACCCCCACCCACCCCCACCCCTCCCTTCCCTCTATGCTAGCTATCTTTCCTCCATTCTTGCCATCTTTCCCCCCCACATTATGCATCATCATTCATATATCAGAGAGACCATTCGGTGGGAGTGCAAGTTGGTGCAGCCACTCTGGAAAGCAGTGTGGAGATTCCTTAGAAAACTTGGAATGGATCCACCATTTGACCCTGCTATCCCACTCCTTGGCTTATACCCAAAGGACTTAAAATCAGATTGCCTCAGTGATGCAGCCACATCAATGTTCATAGCTGCTCAATTCACAATAGCTAGATTATGGAATCAACCTAGATGCCCTTCAGTAGATGAATGGATAAAGAAACTGTGGTATATATACACAATGGAATATTACTCAGCCATAAAGAAGAATAAAATTATGGTGATGTTCTTTTTGATTGCCCCTTTCTGTGTAATACCCCAGAAAGTGTCTTTGAACAGAAATCTAAGGTGAGTCTTGGGCTTATTTTGTTTTCCTTCTTTTGTGTATCACAGTTCTCTGACATTCTGGAACCTATTTTGTTCTTTTTGCAGTAGTTTTCTCATTTTTTAATTTTTGTTATTTAAGCAGGAAGGCATGTGTAGTGCCAGTTATTCTGATGTAGCTAAAATGACTTAATTTTTTTTTTTTTTTTTTTGGTACTGGGGATTGAACTCAGGGATACTCAACCACTGAGCCATATCCCCAACCCTACTTTGTATTTTATTTAGAGGACAGGGTCTCACTGAGTTGCTTAGTGCCTTGCCATTGCTGAGACTGACTTTGAACTCTCAATCTTCCTGCCTCAGCTTCCCCAGCTCCTGGGATTAAAGGTGTGGGCCATTGTGCCTAGCATTAATTTTTAAGTTGTAAATTTCTATCAATACATTTTACCTCAAAGCTTTCTTTTTGATAGTGTTATGTATAAAATTGAAAATATTTTGTCATTGTGATCTTTTCTAAGTGTGCAATGATGTTTGTAAAACAATATTCCTTACAAAATTTCCAAAAGAATGGAGAAAGGGTAGCAGTTTATCAGTAAAGAACTAAATAAGTGTTCATCATTTTAGCATTATGTGTTTTATGATTATAAAATTGAATAAGATAGATTTATCTGTTAAGATGTAATAATACTCATTTATGTTAAAAAACATGAAGCATGCTGCTGTCCTCCATACCTGTGAATTCTATATCTTTAGATTGAACTATGGTTTGAAAACAATCAGGAAAAAAATTGCATCTGTATTGAACATGTAAAGGTTTTTTTTTTCTTATCATCTTTCCCTAAAGAATACAACATTATGATTATGGCCTGGGATTGTATCTAAGTGATAGAGTGCTTGCCTAGCAAGTATGAGGCACTGGGTTTGATCCTCAGTACCACATACAAATAAATAAATAAAATAAAGGTATTGTGTTCATTTACAACTAAAAAAAAATTAAAAAATACAATATTAACTATTTATATGGTATTTACATAATGTATTAAGTATTTTAAATAATCTAGAGATGACATAAGTATACAGGAGAGTATGCATAGGTTGTATGCAAATACTGTGGTGTTTTATATACAGGACTTGAACATCTTTGGATTTTGGTATCCTGGGATGAGTTGCTCAAAAATACTGAGGGAAGACTATATATACAGTTCATTTGTTCATTCTGTCTTATTTTTTCCTTTTCCTTTCCTTCCTTTCTTTTTCTTTCTTTCTTTATTGAACTCAGGATGGTTTACCACTGAGCTATATCCCTAGTCTGTTTTATTTTTTATTTTGAGACAGAGTCTCACTGTGTTATTGAGGCTGTGCTTAAACTTGAAATTCTCCTTCCTCAGCCTTCCAGCTAGCTAGGATTACAGGCATACACCACCACACCCAGTCCTTTTTCTTTTTTTAAAGGTAGATTGGGGAAGAGGTTGACTTATTTTTCCTTTTCAACTTTTTTATGCTGTTTTAGTTTTTTTTTTTTTGTCATGTGTATTCGTAATATTTTTGAAAATAATGAAATAATGTATGATGTTAAAAGAAAAGTCACTATTGGTATTAGAGTTTTAGAATACTGGCCCTGGAGTGGACCCAGGAAATGTTTTATTCAACTCTTTCATTTTATAATTGACTAATTAAAGTCACTTAAACTAATAAGAGAAAGGAGTAATGGTAAAAAGTAAATCTTAATTTTATGTCAGGTTTGGGCTAATTTCTAACTGTTACTTAGTAGCCATGTTACTTCAGACAAGAAATTAACTTCTCACCTTCTGTTTGCTCATTTATAAAGGGGACAAGATATATTTATATGGAATATTGTGGGAATTAAATGAGATACCATAAATAAAATACCTAAAATGCTATCTGAACCATGGTTTCTCTTCTCCTTGCCTATGACAAAATGCTTATCAACCTTACCATTTGACACATTCACAAATAGCTCTTCATGTTTTAATTTCACATATTCCTGAGATGAATCATGTTGTGAAAGAGAAATCTTACTTATTTGTTTATTTGTGTATTCACAGAATGTTTTCAGGAAAGTGAACATCTCAAGGAAAGTCTTAAGTGTTGCTTGTTGCATCTCTTTGGAGCCATTGTAGCCGGTGGGCAGGTGAGGACAGTGTTGGAAGTTAATATATAAATAATAGTTAACAATGCAAAAAGCTTTCCATGGATTATTCAATGTGGTCTTTGTCTTTTTATAACTTCATGAATCATACAATATTTTTGAGTTTACATCTTCTTTAAAGCTAAACTTATTTCTTTTATTTATTATCTTCCAAAAAAACTAAATAATAATATTAGCACTAACAATAAAATTACTAGGTAAATAAACAGATTTAACAATTTTTGTATTGTAAGTTCATATTTGTGTTGGCTTTCAGTGACTTGTACTTACTATACAGTATAGAGGAAGTTAGTCCTATTAGTCAACTTGATGAAATCAAATTCTAGCAGTTTGGTTTCCAAAGAAAGAATTTAGTCATACTACCTATAATCACTAAATGCATACATAACACTTTTTAGTCATATTTCAACAAACCCAATTTGTTTTTTATTTACTTAGAAAAAAGAATGTCTAAGTTGAGCATCAAAGTTATCTCCACTAAATTTTGAGTATAACTACTAATTGACAACAGGATTATAATTCAGAAAAAAACTTTCTTTATGTTTTCTTAAATCATATAGTTTAGATCAGAGGTTTTTAATTCTTTTGTCCTTTTTGTCCCACATCCCCATTTGGCAGTTTGACAAGGTCCCTTGTAAGAATTTTTAAATGCCCACAGTAAAATACATAACATCAGTACATAAGAAACCAGTTATAATAAAATAACAGTTACTGAAATGTTAATGAAACGAATATGTGACTTAATAATGTGTGCTGTTCATAACACATAATATAAAAAGATTTAGCTGTGAGCTGGACATGGTGGCACACACCTATAGTTCTAGCTACCTGAGTGGTTAGGCATGAGGATCCATTGAACCTAGTAGTTAGAGGCCATGGCAAAATGGCAGGATCCCTTCTCAATCAATCAATAGCAACAAATCTAATAACTAATATAATTTCAAAAAAGAGTGAGTATAAGTGGTGCTTTGAGATACTACAACAATTACATGAAAAAACATTTTTATCAGCAACAAAATCACAAGTATTATTACACAACTGTGCTTTGTAGCTTAGGTTTAAATTTGAAGAAAATTTAAATATCGTTAGAGATTAGTGGAAATAAAGATATAGTTATTTGTATCCAAGTTTATAAATCCCTTGAATTCTCTTTTTTCTCAGGTTGAAAGTTTTCCTGTTTTTAATTACTAACTTTTTTTTCACATAAATTTTTTTTACATCACTGTACTATATTCTTTATATTATACCAAATTACATATTTAAATTATAATTTTATTAAAAAACTTACCAATCTATGTTTTTAAAACTTAAATTTTGTTTAAAGATCTATCAGTAATACTATAGGCTTATTACCTTATCATCTTGAGCATTAGAAAGAAATTCTTGTCTTTGTTCAGGAAGCCATCGTGGAGGTTAATATTTAGATATTTATTTGGTAAGAGCCTCATGAACCCTTTATCTTATAGTAGTAGGTACTCTTCATCTTATAGCAATAAGAAGTTGCTGTTTATTTGATAATTTATGTACTATTTATTATTTTGTTTGGATATTTGAGAGAGTGTAATTTTCATTTTTAATTAAACTGCATAAACAGGTGATTTTATATATTTAGGTATCCCTTTTTAATTACTATGCTAAATTTAGATATTTTTTCTTGAACATTGATCTTGTATATACTCTCCTGAAATTAAGAGTGTCTATTGATGCTGTCTCAGTTCCCCTTTCTTCTTTATCTTTGGCTTGTTTTTGTTTTCTTTCTGTATTATCATTTTTCATCAAATGCCCCTGTATTCAGTGGACAATTTTTTGAAATATTTTCCCTCTTGTGGCATCCAGAGCCCTACTGAAACTTGTGTTTTTTAACCTCTCTTTCTTTTGGTACCCAGCCAAAATCCCTACTTAGTTTTCCTGGTGGGCTGTGGCCACCTCCTCACCTGCTGGAAGATGTCTCCTTGTAATATATTTTTCAGTTCAAGTTTGCTTAGTCATCTTTCTATATTGGCTGATATCCTTTCTTTGGGTCAGTATTTCCCCATTTTCATCATTTCTTCACTACTATGAATAAGTATACATGAAAAAAAAAATGGAGATGGTATTGTTATTGACTAATGCAGCTTGTACTCCAATCCCATTCGGTTTTTGATTTGTTTTTGTTACTGTCCAGGGATAATCAATCCCCAAGAACTCTGTAATAAAAAGTTAACATGAAAATCAAGTAGATATTAAAAGCCCAATTTATATTTTTGTACAGAAAATCCTGAAAATCCTGTTGATCAAGGCATAGCTGTAGTTAGATTTATATCAAAGTCAGGAGGTTGCTTGTTGCTTGCTGAATGGATCTGGACAAGGGGATTTAGATGAGTTGAAATCTGAAGGTACAAGAATGATCTCATCATTGTGCCTGGGTTTTCCATTGGCATACTTGTTCTTGAGATTTGTGAGAAAACACACACACACACACACACACACGCACACGCACACACACACTACAAAACCTGTTCTGTTTTGTGTTATGTTAAAAGAAATGGTTTGGGGAATGCCCTAGGTTTAAGTCCCATGTCCATCTCAAACTAGTTGTTTAACCTAAGATAAACGATTTACCTGTGTTTTACTTTGTTTGTAATATGTAAACAGCAATATAGGATAGTTGTAAAGACTAAATGACATGTAAGTATGGTTCTTAAATTTCCTGCTCTTGTAAAAACTAAGTAAAGCATAGTCTTATCAGCTAGATTAGCAGCAGCTAATAATAAATATTATTAATATTTTATAAATATAAATAACAGCTTAAGTTATTTTTCTTTTCTCTTTCAATTGAAAAAAATAGTTGTGGCACAGGGGGTGTGTAGCTCTTAGTAGAGAATGCCTTTAGCATGCACAAGACCTTGGGTTCAATCCCCAGCAGGATCTTCAGGGACTCAATTCCTTCTAAATATCAGCCTGTTATCCTTACTATTGTCTCTTAGGCCATACTCCTAGAGTTATGGTCATAATGGTGTTTGGGGCACAGAGGTGAAGGAAGTAATGAAGAAGACAGTGGCATGTGCCAGCTCTCTTTCAGAGATACTGAAAATTGACGTTCACTGTCTTTTTAAAAACAATTATTATTATTTGCCAAATTCAGTGGTATGACTACAAGGAGGCAAATACATCCAGATGAAAAAATTGATGAAACTGCTATATATTGATAATAACAAGTTCTAATGACCCCAGGGCTATTATTTGCAGATGATTTTGCCTAACCATGTTCTGTTTCATTGTATTTGAATTTAACAATTTTGGACAACACATACTGCTTGTTTCCAGATTTTGTGGGTCACCTTTCTATAGCTACCAGTTACTTAGTATATTTCAGATATATGTTTGTAGCATTAGAGCCAAGCCAATCATTGTATATCTCTAAATCAGTTGGTATGGATTTACTATAATCAACAGATAACCTAAGAGAGGTTTACTGAATTGATGTTGTTTTTGAATTCTTATATAAGAAATCCAGATTTGGGCAATTCTGGGCTGGTATAGTAACTCAATGAAAAGATCAAGGCCTAGGGTCCTTTGATATTCCTGTTCTGCTCTCTGTAGGCTACTAGTTTAATCCTTTCTATGATATAAAGATAGCTTCAGATATTATTTCTGCATTCCAGACTGGAAGAAGGTGAAAGGACAAGGGCAAAGGTAGGGCCCTTCCCCTTTTACTTGTAAAATGACACCCTCATCATAGTGTTTTGCCATAAATCCTTGAATGGCACTATGTTGCATGGTTGCCCTTAGCTGTAAGGGAGGGTAGAAAGTAAATTTTCTATTAGTAGTGAGGAACAGAAAACTTAATATATGTAAAATATTAGCAGTGTCTATCAAATTAAGAATTTCATGTGTGTTGATTTATTAAAAGAAAAAGTTGCCTGCAGATTTAATCCTGTTTGTTATTAGAAGCTTTAACAAGTCTTCAGATTTCTTTTCATTTTTATTGTCTTTAATGTTTCAGAGAAATGCTTTGCAAGCAATTTCACCAGCCACTATGGAAGTTCTTATGCGAGTTTTGGCAGACTGTGATTCCTGGGAGGATGGAGATCCTGAAGAAGTGGGTAGAAAGATAGAACTGACTCTGAAGTGCCTTACAGAAGTGGTACACATTCTTCTCACTAGCAGTTCTGACCAGCGTCAAGTGGAAACCAGTACTATTCTGGAGAACTATTTTAAATTGTTAAATTCAGATCATTCAGCTTTACCCAATCAAAGAAGATCCAGACAGTGGGAAAGCCGGTTCATAGCTCTGCAGATCAAAATGCTGAGTAAGTATTCAATAAAGACACTTTTCTGAGAATAGAAAAAAGATGGGGGCTACACAGTCAGCAGCTTCCCAAGATGGATTAAATCAGCAGTTCTGTAGCAGCAAAATGAGAGAACTGGGGCGGGGGGGGAAGCAATTCAATAAGCTACTATTCAGAAGGAAACTAAAAATATTGGTTCCTAGAACAGAAAGAGAATTAATAAAGGTAACTGATGGCAGCAGTGTCAGTTGTGCTGTGGCTCAGTGGGGGAAGTGAAGCACTTGTCCAATAAGAAAGACACTTTGCACTGAACTTAAGGAACAGATGCTACACCAGCAAGCCCACAATCAGAGCAGCTAATATACTCAGAAAAGCTTGGTAGTGCCTACCAGAAGGCTGAGAGAAAACTGGTAGTCCCTGTCAGAGGTATTTGACTCCCCTTAGCTTTTTGAAACGGGAAACATCAGTAGCTTGAAGGAACAAGGGAGTCATTGATTGGACTTCCCAAGCCAGTAGACTTAGAATTCCTGCACCTTAACATTGTTTTTCAGAAACAGTTCTCCTTTTCCTTCCTTGCTTGTATGTGTGTGCACGTGTGTGTGTACTTGGTATACTTGTTCTTGGAATACCCAAGACCAAACAGTCACTTAGGTTATATTTTTTACTGGATTGGCAAATATGAGAGCCAATCTGAGCATAGAAGAAATACTGGGACTCTGATGGGACTCTGCAGAGTGCAGAAGAAAGGGTGCTTCCATTGAAATTGGCAGACTGATCCATGGAACTAAGAATGTGACTTGAATGTGGCAGGGATCTAGGTCTGAGCAGCTTTGAATGGAAAGTAATTCCTCCCCCCCCCACAAAAAAAGTATAGTACACAAAACAGGGGCTCTCAGAATGAAGTACACACAGTTCAGTCCAGAACTGTCTTTAGATGAAGCAGATGAGGGAAGTGGCCAATTGACTTGACAGACTTACACTCCCACCCCTTGATGAAGCAGCAAAGCTAGACTGAGAAAGAAAAGTTTATCCCCATCGTCCCTCTAGCAGAGGTAGCCAGGAAAGGAGTGGGTAGAATTCTGCATATGGATTCACCTACTAAGTTGGGATGGTTTGGGTCAGAACTGATATAAGGGAATGATACAATATTTGCATTTGAGTGACTTCCTCATAGTTGGCAGTTTCTAAAATTTGAAACACCAAATAGAAAAGACTATATTTAAGGGTCTGGGGTTGTGGCTCAGTGGCAGAGCAGTTGCCTAGCTTGTGTGAGGCACTGGGTTTGATTCTCAGCACCACATAAAAATAAAGGTCTGACCACAACTTAGAAAATTAAAAAAAAGAGAAGACTATATTTAAAAAACTTCAGCAGTTAATCTGAACCTTTGAATGATAATAATTAGCTGATTGATATTAATCAATACCTAATATCTCCTATATATAACTAACCTATTTCAACAACTTCTGTACCCATGTTATTCTTCCCATTTTAACTCTCCCTTTCCACCCCAACTCTCACCTCTGGCCCCCTCAACCCCCCTTCTTCTATCCTTCCTATTTTTCTCTTTTCTCTACTTTATGGTTTTTTTCATACTTGAAATTAAACCTGGGGACTTTACCATGGAACTCTATCCCCAGTCCTTTTTTATTTTGAGAAAGAGTCTTACTAAGTTGCTGAGGATCTTCCTAAGTTGCTGAGGCTGGCCTTGAACCTGCAATTTTCCTGCCCTCAGCTTCTCAAGTTACTGGGAGTAGAGTCATGAGCCTGTATGCCCAGCTCCATGTTGTTTTATTTTATTTATTTATTTTCTTGGTACTGGGGATTAAAACCAGGGGCACTTTACCACTAAGCTATATCCCCAGTCCTTATTTTTTACTGTGAGACAGGTCTTGGTAAATTGCTGAGGGTCTTCCTGAGTTTCTCAGGCTGGCCTCTAACTTGCCACCCTCCTGCCTTAGCCTCCTGAGTTACTGGGATTACAGGCATGTGCCACCATGCCCAACTTCTATTTTATTTTTTATCCCATTTTCAAATTCAGTTTAGTGTAGTTTTTAATTGTAACCCTTTCAGCCTATTGAATATTATTCCTCACTCATGTTCCTCGTGGGTAATATGGTTGTAGTGATCATTAGTAATTACATTTATAGCATATATTGATATATGGGTTAAACTACCAAGGCTACTTACATCACTCTCTCCTTTCAAAGAGGCATTGGAAAAAACGGCATGGTATTGGTACCAAAATAGACATGTAGACCAATGGTACAAAATAGAAGGCACAGGGACAAACACATAAATGTGGTTATCTCATACTAGACAAAGATGCCAAAAATATACATTAGAGAAAAGATAGACTATTCATCAAATGGTACTGGAAAGACTGGAAATCCACATGTAACAAAATGAAAATAAACTTCTTTCTCTCTGCACAAAAATCAACTCAAAGTGGATCAAAGACTTAGGCATGAGAACAGACACCCTGCACCTAATAGAAGAAAAAGTAAGCCCAAATCTTCATCATGTCAGCTTAGGACCTGACTTCTTCAACAAGACTCCTAAAGAGGAAGAAGTAAAAATCAAGCAGTCAATAAATGGGATGGACTCAAACTAATAAGCTCCTTCTTAGCAAAGGAAGCAATAACATGAAGAGAGAACATACAGAATGGGAATAAATCTTCACCATAGGCACCTCAGATAGAGCACTAATCTCCAGGATATATAAAGAACTCAAAAAACTTAAACACCAAAAAACCAAATAACCCAATAAATAAATGGGCTAAGGAACTGAACAGACACTTCACAGAAGAAGAAATATAATCGATCAACAAACATATGAAAAAATGTTCATTGTGACTGGGCTTGTGACTCAGTGGTAGAACACCCGCCTAGCACGTTTGAGGCCCTGGGTTCCATTCTCAGGACCGCATATAAAAATAAATAAAAATAAAGGTCCATCAACAACTTAAAAAAAATGTTCATCATCTGTTGCAATTAGAGAAATGCAAATCAAAACTCTAAGATTTTATCTCACACCAGTCAGAATGCAGTTATCAAGAATACAAGCAATAAGTGTTGACGAGGATGTGGGGAAAAAGGTACACTCATATATTGTTGGTAGGACTGCAGATTGGTGCAACCACTTTGGAAAGCAGTATGGACATTTCTAAGAAAACTTGGAATGAAACCACCATTTGACCCAGTTATCCCACTCCTTGGTTTATACCCAAAGGACTTAAAATCAGCATACTACGGTGACATACCCACATCAATGTTTTTATCAGCTCAATTCACAATAATTAAGCTACGGAACCAACCTAGATGCCCTTCAACAGATGAATTGATAAAGAAATTGTGGTATATATACACAATGGAATATACTCAGCCTTAAAGAAGAATGAAATTATGGCATTTGCAGGTAAATGAATGGAACTAGAGAATGTCATGCTAAGTGAAGTAAGCCAATCCCCAAAACCAAAGACTGAATGTTTTCTCTGATAAGTGGATGTTGATTCATAGTGGAGGGTGGGTAGGGAAGAATGAAGGAACTTTGTATTATGCAGAGGGGAATGAGGGAAGGGGTGGGGCGGTGGGGATGGGAAGGACGGTAGATTGAGACAGATATTACCCTATATACTTATATGAAAAAAATTCTAAATAAAAAAATTACCAAATGCGAAAGTAAAATTAAGCCCATGTTGAGAATTAAAAAAGAAAAGAGGCATTGGAAATTGAAAATATTACTTGGATTATGCTAAACCTATTTGTCAAAGCTAAGATATACCATCCATATAGAATTTATTACAAGGAGATAACAACTCACCAAAAGAGGAAGGGGAATATATCTCAACAGATATGTCAGTCTGACACCTATGGAAACATAAGAAACATGCAAACAAGTTTCCCTTCAAATTTACAATCCTCCAATAAAGGAAACCATACATGTTAATCATTTCTTTCTTTTCTTTCTTTCTTTCTTTCTTTCTTTCTTTTTCTTTTCTTTTCTTTTTTTTTTTGATGAAGCTGAGTATTGAATCCAAGGCCTAAGGCATACTAGGCAAGCACTCTGTCACTGATACCAATGAACTGCATCGCCAGTTCTAGGAACTCACAGATATTGATTGGGATAAAATTACAGAGAAAGACAACAAAAATGTTGATATTAAAATGATTAATGAGCAAAAAGAAGATCTAGGGAATTGACAGCAAAAATGAAGAAGGGAAAAGACAATTTCAGTAAATATAGATTCTGGAAAGAAACCAATCAGATCATGGAAGTAATAGACACAATAAATCAAGTTAAAAATTCAGTTGAAAATATGAGCAACAGATTAGGTTATGTAGAAAGCAAATTTCAGACAGGGTATATGGACTTGAATACTCAGCAGTAATTAAAACAATATGATCAGAATATATAAGAACTGTGGGAAAAATAGACCTAAGAGTCATTGGAATAGAAGAGGACATGGAAATACAAGCTATTGGCATTGATAACTTTTTAGTGTAATAATGTCAGAAGGATCTTCAAATCTTAGGAATGAAAAGGACATTAACACACAGAGGCTTTAGAACCCCAGATTGATAAGTTTAAAAAAGAACCTCTTCAGACAAAATGCCTAACAAAAAATAAGGATACAATATTAAAAGCCTCAAGAGAAAAATGTGAGGTCACATTTATAGGTAAACCAATAAGGTTTATTTGAGACTTCTTAACAAAGACTCTAAATGGTAGGAGGGCTTATAGTGAAATAATTCAGGATCTGAAAGAAATAGTTTCCAATCAAGATTGCTTTGTCCAGCAAAGCTATCTTTCAGAATCAAAGAAGAAATAAAAATTTTCCAAGATAAGGAAAAACTAAAGAATTCATGATCTCTAAGCCAACACCACAGAAAATGCTTAAAGAAATACTACATGCAGAAGAGCTTAAAAACCAACCCCAGAGCTCCTGAATGGATGAAGCCCACTATAAGAGCAGTTAAGCAATTGAAAGTTAAGACCAAATTAATTGTATGAAACAAATCAAAATGGCAGAAAACTATAAACATCTCTCCATGATAACTCAGAGTGTAAATGGTCTCAGCTCTCTAACTAAAATCATAGAGTTGGCAGAGTGGATTAAAAAATGAGACCCAAATGTATGCTATTTGCAAGAGACTCATTCAAAAGACGTTCATAGGCTGAAAGGAAAAGGTTATTCAATGCAAATGGATTAAAAAACAAGCAGGAGTAGCTATCCTTGTATCTGACAATGACTTATTTCAAGAGCTGTAGTTAATCAGAAGAGATGTGAAAGGTCACTTCATGCTGACAAAGGAAACAATCTAACAAGAAGATGCAATGGTATTAGGTATTTTTAAGTATCATCTAATTACATTTAAAAAACCCACTATTGGCACAAAATGTCAGACCCCAAATACAGTAATACTGGATGATTTTAACATACCCCTGTCACCAATTCAGATATAAAATCAATGAAGACACTTCAGACCTAAAAAATACCATTAATCAAATGTATCTAACAGACATCTATAGAATATTTCATCTAATAACAACTGACTTCATATTCTTCTCAGCAGCTCATGGAAAATTCTGCAAAATTGATGATATTTTAGGACACAAAGCAGGTCTTAGAAAATATTTTAGAAATTAATATAATCCCTTGTGCCATATCAAATCACAACAGAATGAAGTTAGAAATCTACAGCATGAAAAATTGTAGTAACAACATAAACACAGATTGAATAATACATTTCTTATCAAGGAATGGATTATAGCAGAAATGAGGGGAAAAATAGTAAAATTCCTAGAACAAATGAGAAGAATGATAACAATTTATCAAAATCTCTGGGACATTGTGAAGGTGATTCTTAGAGGAAAGTTTATAGCATTAAGTGCTTACATTAAAAAAATGGTCAAATAAGCAATCAAATGTTATTCTCAAGACACTAGAAAAGCAGGAACAGACTAATTCCAAAACCAGTAGAAGATAGGAAATAAGATCATTGATGAAATTAATGATATAGGTGAAAAAAATGCAAGTATTAATATAACGAAGAGTTGCTTCTTTGAAAAGATAAGCAAGGTTGATGAAACCTCAATCAAACTGAATAAAAGAGAAAGATCAACAAAATTAGATACAAAAGGAAATATCAAAACAGATATTTCTGAAATCCAAAGCATCATTAGGGACTGTTTTCAAACCTTATGTTCCAATAAATTAGAAAATCTAGAAGTTATTGACAAACTTCTAGATACATGTGACCTACCCAGATTGAACCAAGAGAATATAGAAAGTGTAAACAGACCATAGCAAGTAACAAGATTGAAGCAGTAATGTAAAGCCTTCCAAGATGGGCTGGAGTTGTGGCTCAGTGGTAGCATGCTTGCTTAGTATGTGTGAGGCACTGGGTTCAATCCTCAGCACCACATTAAAAACAAACAAAAAACAACCTTCCAAGAAAGAAACCAGGGATCAGAGGATTCTCAGTTGAGTTTCACAAGACCATTAAAGAAGAACTAATGCCAATCCTCCCCAAATTATTCCTTAAAATCGAGAATACTCCTAAATTCATTCTGTGAAGCCAGTGTCACCCTCAAGCCAAAATTGGACAAGGATACCACAAGGAAAGAAAACTAGAGACACAATTCCTGATGAACTTAGATGCAAAAATACTTAATAATAGCATTCCACATTTAGGCATATTAAGAAGCTTATACACCATGGTCGAGTTTTTTCATCCCAGGAATGTAAAGTTGGTTCAACATACACCAATCTATCTATATATGTAATGCATCACATAAATTGAATTAATGTGTCACATGATCATTTCAATAGATACAAAAAAAAAATCTTTGACAAAATCCAGCACCCATTCATTTCAAAAAAGCACTGAAGAAACTAGGGGTAGAAGAAACTTAACTTATAAAGGATATATATAACAAAGCCAACATCATCCTGACTGGAGAAAACCTGAAAGCAATTCGTCTAAACTCAGGAACAAGACAGGCATGTCTTCTTCACTCTTGCCTTGTCTCATCACTACTATTCAATGTAATACGAGAAACTCCAGGCAGAGTAGTCAAGAGAAGAAAACTAAATGGATACAAGCAGGAAAAGGATAAGTTATATTATCTGTTTGCTGATGATATGATTCTCTACTTATAAGACTCAAAAAACTCCACCAGAAGACTTGGAGCTTGTAAGCTCAACAAAGTAGCAGAAGATCAACATAAAAAAAATCAACAGCTTTCCTGTACACCAGTAATGAACCAACAGAAAAAGAAATGAAGAAAATAATTCTATTCACAGTAGCCTATAGTAGCCTATAGAAAATATCTGGAAATAAATCTAAGCAAGAATGTGAAAGACCTCCACAATGAAAATTATAGATCATTGAATAAAGAAATTGAAGATGACCTTAGAAGATGCAAAGATTCTTTAGTAGCCAGAGTTAATATTGACAAAATGACCATATAACCAAAAGCAATCTACAGCTTTAGAGCAATTTCCATCAGAATACTAGTGATGTATTTCTAGAACTAGAAAAAATCCTAAAATTCATATGGAAGAATGAATGACCCAGAATAACCAGTTATCCTGTGCAATAAGAGGAATACTTGAGACTTCAGAATACCTGATCTCAAAATACACTAGAGAGCACTGGTAACAAAAATGGCATGATGTTGTTATATCAACAGACCTGGAAACCAATGGAATAGAAGACACAAGAGACAAATATACACAGATTCATACTCATCTGATCCTTGACAGGTTTTAAAAACATGTTGGAAAAAGTTAGCCTTTACAACAAATGGTGCTGGGAAAACTGTATATCCATATGTGGAAGAATGAAACTGCATCATAATCTCTTACCTGGCACAGAAATTAATTCAATGAATCAAAGATGCAGGAATTGGATCAGAAGCACTACTATTGGTGGAAGAAAGCAGGGTCAACATTTCAACATGTTGGCACAGGCACTGACTTCCATAAAGCTCACAAAATATAACCAAGGATCAATAAGTAGTATGACTTCAAATTTTAAAACTTCTGCACATCAAAAGAAACAGGATCATGAAGAGAGAGCCCACAGAATGAGAGCAAAACTTCATTAGCTACCTTTTCTGACACGGGATTAGTATCCAGCATATATAAAGAATTGAAAAAGCTTAACATCAAATAACCCAATTAATAAATGGGCAAATGATGTAAACATACATTTCTCAAAGGGAGAAATACAAATGGCCAACAAATTTATTTTAAAAATGTCCAAAATCCTTAGTAACCAGGGAAATGCAATTTAAAACTATACTGATGTTTCATCTTACTCCAGTTAGAATGAATAGCAGCCATCAAGAATGTCAATAACAAAAATTGCTAGTGAGGATGTGGGGAAAAGGGTACAATTATACATTTTTGGTGGAACTGCAGATTAGTACAACCACTTTGGAAAGCAGTATGTAGCTTGCTTATAAGACTAGGATTGAAACCACCATATGATCCTGGTATCCTGTCTTATCCAAAAGAACTAAAATCAGCATCCTATAGTGATATATGCATACAATGTTTTTGACAGCACAATCAACATTAGCCAAGCTGTGGAACCAGTCTGGGTGTCTGTCAACAGGAAAATGCATAAAAAAAAATGTATATACACAGCCATAAAGAAGAGTAAAATTATGTCACTTGCTGGTAAATGGATGGGACTGAAAACATTGTATTGAATGAAATAAGGCAGACTTGGAGAGTGAAGGGTGGAATGTTTTCTTTCATGTGGAAGCTAGAGAGAATAATAAAATAAAAAAGGAATATCATGCCAATGAAAGGGAGACCAGTAGAATACAGGAAGGGGATCAGGAACAGAGGACATGGAGAAGTGGTTGGGAACGAAATTACCAAATTGTGCTATGTCCATGTACAAATATACCATAGTGATTTTTGTTTTTATATGTCATTACAATACACTAATTAAAAGAATATTAATAGTATCAACAGAAAGGAGATAGTAGAGTAGAGCAAGATCACGGAGAGGGAAGAGGGAGAGAATACTGGAGAATGAAATTGATCAAGTTTTGTGCATCATGAATATGGCGTAATGATTTCCACTATTATATATAATTATTAAAGCACATATTATATAAAAGTAATTTTCTCTGAGTCTGTATTTTGCTTTCATATCTCCTACTTTGTTTAAAAATACAGAGCCATTGTATGGAAAGTGTTGATTGTTTAGTTCAGATAGCATGTGACTTTATATTTTAACTTCCAAATAATTTAATATAGAATTGATTTGTTTTTCTACAACACCTTCAGTTTAGCAACACCAAAGTCAAGTTTGCTTTCTTTTGTGAAAGTAATACAGACAAGGCATGGTGGCACACACCTGTAATCCTACATACTTGGGAGACTGAGGCAGGAGGATTGCAAATTCGAGGCCAACCTGTTCAATTTATTGAAACCGTAACTCAAAATTAAAAAAAAAGAAGAAGGACTGAGGATGCAGCCCAGGGTTAGAGCCCCTGGTCTAGGGTTTTGTTTTGGTTTTGGTTTTTAGGTACCAGGGATTGAACTCAGGGACACTTGACCAACCACTGAGGCACATCCCCAGCCCTGTTTTGTATTTTATTTAGAGACAGGGTTTCAGTGAGTTGTGTAGGACCCTGCCAAGTTGCTAAGACTGGCTTTGAAATCTTGATCCTCCTGCCTCAGTCTCCTGAGCCACAGGATTACAGGCATGCACCATTGTGTCTGGCCCTTTTCTGGGTTTAATCCCCAAAATGAGACAAGGTAGGGAATAAGGGGAAGAGAAAGTGTAATCCACTAAAAGTATATATTAGAAAGAAATGTCAGTGTGACTCCAGTTTTCTAGAAAATGTGAATTTTCAGACATTGCCATTTGTAGTGTTTTACTTATGATAAGAATTGGTTTTGTAAATGCTTTTATAACATTTTTGTAGAGGTTACTTCTATATCTGTCCATGGCCTAGAGGATCTTTGATTTTGTTTTTCCTCAGAGCTTCTGTCTTTCTCCCTCTCTTTGTGGTGGAGGTTTGTGTCACTCTGTAGACAATTGTCTCTGCTGTTCTGCTTTGTAAGCTCCCTCAACAATATATATGGTTTCTTACTGCATTGCCATGTTAGATGGGTAAATACAAATGTTATTAATAACAGTTCATTATTGTAGAAGTAAAATATTGTCATTACAGCTAAGCTAGGAAAGTCACATAAGAAAAAAGAGAAAAAAAGAAGTTCTTTATATCCTACCACCCAGACAATCAACATTAATGGATTGGTGTATACAGCTTCATGTATATGTGGAATCAGTTTAGAATATGGGCATCAAAATCTTATTGAAAATGATCGATTACAGCATTTGTTTCTATAGGAAAATAAGACATATCTTACATACTTTATTATTTTATGTTATAACGTGTCATGTTTTATAGTTATTGAAAGTTTTTTTTTTTTTTTTTTTGGTACTGGGGATTGAACCAGAGGCACTCCACCACTGAACCACATCCCCAGCCCTATTTTGTATTTTATTTAGAGACAGGGTCTTACTGAGTTGCTTTAGGGCCTCGCTAAGTTGCTGAGGCTGGCTTTGAACTCGAGATCCTCTTGCCTCAGCCTCCCAAGTGCTGGGATTACAGGCGTGCGCCACCGCGCCCAGCTGAAAGTTTATAAATAAGTTTGTATCTGTATTGAATGGAGTTCTTTTTTGTTAGGAACAAAAGCATAGTATTGCCCATGATAGATGTCTTTAGTTTCTGGATGGAGATATCTCTTCAATAGGAGATGAGGGCATAACATTGTCATCTTTTTCAGAACCATGTGTTAATTTTATAAGATATAAATATGTGTTGTAAAACAACAAGTTGTTGCCTATTAATAGCAAGTTGAACACAAACAGTTGGTTAGACTTGAGCCTTATGATGAAAGAACAAGAAAATAAATCTCTGGGAAATACATCTTTAAGTCATGTAAAATTTAAACATTTAAATTATTATTAAAATGTGCACTGTTTCTATGAAGTAATAATTGCAAATTTTGTTTTCTATTCTTCACTATTGCCCAATTAACTTATATCTGTTCTGTCAACTGCAAAGCCTAAATTTAAAATGGTAATAGTAAATGTTTGTATGAGTCCAAATTTTCACTATTAAATAGATTTTGTTTTTATTTTCCTAGATACCATCACAGCCATGTTGGATTGCACAGACAGGCCTGTTCTTCAGGCCATTTTTCTTAACAGTAATTGCTTTGAACATCTCATTCGACTGCTACAGAACTGCAAGGTACTTTTCTACTATTACTGCTTTTGATTTTTAAAAAAATTTTGTTTTCCTTATGTTTTAATTCAAATTTTAGCATATTATTACTGTATACTTTGTGTTTGCATTTATATAATCAAGATTTTTTTTTTGGAGGGGGTACTGGGAGTTGAACTCAGGGGCACTCAACCACTGAGCCACATCCCCAACCCTTTTTTGTGTTTTATTTAGAGATAGGCTCACTGAGTTGCTTAGCACCTTGCTGTTGCTGAGGCTGGCTTTGAACTCTTTGTCCTTCTGCCTCAGCCTTCCAAGATGCTGGGATTATAGGCAGGCGCCACCATGCCTGACTGTAATCAAGTTTTTAACTGATTGAAATTAGCATTAAATCATTTGTATTTGTGTAAGTACTTTAACAAGAGTCAAACTGAAAACTAATTTCTTTATGTGATGAGCATTTCAGTTCATGACATAAATTTTTTTCCCATTTAATCCAGGAAGATACTGGAGACCCTTAAAGTTAGTTGCTTCTGATTTCTTGGCTTGCCATTTGTATCAGAGCATACTAATATGATCTAGATTTTTGCCTTTAGCTCTTTGAAATACAATTTAATCGGAAATGCTGTCTTCTACCAATCTGGAAACAGTATTCCATGTTATCTATTCTATAATTTTCTGCCACTGATCAAAGGGAATATGTATATAAAATATGGATTTCTCGGTGCAAACCTATTACTCCAACTCAAATTGTATGTCATTGACTGAATGATATTTTTGTATAAGAAATAGCATTTTAGTTAACTTAAGTAGATTTATTTAATATTTATCATGTATCAACTGTGTGTCAAATACTCCGACTGTAGATTAAAAACAAAACTGTCCTCCAGGGCTTACACTTTGGTTGGGGTCAAGACAAATAAGAAATCAAAAATATGAAGGAGATCATTTGATGGTAAATGCCGTGAAGAAACACTGGGTTGAGGGCTAGAACATTCCTAGGAAGAGATAGATACTGCTTTTATATCTAGTTTGGTTAGGGAAAGACTCCAGTAACACGACATTTGAGAGATGTATAGGAAATGAATGAGCCAAGCTACACAAATATCAGAGTTTCCTAGTCAGAATACCAAAGTTCCTGAAGTGGAAGCACTCTAAATATATTTGAGGAGCAAGATATAGTTCTTGGGGCTACAGATAAAGTCAGAAGGAGCCAAAGGCTAAATTACATAGCATCTTATAGACTATGTAAGAACTTTTGGTGATTATTACGTTGGTACCAATTACTGTAATGAGTGGTAAATGATTCAATGCTGGGAATCAAACCTCCAAGGCATTGTGCATGCCAGGGATGTGCTCTACAACTAAAATATACCCTCTACCCAGGGTATTTGTTTTTTATCAAAATTTATTATGCTATAAAATTTGCAACAAGTTCAGATAAACCTAAGCATTTGCTGTTTGACAAGTTAATTTCCAAATAAATCAAAGTATAAAGACCACAAAATATTTTCTAGAAATTTTAAATGATATCTGATTTGACCTCTTTGACTAGGCTTTGTATACTTCCTATTAATTTTCTTCTTAACCATTTTTTATTCTAATACGTGATCTTAGATTTCAATAAATTAAAAGTAGCATTTCATCAATGCAACCAATCTTCATAAGTGTTTTTGTTAAATATGTTTTATAATCATTCCTTATTATACCAATGTACATTCTTCTTGCTCTAAGTAAGTATTTAAATGGGCTATGAAGTTGTGTCATTTTATTTCTGAATTTAGACTTCAGAAAATTATTTCTTGTTTATAGAGATTCCATTGATTTTATTTAGAGTTCTAGATATTTTTCTGTTCCTTAAATACACTTTTTTAAAAAATATGTTTTAGTTGTTGATGGACCTTTATTTTATTTATTCATTTGTATATGGTGCTAAGAATTGAACCCAATGCCTCACACATGCTAAGTAAGCACTCTACCACTGAGCTGCAACCCCAGCCCCCCAACTACGCTTTTGATGATATTTTTACAATGTTACAGCATATCATGATGGGGAAAATAGTTACTCTTTCCTCAAAGACTCTTTCCTTTACCTTATCCTTCCCTTACTTTTCACTCATTTTTTTCTTGTGGCATCGGGTTAAGCAGTACATGCTGTTTTAAAAGTGGCACTGTTCTGTCATTCATATTGTAATTCTGGAATAACTGTTAACTTCCATCAATAATGATGGTCATTTCTCAGAAAAAAATTTTTTTTTAAAGTCAGAATTTTGCTGCACTAAAATACAAATGTTGCTTATCTTTCAGTTGGTTTACTTTAATACCAGATTCGAATATTTTACATAAAATTAGCCAGTACAATGAGGAAATAGTTTGGTGTGGGTAATTTTTTTTTTTTGGTTTGCTTTTCATAAAGACTTTTTGACATATTGTCCAGTTGAAAATTTTTAATTACGTATTTTTGAAACATATTCTCTGCTGAATGTGTTCATTATGGAAAAATTGATACAATAAAAAAGAAATAACCCCTATGATTCTATAAAAATAAAGGCTACTATTATCATTAAGTGCTTGCTAATATGATGGACGATCTCTTAAGCCTTCCTTGTATTTGAGGTCACACAACATTTGTGACCTCATATGTGACCTCATAATGACTGCTTTATAGATCAGGCAAGAAGTGGCAGAGCCAGAGTTTCACTTTAATTCTCTTTGACTTTAAGACCTTCATGTTTTTTCTTTTCTTTTCTTTTTGTTCCCTCAGTTGGGGCTGAAACCCAGGGCCTCATGCATGTTAGGCAGGTACTCTTCCACTGAGCTACATTCCCAAACGCTTTTTAAAATTTTATTTTTACACAGGGTCTCGCTAAGTTGCCGAGCCTTCCCTCAAACTTGAGATCCTCCTTCCTTAACACCCCCTGAGTAACTTGGGTGTTGGGGGTGGGGCATTACAGGCATGCACCACCACACCTGGCTAAATAATGTATTTTTATTGCAAAATAGATACATTTGTAGTGTATCCATTCTCCCATACAATGTAAATATATTAATTCTAAAATTTTTCCTCATGGTTAAAAATTGGTAGTAATTCCCATATTTCCTAATGGAAAATGTGTTTCTGTTCATGGGAAAGTAAGAGAAAGTATCAAGCTGAATAGTTTCAGTAGAGCGAATTAATACATTCTTTTTTTTTTTTGGAACTAGGGATTGAACTCAGGGACACTCGGCCACTGAGCCACATCCCCAGCCCTATTTTGTATTTTATTTAGAGACAGAGTCTCACTGAGTTGCTTAGGGCCTTGCTAAGTTGCTGAGGCTGGCTTTGAACTCGTGATCCTCCTGACTCAGCCTCCCAAGTTGTTTGGGAATTAATACATTTTTGATGTCTTTAAACCTTATTATAATATGAAACCAAAATTTGAAGCAACCAGCTACTTGGTAGTTTTTCCAGTATTAGTGTTATCCTCTTCTGCAGTTGTTCAGAGGCTATAGAAATTAGTACAGACTTGTAGAATACTTAATGTGTTTGTTAGTGAATTTCGTAAAACATAAGATTGCATTTTATAGTGCAACAGTATTTTGATGCCAAACAAAAATATATAGAGACTAGAAAGTATGGAAAACTGCATCAAATAGATGCTAAAGGGCAGAAGTACAAAAGGAGAACTTCTTATTTTCACAAGTGGAGCATAGCATATACTGACTTATCATTTAAGAAAAAGAATTTCAGCTCACATAAGCAAAATTGGGAAAAGAAGATGGTTAGCAGAGTACAAACAAAAAGTAATTCAAACTCCATTGAAAAATTTTTTAAAAATTCTTTTTAGATACACATTACAGTAGCATGTATTTTGACATGCATTTATGGAGTGTAACTTATTCTAATAGGATACCATTCTTGTGATTGTACATGATGTGGAGTTTCACTGGTAATGTATTCATATATGAACATAGGAATATATCCAATTCATTCTACTGTCTTTCCTATCCCCATTCCTCAAACCCTATTTTTAAGAGGTTGAAAATTTCACATATCAGTTTAATTTTTTTAACAGAATATAGTGAGCATTTTTCTTGGAAAAAAACTTTATAAATAGGTTTATGTCCTCCACATTTTATATGCTGTATTTTTGATCATTTGAATGATATACTGGATTATTTGAATCTTGCTTGGACAGTAAATATTTCATTGTAAAATTAATAAGTATCCCACTGTCACAGGAACCCCTATCTAAAACTTAGAACTTATATCTTTCAATTAGACCTACAATGCTAAACTAGGCAATGGAATGTGCTCTTGTCTTCCAGAGATGCCTGATACTGTGGCCTGACTACTTTTTAACCCATTGTTCCAAGGTGTTTCATCTCCTAGTTTTTTTTTTTTTTTTTTTTTTTTTTTTTTTGCTGTTTTCTCTCATTGGCACAGTTTCTACAATTGGAAATGCATTTTTTTGTGCATATATATGTGTGTGTATATATGTTTTAAGTTGTAGATGGACAATACCTTCATTTTATTTATTTTTATGTGGTGCTGAGGATGGAACCCAGTGCCTCACACATGCTAGACAAATGCTCTACCACTAAGCCATAACCACAGCCCCACATTTGTGCTTTTGGTAATAGAACTTTGCTATACATGTAGAACTGTCAACTGGTATGTCTATCAGGGGCATCTCATGACTAGTATGACCCAATTGAAAGATTGCTTTTGTCCTAATTTGTAGGTGAGATAGTCTCCTGTAGTTACAGTAGTAAGATAGTATATGTAGTTATTGGGTCTGGAGGATTTTGAGAGATAGGACAAACTCCATTAATTTCAAACTATATCTAGTTTCTGCCTCTGTGCAACTCCAAAAAGCTGTGTTTAATCAAGGTCCTTGAAAACCTTCTAGTTTCCAAGTTTAATGGACACTTGTTTTTATTTTTGCCAGCATTTTGTGTTTGTCACTATTATTTGTTGCCTTCTTGAGAAACTAAAAAAAAAAAAAAAAAAAATTGTTCATCAATTGCCTACACACTCATCTTTTCTATGCTTTTTTTCCTGTGTACCACAGTGGCCATTCTTTAGTCTCTTTGGAATATTCCCTTTCTAAAATTGCTGGTATTACCTGTTTGATCCTAGGCTTTCACCTTCCCACACTTATGCTTATACTTTGGATAGTCTCAACTATGTCCATGGCTTTACATGTAATCTACAGCTTTCTTTTTACTAGTCTTGATCTCTCTTAAGGAATTCCCATTGAATGCTACTCAGACAAATCACATCTAAAATGGAACAAATCATTCCTTACTCTTTCTTCTCCTCTTTCCTTCTTCACCCTTACACCTACTTCTCTTGTATTGCCAGTCTCAGTAAGAGACACCAATTCTACCCACTTTCTCAAGGGAGAAACTTGTGAATTAGTGCAGACTTTCCCTGCTTTCTCATTGTCCATGTCTGTTTATCTCACTAATTTTGCTTTTTAAATATTTCCCCAATAGAGCCTTTTATTACCATTGTCATTGCTTTATTTCAGGGTCATTTTTTTTTGCCATATTATTGCAGTATTTTATTCTTTTCTTCCTTTTCAGTCTCATACCCTTCCACACTGATGCCCCAAACCATCTTTTTAACACACTGATGTCTTCTATCAATGCTTTGTTTAGTATGTTTTCTTCAAACCATAAAAATATTCTAGTGAGCATTAAGTCTCTTTACCATGATGTGTATAAGACTCTTAAGAAATCTGGCTAAGTCCTATCTGTTAAACCTTTTTTATATAAGCCATTTTAAACCCTTTTTGGTTCCTTGAACCAGTTGTGTTTATTCTTGCTTCTTTGTCCCCTTGACATTCTTGTAGCTACTAGAAATATTTCTCTCCTATTCCTTTTTCTGTTTAATGACTATAATATTTTCTGGTTCTTTCAGATTTAGATACGTACATGTTTTTGTCCTGCAGAGTATCTTCCATAAATTGTCACATACTCTTTTTATGTTTCATATTAAACAGTCACCTATTTGAAGGTGAGCATTATGATTTCATCTTTTCTTTCCCATCAGGTGGTCCTTTCTATACAGTATAAGCTTAATAAAATTGAATTGATTAATTTTAAAGTTGAAAGCCTGGAACAGCAGGATTGCATGTGGGTAGAGAAGCCCTAATGAATACTGAGGATTATATAATATAATAGTGAGGATGAAGAAGGAAGTAGGAAAGCATTTCTGTGTCCCTTCTTTGGCAGAAAGTAGTGCAGCCAAGAAAAATTTCAAACTAAATACATTTTGTTTCTGGTCTTTAGGACCTAAACCTCAAGTTTTTTGAAGTATTAGAACATATGTAAAATAATGTACCACAATGGTAGATTATCCCCTTTTTATGTATAAGTATGATTTGTTTTTCGTTGTATTCTGTTTTGAGGTGCTTGGTATCAAACCCAGGGTCCCACATGCTACGCGCTCTACTACCTAGCTAAATCCCCCAGACCATGTTATGGGTTTTTAATTACCTAGTGTATTATATAAAACTAAAGTTCTGCATCTGTTAAAAATCTCATTATTTTAGTCCTCAGACCCTGGCAACCACTATTCTACTTTCTGTCTTTATGAATTTGACTACTATATGTATCTCATATAAGTGGAATCATACTGTATTTGTTCTTTTGTGACTTGCTTCTTTCACTTAGCCTAATATCCCCAAGGTTCACCCATGTATATGTCAGTATTTTCTTTCTTTTTAATAAGGCTAAATGATATTACATGGTAAGTATGTACTGCAGTTTCTTGTCCATCCATATGTCAATGGACATTTGGGTTGCTTCCACCTTTCAGATGCTGTGAATAATACTGTGCACATGAATATACAAATATCTCTTTCAGATACTACTTTTAGTTCTTTTGACTATATACCCTTGAGTGGGATTACTGGATCATATGGTAATTGAATTTTAACATATTTTTGTGGAACTGTCATACTGTTAACACTGTTTTATATTCTCAACTAATAATGCACAAGGGTTCCACTTGGTATGTGTGTGTATGTGTGTGTGTATGTATTTGTTTTTTTGTTTATTGACAGTTGCTATCCTGTTGTGTGTGAAGTGGTATCTCATTACGGTTTTGAATTGCTGTTTTATAATGATTAGTGATGTTCAGCATCTTTGCATGTGTTTATTGACCATTTATATATTTTTGGAGAAAAGTCTATTCAAGCTCTTTGCCCATATTTTAATCAAATTTTTTGTTATTGAGTTATGAAGTCTTTTATACACTATTGAAATCTTTTTTTTAATGTTTATACACTTTGATGTGAGTCTAAATTCATTTTTTGTCATGTTTTTTCAGTGCGTTATAGTTGTACAGAGTGATGGGATTAGTTGCTCTATTTTCATACATGCACAGAGTATTACAATATAATTTGATCAATATCACTCACCAGCACTTCTACCCTCCTACCCCACCTGGTGCCTTTCCTTTACTGAACTCCCTTTAATTTTCAGGAAATCTACCCCACCTTTCTTTTCCTTTTCTCTCTCTAGCTTCTGCATATGAAAGTAAACATATGATCCTTAACCTTCTGAGTCTGACTTATTTTGCTTAACCTGATGGTCTCTGGTTTCATCCATTTTCCTGCAAATGCCGTAACTTCATTTTTCTTTATGGCTGAATAAAACTCGTTTCTGTACGTATACCACATTTTCTTTATTCATCTATCTGTTGATGGAAACCTGGGCTGGCTCCATTGTTTGGCTATTGTGAATTATGCTGCTATAAACATGGGAATGCATGTATCACTGTAGTATGATGACTTTAATTCTTCAGATATAGTTGGGTCATAGGATGGTTCCATGCTTAGTCTTTACAGGAGCCTCCATACTGATTTCTGTAGTGCTTGTACTAATATACAGTCCCACTAACAGTGTCAAAGTGTTCCTTTTTCTCCACATCCTCTCTAGTATTTATTATTATTTGTACTCTTGATGACTGCCATTCTGCCTGGTGTGACATGAAACCTCAGTGTACTTTTTGATTTGCATTTCCTTAAATGCTAATGATGTTGACCATTTTTTCAAATATTTGTTGGCCATTTGTATTTCCTCTTTAAGAAGTATCTCTTTAATTCATTGCCCTTTTCTTAATTGGGTTACTTGTTTTTGTGTTGTAAAGTTTTTTTGAGTTTGTTATATATTCTAGATATTAATCCTCTGTCAGAAGAGTAGCTCGCAAAGATTTTCCCCCATTTTTATGGGCTCTCTCTTCATGTTCTTGTTTGTTTTGAAGTACAGAAGCATTTTGATTTGATGCCATCTCAATCATCAATTCATGGTATTATTTCCTGAGTTTTAGGGTTCCTATTCAGAAGATTGTTGCTTGGGCCGTTATGTTGGAATGTTGACTCTATGTTTACTTCAAGGAGTTGCATAGTTTCTGGTCTAATTCCTAGGTCTTTGATCCACTTTGAGTTGATTTTTGTGTAGAGAGAGAGATAAGGATATAGTCTCATTCTTCTACATATGGATACCCAGTTTTCCCAGTTCTCTTTGTTAAAAAGGCTGTCTCTTCAGCCGGGAGCAGTGTCGCATGCCTGTAATCCCAGCACTTGGGAGGCTGAGACAGGAGGATCGCAAATTCAAAGCCAGCCTCAGCAACTTAGCGAGGCCCTAAGCAACTCAGTGAGACCCTGTCTCTAAATAAAATACAAAATAGGGCTGGGGATGTGGCTCAGTGGTGGCGTTCTGTGAAGAATGTCAATTGTGTTTTGATGGAGATTGCATATTATAATATTGCTTTTTGTAGTATGACCATTTTAACAATATTAATGCTGCCTATCCATGAACATGTAAGGTCTTTACATCTTCTGAGCTCTTCAATTTCTTTCTTCAGTGTTCTACGCTTGTCATTGTAGAGGTCTTTCATCTCCTTGGTTAGGTGTATTCCTTGTTTTTTTTAAAATTTTTTTTTTAGGCTATTGTGCATGGAATTGTTTTTCTGATTTCTTTCTCATCATATTTGTTGTTGGTATATAGGAAAACTGTTGATTTTTGAATGTTAATTTTGTAATCAGCTGTTTGCCAAATTTATTAATTAACTCCAGCAGTCTTTTGGTGGAGTGTTTTGGCTCTTGTAGGTATGGGGTCAAATCATCTCCAAAGAGTGATAATTTGACTTCTTCTTTTCCTGTTTTTGCCCCTTTTATTTCCTTCTATTGCCTAATTGCTCTGGCTAAAATTTCTAACACTGTAGTAAACAAGTGAGACTGAACATTCTTGTCTTGTCCCAGGTTTTAAAGGAAATAATTTCAGTTTTTCCCCATTTCCTATGAGATTGGCTTTAAATTTTTCACATACAGCCTTTCTGATGTTTAGGTAGGTTACTTCCCCCTCGTTTCTTCAGTGTTCTTATCATTGATGGGTGCTCAATTTTGTCGAAGGCCTTCTCTTCGTCTATTGAGATGACTAAGTGGCTTTTGTCCTTAATTCTGTTTTTGTGATGATTATTTATTGATTTGTGCATATTAAACCATTCTTGCATCTCTGGAATAAAATCAACTTGGTTGTGATGTACAGTCTTCTTACTATGTTGTTGAACATGATTTGCTAGGAATTTTTGTATCTGAGTTCATCAGGGATATTGATATGTAGTTTTCTTCCTTGATGTGTCCTCATCTGGTTTTGGAATGAGTGTTTTACTGGCTTTATAGAATGAATATGGAAGCGTTCCATCCCTTTCTAATCCATGGAATAATTTGAGGAGTACTGGCATTAGTTCCTCTTTAAAGGTTTTATAGAATTCAGCTGAGAATCCATCTGGTCCTAGGCTTGTCTTTGTTGGACACAGTTATTTTTTGGTTTTTAAAAATTTTGGTTATGGGGATAGAATTGTGGTTCAGTGGTAAAGCACTCACTAGCATGTGTGAGGCACTGGGTTTGATCCTCAGCACCACATAAAAATAAATAGATAAAATAAAGGTACTATGTCCATGTATGACTAAAAAATAGTTTTTAAAGAAGGCTTTATTATGTATCATTTGGTTAGGTAGCACACCCAAATTGAAAAATACAAATTTTAATGTTTTGTAACTTCTGTAAAGATTAATCTGCTTTCCATCATGAGATTATAAACCCCTTAAAACTAACAGCTAGAGCTGGAGTTGTGGCTCAGTGGTAGTGCACTGTCCTAGCATGCATAATAAGGCCGTGGGTTCTATCCTCAACACCACATAAAAATAGAGGTATTGTGTCCACCTAAAACTAAAAAATTTTTAAAAAGTAACAGCTAACATACAGTATTTCACTTATCCATCTCTCTCAAAAAATGATATTTTACAAAAGGAAAAATTTTAAACTGAATTCCTTTCCTCCTCAAATTTGTTTGCTTTAATCATTATTGTAAAATCAACTAAAATGGATTCTTTCCCACTATCCTATACATAATTATTTCAAACTGACTAATTTTTTTCTTGTTTCCCCTCAACCCTGCTTTCTGGACTATATGGAGGGTATTACATTGAAAAACAGCAGTTCCCCCAGAAGTGATGTATCTATTCTGGTCTTTTTACCTGATAATCCATCTGGTCCTGTGCTTTTCTTTCCTGGAAGGCATTATATTACTGCTTCTATCTCATTACAAGCTATTGATCTGTTTAAATTTTGTGTGTCCTGCTGCAACCTGCATGGTTGTGAGGGGTAATGGGAATGGGAACAGACAGACAAATGTAGAGAGAAGAGCTGAGGCCCGATGGTTCTTTATCCCCTGATGAGGGATGAACAACCCAGAGCCTGCTCAGTACGTTTATTATATAGGTTTTTAACATCAAAGGGGTTATTTGTGGGAACGTTTCTTTAAAGCATGCAGGATGAAGGACGAAGTCCTAGGCACCCCAATTATAATTAACTTGTACTTACAATTATTTTCTCTTGGTAGCTGGTGTCAGAGTTTGGGTTGAGACTGATAGTGCTGTGTCATGCACAAAACCTCTTTTGAACAGGGAGTCACCATAGCTCCTGGGCAGCTTCAATTTGCCCTTTGCACAAGAAGTTCCCAGCACAGGCGCGCTCCTGTCCATGGGCAGTCAGATACTGTGGTTGAAGTCACTGGTCCCAGCAATGTCCCCTTGATTCAAATTTGGCAGCTCATATATATCTAGAAATATATCTGTTTCTTCTAGGTGTTCCAGCTTATTGGAGTTTAAGGTTTTAAAATAGTCCCTAATGATCCACTGTATTTCTGTGATGTCTGTGGTGATTTCTCCTTTTTCATCTCTAATTTTAGTAATTTGGGTATTCTTTTCTTTTGGTTAGTTTAGCTCAGGGCTCATCTATCTTGTTTATCTTTTCAAAGAACCAACTCTTTGTTTTATTAATCCTTTGCATTTTTCTTTTTTATTCTCAGTTTCATTGATTTCATTTTGGTCCTGGTAATTTCCTTTCTTCTACTGGTTTTGGAATTGATGTGTTGTTTTCAAGGACCTAGGGATTTATCATTATATTTTTATTTGGAATCTTTCTTATTTTCTGAGGTAGGCCCTAATAGCTATGAACTTTCTTCTTTAGAACTGCCTTCATGTTGTCCTAAAGGTTCTTAAGTATGCTGTATCACTATTCTCATTTGATTTCAAAGAACTTTTTAATTGTTTAACTTCTCCTTTGATTTCTTCTCTCACCCATTCTTCATTCAAAAATGTATTGTTCAATATCTGTGTGTTTATATAGTTTCTGTAGGGTTTTGTCATGTTAATTACTAGTATTTCATTATGATCTGATAAGATGCAAGGAATTATATCAATTTTTTTTGTAGTTGCCAAGAACTGCTTTTCTAAAGCGGCCTAAAACATGATCTGTTTTGAAGAAATTTCCCTGAGTCACTGAGAAGAAAGTGTATTCAACTATTTTTGGATGAAATCTTCTATAGCTGTCTGTTAGGTTCATTTGATTTATAATATTTTTCAGGTGCAAAGAGTATTTATTGAGTTTTTGTTTGAATGACCTATCAATGGTGAAAGAGGCATGTTGAAATCATCCAGTATTATTGTACTATGTTCTATCTGAGGCCTCAATTTGAGTAGCATCTCTTTAATATAACTAGTTGCACTCACATTTAGTACATGCACATTTATTATTATGTCTTCTTCTTGGATTTTTTCCCTTTACCAGTATGAAGTGACCTTCTTTGTTTCTTCTGACTAATTTTGGTTTGAAGTCTGCCTTGTCAGATATGAGAGTATCTACTCCTTGTTTTCAGGCTTATTCACACGGTATATCATTTTGCATCCTTTCACTTTCAGCCAGTGGCTGTCTGCCAGTAAGGTGCATCTCTGGCAAAAACACAGTTGGGTCTTGTTTTTCAATTGATTCTTCTAGCCTGTGTCTTTTAATTGAAGAGTTGAGACCTACTACATTCAATGTTATTATAGAGAGATGTTTATTAATCTGTGCCATTTTGATTTATTTATCTTGTTTATTTGGTCCTGTTTCTCATTTGCCTTGCTACTTTTCACATGAGATTTGTTCATTTGTGAACTTGGATTTGTTTTTTGTCTTCTGTATGCAGTATTTCTTTCAGTAAGTTCTGTAGTGCTGGTTTAGTAGTCATGAATTCTTTTGATTTCTCCTTATTTTGGAAGATTTTTATTTCATTTTCAATTTTGAAGGATAGCTTTACTGGATATAGCAGTCTTGGTTGGTAGGTTTTCTTTCTTCTTTTTTTTTCTCCAGACCTTGGAACACATCATTCCAAGCCCTTCTGATTTTTAGAGTTTGTCTTGAGAAATTAGAAGTGCTTTTAATAGGCTTGCCTCTAAATGTGATGACATTTTTCTCTTAAGGCTTTAAAAATTTTATCCTTGTTCTGCATGCTAGGCATTTTAATTATAATGTGTTGTGGAGAGGTTCTTTGTTGATCTTTTCTGTTTGTGGTTCTGAATACCTCCTGTATCTGGATGTCCATCTCATTCTGAATGTTCAGAAATTTTCCTCTTTTTATTTCCCTGAAGAGGTTATCCATTCCATTAGCCTGCGTCTCACAACCCTCCTTGATTCTTAAAGTTTGTTTCTTACTGTTTTTCCAACATTCTTGTATAGTCTGATCATCGTTACTTATTTTCTTCTCTTTAATGCTGTCTGAATGTTAAAAGCTGGCTACTTTGTCTTCCATCTCTGAGATTATGTCTTCAGCATGGTATATTCTATTAGAGAGACTTTCAACTGAACATTTTATTTGATTTATTGTGTCTTTTATTTCTAAGATTTCCATTTGGTCATTTTTCAGTATTTCCAATTTCCTTGTTGAATTTCTCATACATATCGTATACTGACTTCTTAAATTCATTCAGTTGTCTATCTGTTCTCTTGGAATTTATTGATCATTTTTATAATGATTCTTTTGAATTTTTTAAAACGGATATTCCATCCACTTCATTATCTCTGGGTCTGTTGCTGTTAAATTATGAGCTTTGGGGGGTCTTGTGATACCTTATTTGTTCATCTTTCTTGTATTCTGTTGAGAGGGATTTCTCTTTTGCTCTTATGAGTGGACCTTTTTAAGGTACAGTCTTCACTTGCCAAAGCATCCTAGTGCGATCTAGATTGAGGCCCCCTTGTAGGTATGGTATCCATAGCCTTTGGGTTAATTCTGTTTCTGCTGTAACAGTGGATGTCTGTAGATTGGACCTAGGGGCTCACCCCTATCTATTTCTACTTGAGGCCTGAGTGTTAGTTTGGGTTTTTGTGTCTTCTGTTCTGTGTATTAAAGTATAGTTGAAGATTGAGCATCATTAATTTGTGTGTGGATCAAGATGTGCTGTCTTTTGGTAGAATTTAGTTCAGCAGCCACGTTATTACCCTGTAAACTTGTAGTGTCTTTGTAGATCCCTGCACCTCACAAAATAGGGCAAAACAAACCATAGCAACAACTGAGGCATTAAAGTAAATACTCACTTCCTACTATGACATCTACAACATTAAGTACCACAAAAAATAGGGATGGTGGGATCACCTGTTGTCAACAGTAATTATGAAGTAGATCTGACTTTAAATCAAACAGCAGGTGTCAACCATGTTATCCACAGCAATAATAATTATATCCACATTAATGGCAGGGAAGGAGTTATATAAACCAATTAGCTCTGAAGGATGGTAAAATACAGTTAACTAGAAGAAAAGAAAATGTGCTAGGAGGGTAGGCAAGTTAGGAATAGTTAGGAGTATTAAGAGAACCCACAGAATGGGAAAAATTATTGCTACCTACTTTCTGACAGAGGATTAATATCTAGACTATATAACAAACTCAAAAAAACTTTACAACACAAAAACAAGTAACCCAATTAAGAAAAGGGCAAATGAATTAGAGACACTTCTCAAAAGAGGAAATACAAATGGCCAACAAATATTTGAAAAAATGGTCAACATCATTAGCATTTAAGGAAATGCAAATCAAAAAGTACACTGAGGTTTCATGTCACACCAGGCAGAATGGCAGTCATCAAGAGTACAAATAATAATAAATACTAGAGAGGATGTGGAGAAAAAGGAACACTCTGACACTGTTGGTGGGACTGTATATTAGTACAAGCACTATGGAAATCAGTATGAAGGCTCCTGCAAAGACTAGGCATGGAACCATCCTATGACCCAGCTATATCTGAAGAATTAAAGTCATCATACTACAGTGATACATGCATTCCCATGTTTATAGCAGCATAATTCACAATAGCCAAACAATGGAGCCAGCCCAGGTTTCCATCAACAGATAGATGAATAAAGAAAATGTGGTATACGTACAGAAACGAGTTTTATTCAGCCATAAAGAAAAATGGCATTTGCAAGAAATTGGATGGAACCAGAGACCATCAGGTTAAGCAAAATAAGTCAGACTCAGAAGGTTAAGGATCATATGTTTACTCTCATATGCAGAAGCTAGAGAGGGAAAAGGAAAAGAAAGGTGGGGTGGATCTCCTGAAAATCAAAGGGAGATCAGTAGAGGAAAAGTACTAAGGGGGTAGAAGACAGGGAGGGAGGGGAAAGTGCTGGGGAGAGATGTTAGCCAAATTATATTCTTTTGTTGTTGGTGGTGTTCAATTTTTTTTAGTGGCAGATGGACGCAATACCTTTATTTTATTCCTTTTTACATGGTGCTGAGAATCAAACCCAGTGCCTCACCCATGCAAGGCAAACACTCTACCATTGAGCCACAACCCTAGCCCCATAGTCCTTTTTTTTTATGTTTTTAACGTTTTTAAAATTTTTTTATTTGTACTTTTAGTTGTCAGTGGACCTTTACTTTGTTTATATGTGGTGCTGGGAATCAAACCCAGTGCCTCACACATACTAGGCAAGTGTTCTACCAAACTACATTGCCAGCCCAACCCAAATGATATTCTTATGTTATATTGTGTGCATGTACACATATGTTACAACAAATTTCATCAATCTGTAAAACTATAATGCACCAATAAAAAAAAGTGGAAGAAAAAAGAAAATGTTCTAGAAAGTTAGAAAAGTTTATCATTTCCAGAAGTGCACAGAGAGAATGCAGAAGAGATGTAGCATATGATGCTTATAGGGAAGTAGAAGAAAAAATAGGAGTAACAAAGTAATGGGAGTGAAGAATAGAATTTGGTTAGCTGATGAAGCGAAACAAACAAATGAAAACAATGCAAAACTAAACCAAAATATACAAACCAAAGAACCCTAACCCTGGAGAGACAAGGCTAGGAAAAATAACTACATTAAAAAATACTAAATCTTTGAGGGGAAAAAAATGTGTGTATGTTCTTGAGCCAATCTGTACAGCAAGGATTCTCTCTTTCTCTCTCTCTCTCTCTCTCTCTCTCTCTCTCTCTCTCTCTCTCTCTCTCTCACACACACACACACACACACACACACACACACACACAAACACACATACACACACATACATGAAAGAATAAAAAAGAATTTTAATGAAAAACGAAGGTATTATCTTCACTGAGGTGGTCACAATAGTTGACCAGAACGTCTATGTCCAAATGTCCTTCTTTACATTTTTTCTTGAGCTATGTATTAAGAAAAAGAGCAAGGTCTGGGGGTTGTTAACCCTTTCCTCTTTTTATGTTTCTCTCCCAGCTGCCAGTTGGAGTGGCCTGAAACTGTTTGAAATAATTCTCAGCTTCCCTTCTCCCCAGTATAAGGTGGGACTTATTGGGAAGTACTGTCAGTCAAAGTTTTATCCATGCAGACCAGTTTGGTGCACTTGCAGGTGAAGCTGATTGATAATTTTAGGGGCGGGGAGTTCAGGCAGGTGGGGTTTAGGTCTAATAAGGCCTTAGGGGCTTTGATGGGTAGTGTCTGTTCTAGAGATTCAGTTAATATACCCATAGGACCTGGAATCTGTATCTAAGGAACCTCCTAAGAATTCCACTTCTGAGGCAGCGGAGCCAGTCCTCCACACACTCTGACTTCCCAAGCCTAGTTTCTGAGTGTATTTACACCTACCTCTTCAGATTCTCAAACCACTTCAGTTGGTCATGTAAGCCACCAGACTCAAAGGAGAAGGGAATAAGGCTCCTCTTCACTTTTCTGACTTGAATCTCCCTGGGTACAATCTTCTCTGTGCCTGTTTTGCTCCCATTATGCTAGGTAACATCCTAGGCCCCCCAGCAGGCACTTGGGGACAGTGCGGCAGTGTTTGCTTGATGTTCTGGTTCTGCAGCAGCAGCTGTAGCGCAGCTGCTTCATGATGACGCCCACCTTCAGATGTCCTGGGCCTGTTCAGAAATACAGTACTTTTCAAGCACCAGTGTATAGTACAGCCTCTGGGTCAGCTAAGTTTAGGCCTCTTTTCTGATCCCCAGTTTTTCCATACCAAATCTGTTTCTCTCTGTATTCTCCCTCTGTCTGTGGTGAACCAGCTCTTCTTGTGCTTTCACAACTGGCTCAGCTCCAGTGCACTCTTTCTTTGTTCATTTTACCCAAATTTCTGACTCTCTAAGACATTTTGAATGTCCAATATTGAATTTGAGTGAAAACCCTCTTTCACTCATCTCACTGAGAAGCAGTACTCCCTCTGCTTAAATCCCAGTCCACAGAGCAACTAGGAATGCAGCCTTCCCTTACTCTGCCATCTTGAATCCCTGAGTCTAATTACATTTTGAAGTTTTGTGTGAGCATTTTGTACATATATTCTCATGCTTTTGATTCATGTAATATATATTACTATTTCCATGTGCCATGACTTTAATGTCTACATGATGTGATGTTAAGTACATGCACTGTAATTTACTTACCAATTCCCTGTTAGCAGATATTTTCATTTTTGGCTACCGCATAACTCAAGTTTTATAGAATAGAATTCTATTCCTTGTGGGGGGTTTTCCCCATCCTGTGTGGGTGAGGGGATGAGTTTCTGTTGGAGGATAATGGTGTTGGCGATCAATTAATTACTAATAAACTTATCTAATCAATAAACACAGGAATCAATAATCTTTTCAAATGGAAGGGGGTGTGAGGGATCGGCCCATACCAGATCTGGCCTCCAACAAGATGGCGAAGCCTACCTTTACCTTTATTTATAGATAAAGGGGCCAACACCAGGAGGGGCTTCCTCTGTGAGGAACAGGATGGGGTGGAGTTAGGGAAGACATTTGCTTAGAGAATTAGCATTTCCTCAGATGGTGAGCCAACTCTGTACAGTGTCACCTACTCCCCAGATGTCTGAAACAGTCTCTCATGATTGCCCGTTCCTGGGAGTCAGACCTCTGTATCCCTTGGCTCAGCCAAGCCTGATTCTGCTAAACATGAATGGCTCCCCACAATCCCTATTAGAATTACTAATGATAGTGAGCTGGTGTGGTGGTGCATGCCTATAATCCAAGTGACTGAAGAGGCTGAGGCAGGATAATTGCTAGAGAGGCCCGTCTCTGTAATTTAGTGAGACCTCAGTCTCAAAAAGGCTTGGGGACATAGTCTTGGAGGTAGAGCACCCCTGGCTTCTATCTCAGTAACACACACACACACACACACACACACACACACACACATCTACAGAGTATGTAGCTCAGGGGTCCAACACTTGCCTGCATGTGCAAAGCCTTGACTTTAATTCTCAGTAGCAGAAAAATATAAATAAACAGGAATTGAGTCCAAGGGTGTTCTACCACTGAGCTACCTACGCCCCAGCCCTTTTTTATTTATTTGTTTTGAGACAGGGTCTCTCTTACCCAGGCTGACCTTGAACTTGCTATTCTCATGCCTCAAACTCCACTGTCACTGAGATTACGGGTGTGCAATACCATGCCTGGCAACAATAGCATTTAAAAAATCACAGAACTATTCATCATAGTCATCAAGGATTGTGAGTCCTGTGTCATATAACAATGAGGGTATGTTCTGAGAAATGCATCTTTAGTTGATTTCATTGTGCAAACATTACATAGTGTAGTTACACAAAATGGGATGGTTACAACCTCACTAGATAATATCTTGTGAGTTCTCTGTGGAATATGTGGTCCATCATTAACCAAAATGTCATGCAATGCATGACTGTATTTGTTCTTTTTGCTGTGGTATAGGCCAGAGTTTCTTATACTTTTCAACTGGAAACTTGCAGAAAGCCATGACCTTTTAAAAGTTATTTGATCACAATAGTCAAACTATGGAACCAGGCCAGCTATCTATCAGTGAATGAGTAGATAAAGAAAATGTGGTGGGCTGGGGATATAGCTCAGTTGGTAGAGTGCCTGCCTCGCAACCTCGCAAGCACAAGGCCCTGGGTTCAATCCCCAGCACCGCAAAGGAAAAAAAAAGAAAGAAAGAAAATGTGGTATATCTACACAATGGAGTTTTATTCAGCCATAAAGAAAAATGAAATTATGCAATTTGCAGGAAAATGGATGGAATTAGAGACCATTATATTAAGCAAAATAAGCCAAACTCTAAGGTCAAGGGTCATGTGTTTTCTCTCACACATGGAAGCTAGAGAGAAAAGGAAAAGAAAAGAAAGGCCTGTCTCACGAAAATCAAAGGAGATCAGTAGAGGAAAGGGACCAGGAGGTTGGAGGTGAGGAGGAAGGGGGGAGGTGCTGGAGAGTGATATTGGCCAAATTATATTGTTATATTATGTATATGTATGACTATGTAACAACAAATCTCATCATATGTACAACTCTAATACACCAGTAAAAAACTATGGACAGCAAAAAAAAAAATACTTAGTACTATTAAAAAAATGAAAGAAATAATAGATAAAGGACAGGAGAGCAAAGTCTTTAAAACTGAAATCTAGTTACCCAGGTGTGGTGGCCCATGCCTATAATCCCAGTGGCTCAGGAGGCTGAGCAGGAGAATTGCAAGTTCAAAGTCAGCCTCAGCAACTTAGTCAGGCCCTGAGCAACTTAGCAAGACCCTGTCTCAAAATAAAAAATAAAACAGGCTTGGGATGTGGCTCAATTGTAACGCACCCCTGGATTCAATCTCTGGTACCAAGAAAAACAAAAGGAAAAGAAAGTCATACTGTAATTTGGCTTCATTCAGTTTGTTTATATAAGAGAAATGTCCCCTCACCCCCTTTTTAAAAATAAATATTATTCTCTGAACTCAACTGACTTTTCCTTCTACCCCCAAGATTCTGTCTGGACCTTCCAATAAAACTGTTCTAAAGAGAGAGAGAGGGAAAAAAAGAGATATCTGCACTCATGTTCATTTCAGTATTGTTTATAATAGGCAAGATGTGGAAGCAGATTGCACATTCATCCACATGATATAGAAAATGTGGTATATATTTACAATGGAATTTTTACTGGGCTGTTTATATGATGTTTGACACACAGAAAAAGTATTGATATTCTCAAGGAATTTTCCATGAACACCTAATAGAAAAGATTTTAGACCTAAGACATGAGGTTTTTTTGTTTTTCTTTTGAATGTACTTCTAGTTATAGATCATATAATACAAGCCATTCTCTGGCTATATGCTTTTCCCTTTGAGTAATAAAAATAAAGATTTGTAAACTGTGGAAAAAGTTATTTGATATTATTTATCACATTTTATTTTGAAACAAGAAATGCTAGAGAAGAAATCCATTTCATGGGGGAAAACCAGGCTTTGGTATTGGGCCTTTTCTGTTGGCTGTGCATCTTCTTTACTTCAGGAATAGTTTTGTCTGAATCACTGTGGATTGTGACATTATTGTCATTAAATCTTTTTAAAAATTATTAGCACATGTTAATTGTACAAATGAATGGGATTCTGTGTGATTTTCCCTATAGGCATACATTATGCATTGATCATATCCATCCACCCTTCTTTTTTGACCCCTGCTTTTTCCTGACACCTTCCCAGTCCCTAGTAATCTGTCTTCTACTTTCAGGTCTTTTAGTTTCCACATATAATCTGTATAGTTTTTTGTTTGTTTGTGGTACTGGGTATTGAACCCATGGCCTTGTGCATTCTAGACAAGCCCTCTCCACTTTAGTTTCCATATGAGAGAGAACATGTGATACTTGCCTGTGTCTGACTTATTTCCCTTAACCTATCATTCAGTTCCATCCATTTTGCTGAAAATGACATGATTTTATGTTTTTTATGGCTGAATGATACTTTATTTTGTGTGTGCGTACATATGTATGTGTGTGTGTGTGTGTGTGTGTGTGTGTGTTTGTATGGTATATTTTTGTTATCCATTCATCTGTTGACAGGCACCTAGACTGATTCCATATTTTAGCTATTGTGAATAGTGCCATAATAAACACCGGCATGCATTTATCTTTTTTGTGTGATGACTTTATTTCCTTTGGTTATGTACCCAGGAGAAGGATTGTTAAATCATATGGTAGTTCTATTTTTAGCTTTTTGAGGAAACTTATACTGTTTTCCATAGTGACTTTTTACATTTCCACCCACAGTATCCAAGGGTTCCTTTTTCTCCACAATATTTCCAGTATTTCTTTCTTTCTTTCTTTTTTTTTTTTAAATAATAGCCATTCTGACAGTCATTAAGTCTTTAAAAAAGAGGTAAGATTTGAAATAAACTTCCCAATCTGTTCATTATACAAATAAGGAAAAATGTCCAGAAAGATCTAATTACTATCTCAAGGTCAGTACTAATAATTGATGGTACTAGGATTTCTTACCCACTTCCTGGCTCCTGCCCTAAGTACATTGTGATATGTAGTTTTCTAATTGTATTAATGGCACTTAAGTTCACTAGTTAGTAAAAAATATGTTGCCTGTGCATTAAAATAAGAGAATTAAGATTTTATTGAAACATAAACATTTTATGAACATAGTTGATACTATTCCTGAATGTATAAAAATCTTTGGAAACTTTTGAAAACTTAGGCACCCATATGTATTGCATGATGATTACTTTCTGTTTAAATTGATTTTTTTTGTTGTTAGTAAAGAATAAATCATTTATTCTACTTTATTCCATCATACAGAATCATGGCAGTTTTGCTGTTTAAACATTTATACCTATTGGAAACATTGGCAACTAAAGCTTAAAGTGACATAAACAATTTATGAATCACGTGGAAAACCTTAAGCTGACTGCTGGCAGTTTGTGCTTTCTTTTTGCATGAGAGTCACAATCCAGTATAAGTGCATTAATTTCCTAAGAATTTGTGTAAAAGGCTTCTAGGGCTTGGCAAAATGAGTTTCATCATAATATGAAGTACTTAAAATATGATTACCTGGAACCATGTCTTCTAATTCTTAAGACATGTATGTTGAACCTTTAACATTTAACAGTTATTTTGTTTCATTGCAGAAATATGATTGGAATTACTGTAATTGTTTTTAAAGCCATTCACAGGTATTTGAATTAGAACAAAAGAACAGCATTGTCTTTAGTAGTAGCAATAAGAGGAATTCAGAAACTATCCCACTGACTTTGGGACTATGATAAAAATCTTGGTGATTTCTGACTGTGTCTTAATGAAAGTTTTAGAGTTACTAGTTTAAGAACTTTTTGAAGATTCTTCATGTAAATTGCTATGTTGCTTTCTGGAAAGACTACTCCCTGCACCCCTACCTCTCTCTCTCTCTCTTTTTTTTTTTTTTAGCAGTGCTGGGAAGGAATTGAACCTAGGGCTTGGTGCTTGCTAGGCAAGTGCTCTGCCTATAACCTACATCCCTAACCCCTGGAAAGACAATTTAATTTTATCTGTATTGACTTTGTCAGAGCATTCCTATTTCCTTGCATCTCAATAATATGCAATATTTTTCCCCCAAATCTTCACTGATAATACCAACTTTCATTTAAGTCCCTGTCAGGTGCCACATGTCATGTAAATAAATGACCGTAGATTATGTCATTTAACATGTACAGCTATTTGATGAGATATTATTCTTTCCATTTTTAAGAAAACAAACTTGGAGTAGTTAGTTTTCCTTAAAATCAGTTAAGTAGCAAAGCCATGATTCCAACCCAGGTCTCTGATTCCAAAAAGCCTATTGTTAAGCTTTATGTATACTCTTGTATACCATACATTTATCCAGTTAATTTTATATTGCATTATTTCAGTACGTAACTAAACCTTCTGAAATCACAGAATTTCCCAAGAGCTTCCTTCTTAGTATGCTTTTAGTTTCTTTATAAATCTAATTTTCTCTTCTTTACTCTCATTTGAATTGTTTTTGTCTTTAGCCCAACTATGCCAGACTCCAAAGCCCTTTGGAATGCTGTTTTGTATATTAAAACTAAAACAAAGCTGGGTGTGGTGGCACAGGCCTATAATCCCAGCTACTTGAGAGGCTGATGCAAGAAGATGGCAAGTTCAGGGCTATCCCAGGCAATTTAGCAAAACCCTGTCTCAAAAATAAAGAATGGTAGGGGATACAGGTCAGTTGTAGAGTGCCACTGGGTTCAAACCCAGTACCATAAAACAAAACAATAAATAGTCTAAAATTAAAATACTTGATTCCTTTTTTTTAATTCTGAAGAGGGTAATCCCCATATGCGCCATAGGTAATCCCTATCTCCCTTTCCAGAATACAAACTAATATAAATTAAATTCAACTCTTCACACCTTTGGAGAATATTGTTTTACAGTATTCTGATATGATGTGCAGTGAGATGAATTTGGGAAATGCTGTACCCTGACCTCACTTATGGGGTACACATTAGCCTTTTTGAGACTCTAAGAAGTATTTCCAGATACAACCCTTTCAATAGTTACTATATAGTATTTCACAAACTTCCTTGACATAGTGCATTATTTACTGTAATATCTTGAGTCTATCTCAATAGCAGCTTTCCTCCTCCTCTGTGAGGCATTCTCTTGCTGCTTCTATAAGAAGTTAGGAATATTAACTAATTTTAATTATTGTTATTTCTTATCCAAGTAACTTTGAGTTCTAAAGGTGAATTATATCTATGATAATTAGTCATATAGTATATAAACTAATATTAGTTTGTTATCCAAAAAGCAAATAATCTGCAATTTCTGGAAGTGACATACTTCACAAGTGGATTCTTGGATTGGTTTTCAAGAAACGTGGGAATCCATTTAGGTTTCATTCTGCTTATAGTTAACAATTTAATTTTCTCTCTCCATTATTCTTGTCTCTGTTTTTAACAGCTGTTTTTAAATGCTAATAATAAGGTGGCAGACAAGAACGAGAAAGACCTTGCCAACAAATTACTGACAGAAATGAATGAGGACCAGGTATCTACAAAGCCTGCATCTTGTTTCAGCTGAAGTCCAAAATCAGTCAATGGGAATAACTTTCCTGTACTTTTCTTCTTGCTTCTTAAAATACATAAACATTATCTAATTCTGATATTCATTAATTATTTTTGAAAATTATTTAAATGTTAAAATAAGAATCACTTTCATATAAAGGATAACTATCTTTGTGGGTAATAGAAACATTGAGTGAAATGCCATCTCTGCATGTGTGTTCTCTTCAGTTTGAGGAGATATAAAGTACAGGAATGGAATCCCAGTATCAATGCTATCTACCTGATGGTGACTTCATATTTTGGGGGCTTCCTTTTCTAAGCACTGTTGTTTAATCGGGACCTCAGGACTTTGTTTGTGAATATGAATGGTCATTGTTAATATTTTGATTCTTTGCTTCTTATTGACAAATAATGATTATAATTCAATGGACAACCTGAATCTTGGAGGAAGGGAAGAAGATGCTGAACTCTTTGAATGTTAAATTTGCATAAACTCAACTTTTTTCCTATTCTAAAAATTCAACTGTTTATGAAGATAATAAAACAAAATTACATAATTAGTGTTGCTTCTCATGTGTTAGGTAAATTAATTTGGAAAAAACTACCAATAAAGTTTGCTTTGTTATTTTTCTTTTCCAAAATGTAAGAGAACTATGTCTTCTATTAACATTATATTAATGTCTAGGTTAACAGAGTTGTGGTATAAAAAGAAACTATGTTTTAGTCTATTATTTTCCCAATGTAAAATACCAATTTACATAGTACTCTTTTAGATTTCTCTATATGTGTTTAGTCCCATTTATGCCTACTTATATAGTTTAATAAAATAATTATAATAGTCATGTAGAAGTTTGTAATTCCAAATGATGGATATAATGAGGTCTTTTTGGCTTACTCTTGAACAAAAGCTAGCACAGATCTTATCTGTATGAAATTCTGTTATATGCAGAATGTTTAATAAGTACTATAATGTTTATTACTTATATAATGTTTATTCTAAATAATAATATTTAATAAACAACATCAACAAAGACCAGAATTTTAGATTAAATACCCTACCTAAAGGTGATCAAGCTTAGTTTTAACACTGCAAAGATCTAAACAGTTCCCTTTGCATTTGAATTTGTTTGCTGAGAGGTGGAGAGGAAAATCTATTTGTGGATTGTTTGGCTTCAGATTATAATCATGTATTCCCCAAAGCAGATTTTCAGGACTATTTATTTTTACATCTTTCTAGTTCTCATTCTACGCTTTCATGGTAGTCATATATAGGCATATAAACATTTTATGCTTTTCAAGCTAATCCTATGAGTAGTAGTCATGTTCAGTTTTTAAATATGTGGTAGTGTTTGTTTTTTGCTCTACAGGTAGTGCCTTGAAATTTAACATGTCTGGTTTATAATGAAGCATAAACAAAACGGAGCTAGTTTTTAATTTTTAGCACTACAGATTGCCTTCTCAAAACATGACAGTGATCGTAGATACATATTTCTCTTTCCAAAGCTGTCTCAAAATTTGCATTTTTTATAAAACATGTAACATTGTTTGTGGGGATGATGATTAATTGGTGTATGATGATCAATTTTAATATAGAGTATAGAAACTAAGCGTTTTAGCTATCTCATTATACATGCTAGTGGAATTTAAACCTAGAAAGTTCAAGTAGATCTTTGAAGGGAAATTAAAACACAATAGACTTTCCAATTATAGACCTCCCTCCCTTCCTCTTGAGATTGTCCATTCTTTTTTGGAAGCATGCATTGAGCTTGGTGGGGTGGTTTTTTTTTTTCCCCCTCAAAACATTTAATTTAATGAGTGAATTTTGCCTTATTCTTCTTGACATACGGCTTCTGTTAGGTAACTTTTCTTACAGGTAACAGTGTTTCACAGATTCATTTCATAGGAGGAGGAGTAAATGCATGCTAAGTATTTTTTCAGGTTTTCAGAACAGAGGTTTCCTAAGTGAATAAAAATCTTGACCACTATTGATTTTTTTGTTTCCTTCAGCAGGTGTTTCAGGGACGGTTGGATTGTTTGGCAGTGTCAACCATTCAGGCTTTGACAGCAATAATGAACAAATCTCCAGCTGCTAAGGTAAAACATATTTCTCCAAGCTTTGCCAGCTTTCACTATATAAATCCCAAAGTAATATATGAAAGTCTATAATACATATGGCTTAATACCTGAAATAAAATGTTTCACAAAATACCTCATCTTAGTGTAAGAATAATTTACTGATAATTTTAATGACAAGCAAAGTCCCATGGGCACTGCAGGATTTTAAAAGACATTGATGGGGCTGCGGTTGTGGCCAAGTGGTAGAGCACTTGCTTTGTATGTGTGAGGCCCTGGGCTTGATCCTCAGCACCACACTTAAAAAAAAAAAAAAAAAAAGATATTGTTTCCATCTACAACTAAAAAAAAGAAAAAGAAAGAGAAAGACATTGATGACTGAATTATAAACTAATGGAGATTTCCAGTGTTTTTCAAAGAATGGGAGGATTGTACTGGTATTGAAATGATCATTTTAAGTGACTCTATTGTTAATTGAAGGAATTTTTATATTATAGTTTTCCTTTGTTAATAAAGAAAACCTCTTTCTCTATTTAGTCAGTTTATGACTATCCATAGCATAAACATTTTTCACATGCGATCTTATGATCTGCCCTGTGACTTTAGGATTTGTTTTTCTAAGTTTTGTAGGCTTGGGGATTCTGCTTCTTTGATTGTTGTCTCTAACCCACAGGGTTTTCTGTCCCTTCTCATTCACTGCCTCCGATTGTCTTTTGTTCATTTATGCTGTTAGTTACTTATAAATATCTCATTGAGTAATTGTAATGATTAGTAAGATCATCTATATAAAGTGCTAAACAGGGCCTGGAGTTGTGACTCAGTGGTAGAGCACTTGCCTAGCACACGTGAGACACTGGGTTCGATCCTCAGTACCACATAAAAATAAATAAATAAGATAAAGATATTGTGTTCATCTACAACTAAAAAATTTAAAAAAAAAGTGCAAGGCACACAGTAAGTGCTCAGTAAATGTTAGTGACATTATTACCACTTTATCTTCCTATCTCCCACCTCTAACATCCTTCATGCCTCACTTTTCTGATACCAGAAATGAACTAATTACTCCCTGTTCCCTGAGTACTTCCTGTTCCCTGTTTCTTCAGTTATATTCCTTAGGTGATTTGTCTTAGGAAGCTAACTTTTGCCCTGGAAATGTTGCTGTAACTCATGGTTAGGTTCCTATTGAATAAGCTTTTTGGATTTTACAGTCTGACTTCTGACTTTAATCTCCATTTAATAATAGTTTCTGTAAGGAAGAAATAATTTTTTTAAGTTCTAAGTGATTGGTTTTTGAATGTGATGGATTGCATGTACTCTATTCTGAAATTTAAGACTAAAAAATGCTTTTTTAAAGATAGTTTTTTCCCTTTGTTGTTGTTGTTGACTATGTAATACTTTGCACGGTTTAAAAACCAAAGGTTAAGCCGGGCGCGGTGGCACACACCTGTAATCCCAGCACTTGGGAGGCTGAAGCAGGAGGATCGCAAGTTCAAAGCCAGCCTCGGCAACTTAGCGAGGCCCTTAAGCAACTCAGTGAGACCCTGTCTCTAAAGAAAATACAAACAGGGCTGGGGATGTGGCTCAGTGGTGGAGTGCCCCTGGATTCAATCCCCAGTACCAAAAAACCCCAAAACAAGAACCAAAGGTTATATAACAAAAATACCCTTTGAAAAGAAGATTTTCCTCCTGTCCTTGGCCTGCAGTGCAGTTAGTTCCCCTTTCTAAAAACAACCAGTTTTACTGGTTCTGTTTAAATCTTTTGATTTTATAGTGAGCGTATGTACATCTGCCTAATTTAGTGAACTGATTTGGTATTTTCTAGTTTTGTTGGTTGTCTTTATATTTTTCTGCATGACATTAGGTGCCTACTGTTTTAAAAATATGTGTAATTTAGAACTTCTAAAATGAAGTTAATGCTCCAGATAATTTAGACCATTTAGATACAAAGAGCAGAGAGAAAACTCTTTGTATTCAGTTTTTTTTCTGGCCATTACTTAAAATTGCCAGAACTCTTTGGTTCTTTGAGGCCATTATCTGACTCCTCTTACCCACAAGTCTTCTCATTCCTTCTCTATTTTTGTTTTAATTTCTCTTAATACTCTATTAATTAAAAATCAACCTAAAAAGTTGTGTCATTTGCCCTAATCTGCAAATAATAAAAAATTCTAAAATAGTTATGCTTGCTTTATTTGATTTGCATTTTGGTAGATTATTATGACTTTATTATTCCAGAAGATGTATAGATTCTATTTAAAGATGAACACATGTAATTTGAGAGGAATTGAATTCATAATTTTTCAATTTAATACTAAGTTCATTAGCTTAAGTGGGTATTCAATATTTTTAATATTTCAACAAATCTAGGCATTTAAAATGTGCTTTTGTATATTGTTTTCCCTTGTAGGAAATATTTAAAGAAAGAATTGGTTACATACATATGTTTGAAGTATTAAAATCTCTGGGTCAGCCCCCACTGGAACTACTTAAAGAACTTATGAACATGGTGAGTTTTTAAACTTTGTTGAAAGAAGCTAAGTTATCTCCATTTCAAAAAGGGTAACTCACTTTTTACCTTTTATGTTGCTTTTTCAGGCTGTAGAGGGTGACCATACTTCAGTTGGGATTTTGGGCATCAGTAATGTCCAGCCTCTCTTGCTTCTTATCCAGTGGCTTCCAGAGCTTGAATCCCATGACCTGCAAATCTTCATCTCTGATTGGCTGAAAAAAATTTGTTGTATTAACAGGCAGAGTCGAACGACATGTGTCAATGCAAACATGGGAATTAGAATCATTGAAACTCTTGATTCCCATTCTTCCCTTCATCGAACTTGTGCTGAGAACTTGATTGCAATTTATGGTTCTTTGGGGAGTCAGTCAGTGAGCTCAGAAGAAATCCGTTGCTTACTAAGATTGCTGAGAGTAGATCAATCTGAGTTTATTCACCCTTACACCACTCCTGTGACTCGAGCAATACTTACAATGGCCCGAAAACTTAGTCTAGAGAGTGCACTGCAGTATTTTAATTTGTCACATAGTATGGCAGGAATTTCTGTGCCTCCTATACAGAAATGGCCAGGATCTGCCTTTTCTTTCAGTGCTTGGTTTTGTTTAGATCAGGATCAGTTGACTCTTGGTGTTGCTAACAAAGGAGGAAAAAGAAAACAATTATACAGGTAATGGTACAATTTTGGAATATAAATAAATATTGTCATAGCAGTATATATACTACAATTCTGAAATAGGAAAAAGCCTCTGTAAATATTTTAAATGTACAACAATTTATCTGAAGCTTCTTTGTCCTTTAGCTGTATGCAGTTTAATTAAAGTGCTTTATTATTTATTTTTATAACAATAATTATATATCTTGGATATTTTGCTACTTCTGAGGTGAGTTTGGAAAAGGTTTTCTTCTTAAAAGTACTGTAAAGTGGAAAAGAAAGGAATAATAAACTTCAATGATAATCTTTGTATCCTATTGAAGGTACTATATGCTTTTTATATGAAGGACCTTAAAATCTATGTGCATGTCTATCCAGACTGCAGTACCTAATAATTTTTAATACTAGTGATTTAAGACCTTTATGTATGCTTTCTGAATTTTATTTGGAAGAATGTTGAAGATGTAAAAATTTTTAGTTTTACTGTAGTTTGCTAATGGAATTCTAGTTATAATGCTGCCTTGTATAATTTGTTAACTCTTATACCAAAAAAAAAAAAAAAAAGATTTTTAAAATGTCTTTGAAACAAGGTTGGACTGATATGTGGCAGTGGAATTTAAGCTACAGCAGTGCTGATAAAAATATTCATGATGGCTTCATGGTTTTGTGGGCTTCAGTGATGATGAATCTGATCAGCTGCCTTCAGGAGTTCTGATAATATATATTTATGTTAGCTTTTTTACAGGAGGTGGCATGGGTTTTGAAGCTTTTATTACCCATTCAGGTATGTTGGTTGTGGCAGTGTGCACCAAAAGAGAATATGCAACTGTTATGCTTCCTGACCACAGTTTCTGTGATTCCCTCTGGGTAAGGCTTTGGGGCATTGTATTCAACTTGTTGGTTCTTTTCTTGAAAAAACATTATTTGGTGCATGTTCAAAAGGTGTTTTTTTTCATCTCTTTTTAAAATATTTTTTAAAATATTTTTTTTAGTTGTTGATAGACCTTTATTTTATTCATTTATTTATATACAGTGCTGAGAATCCAACCCAGTGCCTCACATGTGTGAGGCAAGCTCTCTACCACTGAGCCACAACCCCAGCCCTCATCTGCTTTTCGAGAGTTAGTTAATTTTCACTTTAAGGTTCTAATCATTTTGGAGTTTGTCTATCAGAAAGTTAATACTGTTTATAGTGTCATAAATGTAATTTATGAGTATTAATTTCTGCTGAAAACTAAAATGAAATGTTACAATTTCTTTGTCTTCTAAAAGCAAATTTAATTTTGAATTTCAATTCAAAATGAAATGAGAAATCATGAAAAACAGTACATTTCTATTGCTATTCAAAAAATATAAAATATATCTTTATTAGGAAGATTGATTCTGAAGAATACTCAAAGCCTTGGAAAATGAAGAAAAGACACTATGTTAATAATTTTTGTGAGTTTTCTGGAAAAGGATTAAGGGTTTTGTAGTACTACAGAAAAAATTGTTCTCACTTTAAGAACATCATTTTAATCAGCACTTAACTGTGCTTAACCTTAATGTTCTACTATTCACACAAACAAGTTATAGAGTAATACTTTGAAAACATTTGTCATTCCAAAGGCAATGTAATTTTAGTCTTTTAAATGTGTGTTTTACTTCACCAGCACAACATAACTATTGTTCACATGCCTGGAAAAAGGCCCTTTGGTCAGAGTCTTGTTTATATCTATGACAATGGACAACAGAAGGTTTCTGCCCCTCTCAGATTTCCTGCCATGAATGAAGTAAGTGTATCTAACCCATTCTTTTCAAGCTCAGTTGATTGAGAACTCTTAAAGGTTCCAGTTAATGTAGAAGATTTTGTTTATTCTAAATATGGGGTCCAAAAAATTTGAAAGTGTATTATAGTTAATAAGATATAGAAAATTAATATTTGTCAGTCTATCTTTAGATGATACCAGACAGTGTGTAGAAAAGAAAAACAACTCAAGGAAGAAACAAATGTAATCGAAGACTTAGGGGAAAAAAAGACTTAAAACAGAAAGCCAAAGAAATGATTAGATAATTTAATCATAAGAATATAACAGTGAACTCTTCCATTTGCATTAAATTTGGAATAACAATGAAGAAACTTAAAACTTGCATGTTGTAGTAAGATAGAATTTAACTGAGGTGGTTCTCAGTGACCACTTAAGTAAAAGTTTTTTGAGAATTTTTGGATAATTTTGAGAAAGTCTTCTGAAGGTAATAGAATAGAGTAGATTATTTCTCAAGTTCTAGGTGTTGAGTAATTTCTTCTTGTTCTTGATGACTGTTTCAGGGTAGCCTGTAATGAGCATTGTACTGACATGTAAGTTTTTGCTTGTAAATTTTAAGAGAGGAAAGTAGTTTTCTCTGTTTTAGATAACAGTAAAACTGTTTAAAAATTTTTTCATAATAAACACTCATTAAAATTTTTAAACACAAGTATGTAAAGTGAGTCATAAAAATAATACATCTGAATTCTATTGACCAAGGGAATCTTTGGTAATGATTTCTTATGTATGTACATGCGTATATATGCATGATCCAATAAAAATAAAACTGTTTTCACTTTAACTTTCAATCTATTTATTTGGTTAGTTTTGTGTGCTATTTATTTTTATTTATTTTTAATTTTTTTTCCATCATTGGGGATTAAGTCCAGGGCCTTGCAAATACTAGGCAAGGACCCTACCACTGAGGTATATGCCTAGCCCCTCACTGTTTAAACATGAAATTTGATATTTATTTTAAATGGTGTAATATTTTGTTTGTTTCTTAGCCTTTTACTTCCTGTTGTATTGGTTCAGCTGGGCAAAGAACCACCACTCCTCCACCGTCTCAAATCCCAGACCCACCATTTTCTTCTCCCATTACCCCTCACCGGGCATCATTTGGTGGAATTCTATCAGCAGCCTCCTGGGGAGGAGCAACTGAAAAATCAAAATTAGTTACCAAATTAATATCAGCTGGAACGCAAGACAGTGAATGGGGATGTCCCACATCCCTGGAGGGTCAACTAGGGTCTGTTATTGTATTTTATGAAGCACTACAGCCTCCCCAGGTAAAGGCATTGTATTTAGCAGGTAAGCTTGTACATTATACTGTTTAATTAAATATAGAGTTTTCTGAAGAAACTATTTGATTTGAAGAGTGTATTTGTTTTCATTGAAAATGAAAGGAAAGAAAAAGTCCCCACATACCATACCTTTTTTGTAAGCATAAATAAAACAAGCCTTTGGAAAATATTTCAAATATCATCCATAAAACTGCCTGAATTAGTCTCCTAGAGTTGCCATTGCAAAATGCCACAGACTAGGTGCCTTTAACAAGAGAAATTTATTTTCTCACAGTTCTGAAACTACAAGTCCAAGAGCAGTGTGCATCAAGATTGTTTTCTAGTGAGGCTTCTCTTCCAGGTTGTGGGTGGCTGCAACATTGGAGTGTTCTCATATGGTCTTTCCTCTCTTTGCACAGGGACAGAATAAGAGACCTCTGGTATCTCTTCCTTTTCTTGTGAGGGGCCATATTAGATTAGGGATCCACTATTATGACTTTATTTAACTTTATATCCTTAAGGCTCTATTTCTAAACAGTAATATTGGAGAGTATGTCTTTACCTTGAATTTGGGGTCCATCCATAATGCTGCCAGTTCTTTCATCAGATTTTAAGGAATTGATCTAACAAGATATAAGCCTATTTCCATAAGAAATCATAAATTTTGTTTTGAAACTTGTCATTTTTACAATTTATGTATTAAGACACCTGAAAAATAGGGTTATACTCTTTTTGTTTTGGCCTTTTCTTTTGACCATGATTTTAAGCACACACATTCATTATCATTGGATCATAACTACTTACAAAATTATATTCTAGCAGGATGTTCAGATGTTAAGTCTCTAAGAGTAATAAACACTAACTTTACAGAATGGCTTTTTTTTTTGGTCAAATATCCTTTTTAGATTGCATAGGAGTTTTGACATAAATTGGACTATCCAGACTTTAAAAGTTTATGGTAAACCTTTGAAACTCACCAGAATGTTTAAAGGTGCTCTATAATCCAAATAAATTAAAGATAGTAAGAAGTCATTTTGTGTAGTCATTATGGCTATGTATTTTACATTTTGTTCTTTTTTAAAAAATATTCTTTTAGTTGTAGATGGACACAATACCTTTATTTTATTTATTTATTTATTTATTTATTTATTTATTTATTTTTATTTATTTTTTTAATATATAAGCCTTTTATTTGTTAATTTCAAAAGAAAATGTCAGGTAAATCCACAAAACTGGGCTTTGTGAAGAAACATAAAAATGATAGTGAAAGTGTTACTACACATCCATTTTTTTTTTCATGAATAAATTCTTACGTGACAAAGCTGTGTTCTAAGTACTGTTAAGAATACGGCTTTAAAGAATAAAATTATGGTATTTGTAGGTAAATGGATGATGTTGGAAACTGTTATGCTAAGTGAGATCAGCCAATCCCAAAAATCCAAAAGCCGAATGGTCTCTCTGATAAATGAATGATGATGCATAATATTTATTTTTATGTGGTGCTGAGGATCTAACCCAATGCCTCCCATGTGCTAGGCAAGCACTCCACCACTGAGCTATAACCCCAGTCCTGTTCTTTGATTTTTACTAAAGTTGGGCATTTTTTTCTTATTCATGTGCTATTCCATTTCTTTGGTGTTTATTCACATTGACTGGATGTTTTACTAACTTCTTATTCATTTGAATTTGTGTACATTTGATAAATTAATAGGTGGACTTTGTTATATGTGGTAATAGTTTTTTAATGCTACATATAATTTCCTTTCTGGAGTGAAGATTGATCCACTCCCTAACTTTTCTAGGTTTTGGATATAATGAAGGTGATATGGGTGCTATGAAAACTAAAGTACAGCCAGACACAGTGGCACACACTTGTAATCCCAGCAATTTGGGAGGCTGAGGCAGGAGGATTCCAAGTTTGAAGACAGCCTTAAGCAACTTATTGAGCCCTGTCTCAAAACTAAAAAGGAGCAGGGGAGTAGTGCCCCTGGGTGCAATCCCCAGTACCAAAAAACCCAAAGCAACAGCAAAAACCCCTCAAGAACATTTTAGCTAGTATGCTTTACTGTATTATTTGCATAACTTAAAACACTTTAAATTTAAATTTTGTTCTGATAACACAGAACCAAGGAGACCATAAATATTCAATGATACATATGTATGTGTATAAACAATTTTCAGGTCCAAATTGTTTAAGCCCTTGGAAATGTCAAGAGTCTGACATGGCCGACCTGCCTGGTAACGTCCTTCTTCACTACACAGCAAAGGTCAGAGCAAATGCATGGACTGTCTATCTAGTTATAACTCTGTTGTGAATTAAAATTCTTTTTTATTCCTTTAGTCATTTCAGTGGATAATTGAGATGGAGGGACTTTAGTTTTCATTTTTTTGAATTATGAATTTTTCAAAGAAATGTGAGAAGCAGCAAACATTAAGGTGCACCTCCAACTAGAGTTCAGTTGTTATCATTGTCATTCCAATAGTATAAATGGAAATAGTTGTATGTGGAATTTGTACTAATGAACAGAATTCAGTAAATGAAACAGTTTGAACTTGTATTCACCTAGTTTTCTGGAAGGAGAGATGAAACAATTGTGCTCAAACTTTGGTATTTTAAAAAAAATACAGCAAAAGAGGGAGGGAGAAAGGAAGGGAAAAAATGTTAACTAAAGGAGATAAAAGAAACTTTCTATATGCCTATCATCCTTTTTCCTTCAAGGACTTATCTAAGGAAAGTAATTGAAAGGACAGAAGGAAGGAAGGTAAGTTAGAACTTGGAGGAAAGACAAAGGAGATATTATAAACATAAGTTGCCTTCATTATATTAAATATTACGTTGACTCAGGAAATGCTTTGGTAATGGTATATTCTACATTATAGAACATGTTTTTTTAATTTAGAAATCTAGTATGTAATCCTAATTTATTACTTTTGAATGTGTATTTGTTATATCTGACTTAATAAAAAGAACTGATCAGTTTTATTTTCTCCCAGTTTTTTATTTGGATACATTTCAAGCCTAGAGAGAAGTCAAAATATGCAGGATCCTTTTCTAAACTCACCAGTTATTAACATTTTGCTGTACTTACTGGCTCTCTCAAATCATTTGTGAAAGGAAATTAACATAGCTATCAGACCTGGAGTGGAGGTGTATGCTTGTAATCCCAGTGACTCTAGAGTCTGAGACAGGAGGATTGCAAGTTCAAGGCCAGCCTCAGCAATCGAGGGAGGCCCTACGCAATTTAGTAAAGACACTGTCTCAAAATAAAAAGCGAAAAGTGGAAGGGGTGGGGTGGGCCTGGGAATGTAGCTCAGTGGTAAAGTGCTTCTAGAGAGTTAAATCTCCAGAACCAGAACAACAACAACAACAAACAGCTATCAAAACTTTATCCCTAATATTTCTATATAATCATTTACCTACATAAGAAACTAATCCATAATTTCATATATAATCTGTATTCAGTTTTTCCTACAGTATTTATTAACATTTTTAAAACTAGCCTTAGATCCAGTCAAAGTCCTTGCATTGTGTTGGTTTCTTGAGTCTTCTATCTTTTGTTTGCTTTTCATTTTTACCAAGATGTATGTTTGCTTACCCAGCTATACTTTTAAAATAACTTTGAACTTGATAATATAAGGTTGGATTTTATACTATTCCAAGTTAAAATTTCTGTACTATTAAAAATAGCTATTCCCTTATTGGTTTTTCCTAAGAAATGCAATATGACTGATATCATAATACATAAAACAGTTTACTGAAGGAATGTTTCTTCAAAACTATGGTATATCATGATACAAGGATTCCATGGTTAAATAAGTTTGTGGAGCTGTTGCATTCTTTATAGCCCTCTTGGAGACTGAAGATACACTTTAAAAATTCTACCAAAAAATCCCTTTCATTTAGTTTTATCCTTTATTTCCTAAGTCATTTGAAAATATTCCTAAAACATTTTTTTAAATGACCCAGTTATCGACTTATGCCAATTTGCTAAAAGTTACTGTATGTTATTATTTAGTAGTCACTGGTGTTTTCATTTTTGTCCTCTTTTGCAGGGGATGTTTGGTAATCTGTTTGTTCACAGTTGATTATCTTCTCTGTGACACTCAAATTGACAAGAATTGTGCAAATTCTTAGGAAACAAAAGATGAATAACTTCAGACTAAAGTCTCTAGCTTTTAAGAATCTTGCTGTCTAAAGTGAGATAAATATGTAAAAAAAGCATAATATAATTTTATGAACTTTTTAGCTGTCATTCATTGTGTTTATAATATATTAATACTACACTCTTTGACTTAATATTCACAAAAGCCCAGATGTATATGGTATTATTGGTATCTTTTCTAAGCTTTCTGTTTTCTTAGGCTCAGTAAAGATAAGTAACTTGCCTAGCCTCGTAATTCTAGTAAATGGTAATGCTAAATTTAGAATCCAGTCTGTTCAGTGCATATCCTGAACCAGTATACAGTATTTCTCTGTTGCGGTTATGTACAAAGTATAGTGTGTGTAAAGCAGGAAGTGGTTTGTTCTTCTAGGGACATTTGAGTTGTATCTTAAAAAGGCAATATTGAGGAGGAATTCATAGTGAGCAGCATCTCCAAAGGCATACACTATACAACAGGGTTTTTCATGTATGTATCTGAGCAGGGGAAGAAGATGTCTGGAAATGAGTTTAGAGAGCAAGTAGAGGCCAGATTATAGCAAACTTTGCCAGGTTAAGGGTTTTACACAGAAGAGTAGTATGTTAGGGTTTGAATTTTAGAAAAAGTTCTTGAACTGCAGTACAAAAGTTGGATTGGAGAGGTAGGAGACTGCAGGCAGTCATACCATTAGGAGATTATCCTGTTAAGAAAGGTCATATACAAATAGTGCTCAAACTAAAGAAGCAGCTAAAGGAAGACATTTCTGTGTCTGAGACTGATGTAGACTATTAAAAATTTTTTTTTTTTTTTTTTTGCGGTGCTGGGGATTGAACCCAGGGCCTTGTGCTTGCAAGGCAAGCACTTTACCAACTGAGCTATATCCCCAGCCCTTAAATTTTTTTTTTAAATTAAATTTTCTCAGTTGCTTTAAGAGGAAATCAGTAGCCATATCATGTGTGTTTTTTTTTTTTTTTTGGAATGGGGATCAAATGCGAAGATGCTTCATTACCTACAGGTTCACAGATTTAGTGTGTGAATGTTTTTTAACAACTTTTTGAATTGCAGGTTAAATTCTTAATCTGAATTAAACCAGAATTGTGTGTCATTAATACAAAGGAAAATAGTGTCATATGCCCACAATTGGATTTTCATATAATCAAATAAAATTAGTATTTTGTGAGTTCTCTATCTCACATTTGAATTACACATTTCTTATATATCGTGAAATTGTGCCTAGAGAAATAGTAATGGGAATAAAATACTGATTTTTTTTTTTTCAATACTGAGGAGTGAATCCCAGGATACTATACCTCTGAGCTATATCCCCAACCTTTTTTATTTCTTTTTCTTTTTTTTTTTTTGGAACCAGGGATTGAACTCAGGGACACTCGGCCACTGAGCCACATCCCCAGCCCTATTTTGCATTTTATTTAGAGAGAGGGTCTCACTGAGTTGCTTAGGGCCTCGCTAAGTTGCTGAGGCTGGCTTTGAACTCGCAATCCTCCTGACTCAGCCTCCCAAGTTGCTTGGATTACAAGCGTGCGCCACCACGCCCAGCTCTTTTTTTTTTTTTTTAAATATTTTTTTAGATGTTGACAGACAAGCTAGGCAAGTGCTCTACCACTGAGCCACAATCCCAGCCCCTATTTCTTATTTTTGAGATAGGTTCTCACTAAATTGCCCAGGCTAGCCTTAAGCTTACAGTCCTCCTGCCTCAGCCTCCCAGGCAGCTGAGATTACAGGCATGCACCACCATGTCCGACTGATTTTTTAAAAAGCCTTATGTCTGTTTGTATATATTGATTTAAAAAAGAAAAAAAAATTAAACTCTCAGGTAATTAAGAAGTTATAGTATAGCTCATCAATCAGTTGATAAGACTCTGTGAACTGATTTTGATGAGTAAGTACTTTAAGATATAATCCATGATTCTTTAAGAGGCATTCAGAGAACAGTAATACTGAAATTCAGATGGGCCAGGTATGGTGGCACACACCTGTAATCCAAGCTACTTAGGAGGTGGAAGCAGGAGAATCACAAATTCATGGCTACCCCAGACAGTACAGCAAGATCTTGTCTAAAGATTTTTTAAAAGGGTGGGGATGTAGCTCAGTGTTTGCCTAGCATGTTTGAAGCCCTGGGTTCAAAACCCCAGTACTGGGGGGTAAAAAAGGGAAGCAAATAAAATGGTAGGCATCTTCTCATTATTTATCTTTTAAAATGGTAGCGAAATGTTCCTTATATGTTTAAAGTTAGGTTTTGTGCTAATTGTACTTTGTTGTATATTTTCTTTTATTCTTAGGCCTGCAAGAATTCAATCTGTCTTGATTTATCTACTAATTGTTTGCATGGAAGATTAACAGGAAACAAAGTAGTGAACTGGGATATTAAGGTAATTAATAATAAATGATGGGCAACATAGTATAATCTAAGTAAGTTTAATGATTCTTTTAAAGACTCTTTTTTGGTACTGGGAATTTAACCCAAGGGTAGTTTGCCACTGAGCCCCATCTTTATCTCTTTTTTTATTTTTAAGGCAGTCTTACAAAGTTGCTTAGGGCTTGGCTCAGTTTCTGAGGCTGACCTTGAATTTGCCATCCACTGGGATGACAGGTGTATGCCACCACCACACCCTGCAAGATTTTATCTTTTAAGCATCTCCAGATTGATCTGAGTAACAGGTCTCATTTTAAATGTTATACCGATAAATGCTGCAAATAAATAAATAAATAAATAAATGTTATACTGATGTACAACTTAAAGGATAAACAATAAGTAGTTGAATGACTATAGTAGTGGAATAACTGATCCACTGGAAACTTAGTTACCTTTATAAACTCTGCCATGAGCATAATAATCTCCATAAGCATGCTATTTAGTGCATTAAGGTATTTCATTCCTAAAATTGTGTGGCACATTTCAACCTCCTAAGTCTTCCCAGAGATTTTATTGATTATCTCCTATCAGACACCTCCCTCTCTCCAGTCTCATGTATGTCAGCTTCAGACAACTCAAATCTTTCCTCTCTATGATTAAAAATGATGAACTTTTCCTCTTCCCCACATTGTCCTCTAGCTGTCAAATTTTGTTTGCCTTCTGTATCTTATGTGTGTGTTACAGCTCACAACTTTGCTTCGATCTAGACTGTTTTAACTGCTCTTGTCATGATATCTATAGTATTTTATCATTTCACATGTCATTGTAAATAGTAACTGCTTGCTTGACTTTCCAGTAGTTTTTAAGAATTTCAGAGGAGGGACCACTGCTTGTTATACCAGTGCCTGTACAGGGATATACAATAAATAATTGTTGCTTTTCCCTAAAGATAGTATTTCTTTAAAGATATTTTAAATAGAAGTTACAGCATAAGTAGAATCAAAGGAAATATAAAAGATAGTTATAAGGGGACTTGGTAATTCAGCTAGAATTTTTTTTAGTTAACATCTATCAAAAATCTTATTATTTTGATGGATACTTTTGCCTGTATGGAATTATTAATCTCATGGTATTTAAGGTGTGCAAAGCATTTTTCTCTGTGATTTTCAGATAAGAACATTTGTTCTTCTGTGTTAACATAGTAAGATTTATAATGTGATTGACAGTTCATGAGTTAACTTTTGCTTCACTTACAAGTGCATTATGCATTTATGCATTCCATATAGATACCTAATTATTTCAGGTGTGCCAAACATATCAAAAAAATCAAAGCAATTGTTGGTGCCTTGTGTTATGGCTATGTGATTTAACTGGTCAGATTTTTGCCTGATGTGGAAAATTAAAAAGGGATAGAATTATCAAGAGCAAGACAATTATATGTTTTTGCTGCAACAAAATCAAAGACCAAAAACAAGAAAGAAATGATCACTGGGAAATAATATTTGCTGTCCAATAAATAAAAAGCTCTTTAAAATCAGTATGATAGCCCATTAATATGTACTATTTTTGTTTTTATGTATTAATGAAAATTTTAAAATAATCAGTATGAAAAATAGGCAAAACAAAGTGACCAGCATGTAGGATGAAAAAATCTGATCTGATGTGCAACATGAAGACTACAGTTCATAAAATTGTATCATATTAGAGACTTTTGTTAAATAAGTAGATTTTACTTACTGTTGTCACAAAAAAATTAACTCTGTGAGATGATAGATACGCTGATGTGCTCCACTGTAGTAACCATTTTGCCGTCTGTATTTATCCCATAACATCATGTTGTAAACATCAAATTTACACAATAAAATTTACTTTAAAATTACAACAGGCAAAAAAATGAAGAGGTTGTTTACATGCTTAATCTGGGTCCACATGACAATTCAGAATGGTTGGTAACAACAACTAACTTTTTATGGCACCCAGTATATGGCAGGCACAAAGCACTCAATGTATTAGCTTACTTAATCCTTGTAGCAATGTTGTGAAGGGGGATTGCCATTATTCCCATTTTACAGATGAAGAAACTATAGAGAGATTAGTGACTTATCAAAGGACATAGGGTACATTTAATTAAGCTGTCCAAAATATCCAAGACTTTGAACTTTGGCTGAAGCCACCTGTTCACCTTTTGGTTAACTAAAAGTGGGGGAGGTAGTCATATTTCTACCACCAAATGCTTTTTTCTTGATTCTCCTGTTCATTATACTTAATTGCATAGTGAGAGTTGCTTGTTTGGACATTGTTAGGTTTACATTATGAAGTCTACTTATGGGGTTTGGATTTCCTGTGTTTGAAATCCTTAAACTATATAAAATGGAAATGCACTAAAAATGATCTGAAACAGCCTCTCTTGGTTGTTGATTATGGCGGCTCCTGAGGCTGCTCTTTTAAAACATCTGCCCTCACCAGGGTTCCTTTAATTTAGGCTATCCTATGCACTACTTAAGGTTTAGTAATGTATTGTTTACTTTATATATGCTATGTAGATACTAAATGACACCCTTGTCCTTGTTTCATAAGACCGAGAAATTATGATTTTTTTTCCAGGACATTATCAACTGCATAGGTGGATTAAATGTACTCTTTCCTTTATTGGAACAAATAAGCCACTTTAGTGAAGGACAGATTCCTGAAGAAATGAATGAAAGCACAGTTCCTGAATTGATAACACCTGTAGAAGGAGATTGTGCGTTACTGACTTCCACAAAGGCATCAGGTGATCAGATGGTAACACAAAATGGTCATTGAAAAATTTGAGAATTAATTGAAAAGTAAATACCAATATTAGAAAGAAACTTAACCATTTATAGCAATAGCAGCTGCCCTAATTTTACTAATAAAGGTCAGGAAGTTTATAACACTTTGGTCCAAACACTTAAGGCGGTGGTTTTACTTTTGACTATCCTTATATTATACTCTTAGTGGAAAAGATACTACGTTGTTTAATTTGTGGTAGAGAAAATATTTATATATGCATTTAAATATACAGCATTCTGTTGCTGCTTTTTCTTATTTCATTGTACAAAGCCTTAGACACAAACTTTTGAACTAGATTTCTTCTTCATTACAGTATGAATTATGATATAGAAAATGGAAATAAAAGTGATAAATCATGATAATTTTAATGACATGTTCTCATTTCCATAGAGTCAAGACTAGAGAAAAATCTGGTTGCAACATTTATCTTGATTGTAAAGCACTTTATTCAGAGACATCCCATTAACCAGGACAATCTTATTCACTCCCATGGAGTTGCCACTCTTGGTGCCTTACTTCAGAAGGTGAGCCAGTCTACATGATGTTGATATAGCTGATGAATGTAATTAGCAGTTGGTGTTAGGATTTTATTCTTCCTACTAAATAAATAAATTGTTAAAGATTGCAGTGTTACATCTTCCAGGTTATATTAATGGATATGATTTGTTTCAGTGGCAGCTTTTAAAAACCTTTATGAAATTGTCTTATACAAAAGGTACTTATATTATGTAACAGTATATAATCTTTGAAGTATATGACTTTGCTGTCTTTATTATTTGGAATATTTGAGAAATATAAGAGTATTTTAAGAATGTGGCATTAAAAAAATGTTCTTTAGTGTTACATCAGAAAATTGTTGTTTATATTTTTATACCCTAGATTTTAAAATTTTTACATTTAGTAGATGTTCTGAATTAATGATCTGAAATTATAGTTTAATAGCAGTTATTTAAACTGAACTTTATGGAACCCTTCTCTGTTTGATTTTAGGTGCCGGGTACCTTAATGGATGTCAATGTATTGATGGCAATTCAATTACTAATTGAACAAGTATCATTAGAGAAAAATATGCCACTCCTGCAACAAATGTATCAGTATTTACTCTTTGACTTCCGTATTTGGAATCGTGGAGATTTTCCCTTTCGAATTGGTGAGCAAGGCTGTTCGATAAAATTTTGTAGTTATTTTAGAAATTTATAACTACTTATGTGACTATTATAGATAACATCATTTACAAGTGAATTTTCTATTTTAGGTCACATACAGTATCTTTCAACTATCATTAAAGACAGCAGGAGAATTTTCCGAAAGAAATATGGTGTGCAGTTTCTCCTTGATACACTTAGGATTTATTATGGGTATGACATCCTTGGTCCTTCCTTAGGTTGATATGTTTTTACTCTGCTGCTTGACTGGAATGGGTAGATTTTCTCATTACCAGCAATTCTAACATTCTTTAACTTCAGGGAAGCAGAATAGTGTGAAGGTTAAAATGATCAACAGTGGATCCACATACACTCGTTTTGAATATTCGGTTCCTTAATCGTGTAGCTTTAGGCAGATTACTAAAATTTTCTGTGCTTGAGGTTTCTTCCTCTCTGAAAAGCATGACCTCTGCCAGGCATGGTAGTACACACCTGTAATCTGGAGGCTGAGACAGGAGGATCAGGAGTTAAAACCCAACCCCAGCAACTTAGCAAGGCCCTGAGCAACTCAGTGAGACCCTGTCTCAAAATGAAACACAAAAAGTGCTGGGGATGTGACTCAGTAGTTAAGCACCCCCGGTACCCCCCCACTGCCACCAAAACAAAACCAAAAAAACCCCTGTGACCTCCTGTGGTGGTTTTGAGAACTAAATAGGTTACTAATGTCAAAAGCACATATAACCATGTGTGCTACATAATGTTGTATAAATGTAAGCTATTTTAACATTTTTAGTTTTTGTCACTGAAACTCTTCAAAAGATTCAATCCCTGGTTATCACCCCTCCCCCCCAAAAAAAGATTCTCCTTAAAAAGAAAAAGAAGCCAGATTACCATGAATTATAATAATTATATGGAAAGATCTCTTTTTAAACTATGAAGGCTTTTATATAAAATGTACAAAAGTGTTAAAAGTTAAATTTTCAATTGTACTTCTGTTTTCTCTTTTAGGAGTAGTTGTAAATATAATGAGCTGTCTCTAGATGACATTCGAACAATAAGGACTTCTTTGTATGGACTAATTAAATATTTTCTGTGCAAGGGTGGAACTCATGAAGAGATACAAAGTATAATGTGTTACATAGCTGCTACTAATGAAGAAGAACAGGTATTATGCCACAGATAAATCTAATCTTTCTTTTTAATATTTAAGTTGCTCTGTCATTTTGTAAACTTACATGTTTCTTAATTATTTCAAGAATAAGATTATAAAATGTCACTTCCAATACTGCATAATTAAAGAAGTGAATTTTATTTACTACCTGAGAGCTTAATAAGTAGATGACGTTGTAATTTAATATTTAAGTTAGCTCAAAAGTGCAAAATGTGGACATACTGGCTTTATCTGGCAATTCTGAAATCTGTTTTCATGGCCTACTTGGTGTATGTTTATCAACAAAGTTACTGGGTAGATTTTTTTTTGTACCAGGAATTGAACCCAGAGACATTTAACTACTGAGCCACTTCCCCAGCCCTTTTTTATATTTTATTGGAGACAGGGTCCCTCTGAGTTGCTCAGGGTCTTGCTAAGTTGCTGGGGCTGGGTTTGAACTCCTCATCCTCCTGCCTCATCCTTCCGAGTCACTGGGATTATAGGCATGGGCCACCACACCCAACTACTGGGTAGATTTTTAACATGGTTATTAACGTAGGTTCATAAACATGTTGCATGAGGAATACATTGTAAATATCTATTTTCAAAATACTCTTACAGGGCTGGGGTTGTAGCTCAGTGTTAAAGCACTTGCCTAGCACAGGTGAGGCATTCGGTTCAATCCTCAGCACTACATAAAAATAAATAAAGGTATTTTGTCCATCCACAACTAAAATAAATATTTTAAAAAAATATTCATATATATTGTCTCATTTAATCCTCAGAACTCTCCTTTAAAGCAGTAGTTCTCAGCTTCTGGTCCCATATGTACTTTATCTGGGGAGCTTGTTAGAAATGCAAATACAACTTAGATGTGGTGGTGTGGGTCTGTAGTCCCAGGTACTACAAGGCCGAAGTAGGAGGATCTCTTGAGCCTAGAAATTCAACACCTGGGCAACATAGACATTTGTCTGAAAAATAAATGAAAGAAATGTAAATACTATATACTGTTGATTTAGCTACCAAGTTAAGCCTTCCAGGTCCTTCTACAGCCTGTGGTAAAATTTGAGAACCACTGATGTGAAATGCACAGACAAGGAATGACTGTTGTCGTTTATACTGCTGAAATGCGCATTCAAAGAGATTATATGGCAACTTAAAAAGTGACACAGCTAATATACCTGGAACTTGGAGTGATGAATAGCTATTTTACTTCATGATAGCTGTATCTGATTCATGGCCAGTGATATTTTCTTTATCAATTCCGTCAAGGGTTATTTGTCAAGAGCTTACTGCGTATACAGAAAAACATTAGACGTTGTAGTTAATTAGGTGATGAACAAATTATCATTCTTACTTTTAAACTCAAGTGGGTGGGAGGCAGTAAGAGAAGTTTACCAAATACCTATGAAATAGAGATGTGTATGATAATATCTAAAAGGGAGATTTGTAAGAAATATAACATGTATAAATCCTGTGAGATTTTCATAGGAGGATTTTATATGTTGAAAAGACCGGGAAAGGCTTTGTGGAAGAGGTGTCTTTTCAAATGGACAACATAGGATATGTGATGTGTATCGTTTTTTTTTTTTATAAATTATTTTTATATATTATTTTAGTTGTTGATGGACCTTTATTTTATTCATTGATTTATATGTGGTGTCGAGAATCAAACCCAGTGCCTCACTCATGCTCAGCAAGTGCTCTGTCACTGAGCCACAACCCCAGCCCTGATATGTATGGTTTTAAGAAGTGTTGAAAGATGAAAGACTCACCCTACACTGGGAGTAGAAAAGCATAGAGGTCAAGGTGTGGTTAAATGAATGATCAGAAAGTTAAATGAAGTGCGAATGTCAACTTGGTTCTGACCAGGAGGGAGTAGATGGAGCCAGATAATGAGATGACTATTTTTCTTCATTTTTCATTGCCATAATAAAATATCTGATGCTTGGCATTTTATAAAATTAAAAAAAGTGTCGAATAGGAATAGCCAGAGGATATGCAAGAGAAAATGAAATAAGCCAGCAGCATGTCAGGAGTAAAGCAGGGCTAGTTCAAAAGACATCATACAGTGCAGTTAAACTCAAGCATTAGGGTTTGTAGGATGGAGTTAAACAACTATTTCATAATTTATGACTTCACTTGTTCTTGTATACAAAGAGGTGATTCTTTTTGTTTGTTTGTTTGTTTTAATTTAAAAAGCTCTTGGGAATTTTGGATATACTCCTCAGTCTCCTACGTACCAGCCCAACTAGAGGTCAGCTTTTCTTACTGCTGTTTGAACCAGGAAATGCTGACATACTTTATGCCTTGCTGTTAAATCAGAAGTACTCTGACAGACTAAGGGAAATCATTTTTAAGGTACAAACATTTGTAAACATCTCTTTATTTGGTGGTGTTTTCAGTATGTGGATTTGAGTGCAACATAGCCATTCTATGACTGTAAATTCTTTTTCATATCTTTAATTTTAAATTCCTTTTCTTTTTATACATATATATGTGTATATATATATATACATATGTATTTAAAAACCAATTATATTTCAGACTGTGGATATAATCAAGTGGTAGAGTATTTGCTCAGCATATATGAGACCAGCAATTTGATCCTCTTAACCTTAAAACCAAAGCAAAATAAAAACAAACAGAAATATACCCAACTAATTATTTAATAAATTATCTCAGTGGAATATCTACTTTGTTATGTCATCCTCAGTATAAAACCTCTCATTTCTTCTTCAATGTATTGTCAGTCTGTGTAGGCAAAGACACTGTTGTGTCAGGCACTAAGCACGATTAATATATTAGCTTCCTTAATCCTTGCAACAACTTTATGAAGGGGTATTATTTGTATTCCCATTTTACAGGTGAAGAAATTGAAGTCAGAGAGATTAGGACAGAGGATATATTTTATTAAGCTGGCCACAATATCCAAGACTGAACTTTGCCTGAAGCCACCTACTTCACCTTTTTGTTAATAAAAATAGAGGGGCCAGTCTTAAATACTACCCCCAATACATTTTTTTTCTTGATTCTCTTGTGCATCATGCTGAATTGCTTGGTGGCAGTTGTTTATTCATTTTTAGAGTTACATTATGAATTCTGCTTATGGAATTATGTTTGGATTGCCTATGTTTGAAATCCCTAAATTTTAGAAAACAAGGTATAGTAAAAGGAATTGGAAATGATCTCCCTTGAAGCTGCTTTTTATAATTTTATATCAATTTTTTTTTTTTTTGAACCAGGGATTGAACTCAGGGACATTCGGCCACTGAACCACATCCCCAGTCCTATTTTGTATTTTGTTTAGAGACAGGGTCTCACTGAGTTGCTTAGGGCCTCGCTAAGTTGCTGAGGCTGGCTTTGAACTCGCGATCCTCCTGACTCAGCCTCCCAAGTCGCTTGGATTATAGGCGTGCGCCACCATGCCTGGCTTGAAGCTGCTTTTTAAAGCATCTGCCCTCATGAGGGGTCCTTCGTACAAATTAAATGTTATTTCTTTACTCTTCCACATACCCCAGTACTGAGGATTGAACTCGAGGGCACTCTACCACTGAGCTACATCCGCAGCCTATTTTATTTTGAGACAAGATCACTTTAGATTGCTGAGACTGGCCTCAGACCTGCAGTCTTCTTGCCTCAGGCTCAAATAGCTGGGATTACAGACAGGTGCCACCATACCTTAATGTTTTTTCCAAAAACAATCTTGCAGGAATTGTTCATGATATTCAGCCAGGATTTCCTTCTCATGTAAGATTATAGCACCTCTCTTGAGAAATGTTGACTTCCCCTTATAAATATGGAGCTGATTCAGTACCCCGTATTAGCATATAAGTTTGTTGACTTCATAAATGTTTCCTCATTTCTGAAAATTATTTTTATATCTGTTACATAGAATACTAGATTGATCCAGAGGTGTCTTTTTCCTCCTATGTGTACATGTTTTTCATTTGACATATTTGAACTAAAGTTTCAAGCATAATAATCACTCAATACAAATGTATTTCAGTTCAGTTTATTCCTAAATCCGTTTTTTAAGAATAGCTTAATAAGGATGTGTCTTTTTTAGCACTCAGATGTTTTCTTATACTTAAGGAATAAAATGATGCTCCAAAGTCCAATGTACTATAATATTTTATTCAGTATTAACTTGTGACAACTGTTTAAGTTCTCTATATTGAGAAGAATATATTACTTGTTTTGACCAGGTTATGGAACAGATGTTGAAATGCACAAATGTTTATGAACGTAGTAAACAACGTATTCGACTTAGAGAAGTTGGATACTCAGGATTGGGACTCCTCCTTAATGAAGCATCCATTAACACTTCTCTCATTAAAAACCTTACCAATCAAATCATAAATACAGGTATGACTAAGGCTGATAATACTAATACATTTAAGAAGTAGTTTTTCCTGAAATATTTTTTTTAACCTCTTAGATTGCTTTTAAAATTACCTGTTATTTGATTGAGCAGGGCCTTTCTTAGATACTGAGTCTCTATACTTTTGTTGTTTTGGTCTCCCCAGGGTTATAGCACATTGCCTTACCTTGTAAGTGTTTATTGATTGAGTGATCAGGTTAATAATTGAATCCTCAAACAAGAAAAGGACACTGGAGAAAAATATGTACAAAAGATTATTTTTCTTGCTGTGTGTGGTGATACATGCCTATAATCCCAGCAACCTGGGAGGCTGAGGCAGGAGGGTCACAAGTTCAAAGTCAGCCTCAGCAAAGCAGCAAGGCCCCAAGCAACTTAGTGAGACCCTGTCTCAAAATAAAAAATAAAAAGGGGGCTGGGGCTGTAGCTCAGTGGCAGAGCTTGAGGCACTGTGTTTGATCCTTAGCACCATATACAAATAAACAATAAAGGCATACTATTCATCTACAACTGCAAAAATAAAATAAAAAGGCTGGGGATGTAGCTCAGTGGTGAAATGCCCCTGGTTTCAATCCATAGTACTCCCTCCCACAAAAAGAAAGATTCTTAAAGGCAAAATAAATATTAACTTCAGATGTCCCTTTTTTGTTGTTTTTCTTTTTCGATATACATGACAGTAGAGTGTATTTTAACATATTATACACACATGGAGCATAACTTATTCTGATTAGGATCTCATTCTTGTACATGATGTAGAGTTTCACTGGTGGTGTATTCATTCATGAACATAGGAAAGTTATATCAGATTCATTCCTTTGTTTTTTCCATTCCCATCCCCCCTCTATTCCCTTTATTCCCTTTTCTCTAGTCAAATGAACTTCTTTTCTCCCCCCATCCCCATTGTGTGTTAGCATCTGGGTGTCAGAATATTTAGCTTTTGGTTTTTTGGGATTGACTTATTTTACGTAGCATGATAATCTCCAGATCCATCCATTTAACTGTCAGAAGTCATTCTTTTTTATGGCTGAGTAATATTCCATTGTGTATATATACCACATTTTCTTTATCCCTCATCTGTTAAAGAGCACCTGGGTTGGTTGCATAGCTTAACTATTGTCAGTTAAACTGCTATAAACATTGATATGACTGTGTCACTGTAATATACTCATTTTAACTCCTTTGGGTACATACCAAGGAATGGGATAACTGGGTCAAATGGTAGTTCTATTCCAAGTGTTTTGAGGAATCTCCATACTGCTATCCAGAGTGGTTGCACCAATTTGCAGTCCCACCAGCAGTGTGTGAGTGTACCTTTTCCTCCACATCCTTACCAACATTTATTATTACTTGTATTCTTGATCATTGCCATTTTGACTGGAGTGAGATGAAATCTCAATGTAGTTTTGATTTGCATTTCTTTAATTGCTAGAGATGTTGAACATATTTTCATGTATTTGATAACCAGTCATATTTTTTCTTCTGCAAGTGTCTGTTCAGTTCCTTAGCCTATTTATTGACTGGATTACTTGTTTTTTTGATGTTAAGTTGTTTTTTTTTTTTTTTTTTTTTAATGTATCCTAGAGATTTATGTTCTAGCTGAGGTAAAATTATACTACAGAGCTCTGGTAACAAAAACAGCATGGTATTAGCACTGAAACAGACATAAAGACCAATGAAACAAAATAGAAGACACAGAGACAAACCCCCATAAATACAGTCATCTGTACTAGAGAAAGGTGCAATAAATATACAATGGAGACAAGATAGCCTGTTCAACAAGTGGTGGTGGGAAAACTGGAAATCCATACATAGTAGAATGAAATTGAACCCCCCTATCTCTCATCCTGCAAAAAACTCAAAGTGGATCAAAGACTTAGACATTAGACCAGAAACCCTGTATCTACTAAGAGAAAAGATAGGCCCAACACTCTATCATGTTGGCTTAGGAACTGACTTCTTCAAAGAGACTCCTAAAGCACAAGAAGTAAAATCAAGAATCAATAAATGGGATAGTATCAAACTAAAAAGCAATCAAGAACATGAAAATAGAGCCTCCAGAATGGGAGAAAATCAGATGTGATTTTTTGTTTTGTTTTGTTTTGTTTTTGTTTTGGTACCAAGGATTGAACCTAGGGGCACTTAACCACTAAGCCATATCCCCAGACCATTTTTATATTTTATTTAGAGACAGGGTTTCACTGAATTGCCTAGGGCCTTGCTAAGTTGCTAAGGCTAGCTTTGAACTCAATCCTCCTCCTTCAGCCTCCCAAGCTGCTGGGATTACAGGCATGCACCACCATGCCTGGCCAGATGTTCGTATTTATGTATTTATTCTAATAATTTTTTTTTCAGAACCTACTACAAGCTAGAATTTATGCCCAATGCTGGGGTAGGGGGTTCTTTGTCTTGTGGTTTACAATCTCATTGATAAGACCTATAATGAAGAAGATGAAAATCCTATTAAGCCATTTAGTATGAACAGTATTTTCATGTTCAGGCAATCAAGAAAAGAACAGTAATTAAAGGTTGACTCAGGAGGTGTCAAACAGTCTAAAACCTGGTTTTTTATTTGTTGTTGTTTTTTGGTAAAATTTGAATATATCTATAATTCTTATTTGAAAATGAGACAATTACTTTAGCATTTGTACAGATAATACCTATACCTCTTTCTTTGGCTGTGTATGAAATTTAATTTTAACTCTTTGCTTTTTTCCACCATAGATCCTGTTATTAATTTCAAAGATCTGTTATCTGTGGTATGTATATCTCACAGGACATATATAAATGTCAGAGTGGTCCTCTGCAGAAAGGTTCGTAAACTTTCAAGATCTGTTTTAACAATAACATCAACATATTATGAAAAACTTTGGCATTGCACATTTTGCAACAGATGAAAGTTTTAATTTCACTTATTTTATAAATGACATTATTTTATAAATAATTTCCCTCTTAAAGTGTATTAACTTTATGTGATCATAAGAAATCATATGAGAATTTGTTCTTTTTAGTTATACATGGATTTCTGGAAATATTCCCTTTCCAGAGTCAAAAATTTATTACCAGAGAAAAGTTTTAACAAGAACCTTCAATGATTGTTACCATTTTTAATTGAAACATCATATTTTAGGATTTCTGAATCTTTTCAACATTGCGGAAGTTTTTTTCTAGTTTGTTTATAAGTTTTCCAACTATAATTTTTCCTGAGTACACATTTAACATTAAGAGATATTCTGTTCGCTTCTTTCTAACTATAATCTTTTCTCTCCTTCAGTGGTAACCTCTAACCAGTCTACTATTTGCTTCCTACTTATTACTTCTAATTATGTCATAGTACTTTTTCTGTAGGTTAAAAATATATATATATAGAAATGGATATCTTGTCTTTAATAGCTGTATAAGTTTTCATTCTATGGCTCTTCTATAGACTATCATATCTTTCCTTATTGGTAGACACTAAGTTGTTTCTTGTTTCTCTATGTTATAAACTGATGTTAAGAACAACTTTTTATGTGTCTCTTTGCCTATTTGTAATAATACATCCTAGGACATTCTTATTGAGAATTGCTATGTCAAAGGGTGTTCATATTTTATGAACTAGAAAAAAACTTCTGCAATGTTGAAAAGATTCAGAAATCCTATTAATTCAGAAATCCTATGAATCCATATGAATTTGTACCATATTGTCCTTCAAAATAACTGTACCACTTTCATTTCTACAATATGTAACAGTGACTCCCTTCATGCTCAATCCTAAGAATTTGAAATATTTCATATAAATTGGTTCTTTCCTTTTACAATTAGATAGAAGCAACTTTCAGAATAGTTTGGCTTATATCCACTATATACATGTAAAATATTGAAGTAGTATTTTATGAAGTCTTTAAAGTCATGAAATCTTGAAGAGTTTCTTTGCCAAGCAAAACTTAATCTGAAAGAAAAAAAAATTGTTTTCTGCAGTAGAATAATGCTAGCCTGCTGACTGATGACATTAGTGAAAAGAGAAGCTTCCCATGTAAATTGTGACTCATTGCTTTCTCTATCAACATATACTTTTTTTGTTTTTGTTTCTGTTTTTTGGTTTTTGGTGGTGCTGTGGTTGAACCCAGGGCCACTTTACTGCTAAGCTATACTCTCAGCCCTTTTTTTATTTTTATTTTGAGACACAGTCTTGCTAAGTTGCCCAGGCTAACCTCAAATTTGTGATTCCCCTGCCTTAGCCTCCAGAGTTGCTGGAATCACTGAAGTGTGTCACCATCCCCAACTATTCCTATTAATATTAAAATCTCTCTCAGCATTTTTCATCTCCTACTATGAAACTTGTCAAAATTAGAACTTCTGTTAAGAAAAATATTCAATACCCTGGGAGCCAAAGTCCTTTTCATCTATATAGAAGTTTACTGACTTTGTGATAAAAATGCCTTAAAGACCCTAACTGAATTTCTGGCTGGTTTTTTGTTTTTGTTTTTGTTTCTTTTTTTTGGCAGTACTGGGGATTGAACCCAGGGCCTTGTGTTTGCGAAGCAAGCACTCTACCACCTGAGCTATACCCCCAGCCCCGGCTGGTTTTTTTTAAAACATTTTTTTACCATTTATTTATTTGTTTTTATATGGTGCTGAGAATTGAACCCAGTGCCTCATACATGCTAGGCAAGCACTCTACCACTGCCCTAGCACTCTGGCTGTTTTTTTTTTTTTTTTTTTTAATTTATTTAATTTTGATTCATTGATCACAAATGGAGTACAGCTATTGTTTCTCTGGTTGTACACAAGGTAGAGTCACACCATCTGTGCATTCATACATGTACACAGGGCAATGATGTCTGTCTCATTCTTTTATTATTCTTACCCCCGCACCCTGACCTCACCCCTCCCTTCCACTATGCTATCTACCCTTCCTCCCTTCTTGCCACCCTTCCACCCCGCATTATGCATCATCATTCACTTATCAGAGAGAGCATTCGGCCTTTGGATTTTTGGGATTGGCTAATCTCACGTAGCATAACAGTCTCCAACATCATCCATTTACCAGCAAATGCCATAATTTTATTCTTTTCTTTGGCTGAGTAATATTCATTGTGTATATATACCACAGTTTCTTTATCCATTCATCTATTGAAGGGCATCTTGGTTGTCCACAATCTAGCTATTGTGAATTGAGCAGCTATGAACATTGATGTGGCTGCATCACTGTAGTAATCTGATTTTAAGTCCTTTGGGTTTAGGCCAAGGAGTGGGATACCTGGGTCAAATGGTGGATCCATTCCAAGTTTTCTAAGGAATCTCCACACTGCTTTCCAGAGTGGCTGCACCAACTTGCACTCCCATCAGCAATGTATGAGTGTACCCTTTTCCCCACATGTTTTTTTTTTTTTAAGAACTTATTTTCATTCAAAAAAAGTACACTTAGATATTAGAGATCACATATATTGCTATGCCAGTATCTACTGTTGAATCTCAACTACTAATGTCAGCTAAACAACAGTATCCATCATATTGGAATTAAGATTTTAGAATTAATGTTTAGTTTTTGTTTCATTTATGTAATGTACTGTCTAAGAAAAAAAAAAATGTTTTCCCAGAAGCAATCACTAACTTTTTACTTGGGGGAAGAAAAAAGAAAGTGAGCTCAGAAAACGTTCTTGGTATACCTGGGTTCTGTGAAAGTGCCTGTGTGTCCGATTCACTCCCATAACCCTAGGCCTAAAAATGTGCTGTCAAATAGTCAATTGGTCAATAATATGTAGTAGGCTCATGGAAAGTATTTTGTTGATAATATGATTTTATTACATTTTACATATACCATCATCCCATTTATACTTTGTCTGAGCAAATCAGAGTGGTAACAGGTGTATCTTGGCATGTGGAGAATCATTTTAGTTTTCCTTTTTTATCTTTCACAAAGATTTCAGTATATCCTTACTTTGTACATAAGTAGTATTCAGATTAGTTGAATCTACAATGTCAGTTATCCATGTAGTTTATATAATCTGATTAAAAACATAATCTTTTGAAAGTATAATCTTCCACATTTTCTCATTAAATCACTTTGTCATTAAAATAAATGAAAAGAGACTTTTTGATAGAAAGTACTGTGTTCTTTTTGAAGAATTTTGTTTCTTAATCTCTTTGCAGATTTTACAGATTTTGCAGTCCCAACCAGATGCAGCATATCAGATATCACAACAAGTGGGTTGGCAAGACACCCTAGTTAGACTTCTTTTAAAAGAAAATTTTGAAAATGGAAATTCTCTTCATAAGCACAGTAGAGCTGTTTCAATGAAAGAAAATAAAAATATGTCAACTGAAGATGTTAAGAAGAACTGTGATGAAAAGACAGATGAGGAAAAAATCAACTCTTTTGCTTCATCTAGTGTGTCTTCAGATCAGTGGAGTTTAGAGGACAGACAATCTCTAGATTCAAATGCACCATTGTTTCAAGAGGATAGTTCTGTGGGAGAATTGTCTTTCAAGTCAGAGAATCAGGAAGAATTCTGGCCGGGTAACACTTCACATTTGAGTTTAGATCTCACTGGAGTTGATTCATGTGAACTGAGTGATAGTGGAAATCCAATGCTGGATAGCCTACCTAGCACACCATCCCCAATAGAGTCTACTAAGTCATTTTCTGTTCAGTCTGACAAAGAAAGTAGCATCACAAATGATATGGGCTTTAATGATGACTTCTCTTCACTTGAAAGCCACGAGGTAAAATACCTTATTTTTCCAAGTGGTGTTTTTATTTTCAGATGTCACTTATATACTTCTAATTCTTAACAATGTGTGAACACTTATTAACATTTTCATATATTCATGTTCTAAGTCTCAGGATTCAAAGTTTAGAATTCTAGAAGTCACTAAACTGTGTATTATTTCTTTTTTCTTTCTCTGGTGCTGGGAATTGAAATCAGGGCCTCCTTCATGCTAAGCAAGTGCTCTACCACTCAGCTACATCCCCAAACCTATGACTTGAGACCAAAGCTATGTCTTATGCTGGAGATTCAAGAATCTCCAGAGACTATTGAAGCTCCAGGTTCAAGGCACTTTAAAAAATGTGTTATATAAATAGTCAGTATATGGTGATGATTCTTATGTTGTGCTTGTAACACTTCCTTTCTCCAATAATTTAATATTACGTTATCATTTTTATAGAGATGTGAGGAGGAGCTGCTTCAATTGGTGACAGATATTTTAAGTTATGTATTGTGTAAGGGACTGGAAAAGTCTGATGATGATACGTGGACTGAACGGGGACAAGTATTTTCGGCACTAACTAAACCAGGAATATCAAGTGAGCTACTTCGACCATCAGATGAAATAAAACTAACGTAAGCATTCAGTTAGTGGGTTTTTTTGTTTGTTTGTTTTGTTTTTTTTACCCTCCTTTAGGAGTAGGCATGAGTCTAAAATAGCATTAGTTATTAAACACTGAGAATTCATTATGCAGTGTCCATAGATGGGGGAAAAGGAGAAACCATACTCAATTTCCCTTCCTATCTTTTGCCATTTAGTAGAATCTAGAGAGAAATAGAAAGCTAGCTCTAATGTGAGAATACGTAAATCTTACATAAGTTGAGTTAAGTGATTTTACATTTCTTGTTTACATTTTTTTTCTGTAAAATCTCAGGACTTGATGCATTGTATTAAAACAGGCTTTTCCAAATTTGAGTGTTTGCATGCTAAAGGACAAAGTAGTGTTTTCATAAAAATTCCTCTGAAGTATTTAGATTTCCTTATAAATGATGACTGTCTAGCAGTAGCACACTAGGGAAGAGTTACCTCTTTGTATTTCCTTAGACCCTCTCTAAGACATAGTGAGCCTTTCTTCTCTAACTTTCCCTATTTCTAGTTGTTATTAAGTGTATTAAAGACAGATCCTCCAAACATTAAAAAGTTTCTCCTTTATTGTTAAATTATATCTACATATCCTAGTGATACCTGCCACTGATATTGTAGCTTTGGAGATAACAGTGCTGCTAATAAATAATAGTCATTGTTTTTTTCTTGCATTTTCTGTCTTTCCGAACTTACAGTGGTGTTGTTGTTGTTGTTTTAATATTTTTAGTTGTAGCTGGATACAATACCTTTACTTTATTTATTTGTTTTTATGTGGTGCTGAGGATTGAACCCAGTGCCTCAGCCATGCAAGGCAAGCTCTCCACCGCTGAGCTACAACCCCAGGCCCCTTACAATGGTTTTAAGAAGACTTTGTTTTATATTTAGTTTATTACAGAAGATGTTAGAGTGGGCGGTCACAGAAAACAGAGAAACCAAAGCTAATCCAGTAACAGCTGAAAATGCCTTCCGACTCATGATGATCATACAGAACTTTCTGCAGTCAGAGGGACTAGTTAACTCAAGCATGTGGACTGAGAAGGTCAGTAACTGCCCTTTGAAATTGTATTTTGGGTAATTAAGGATTATTCAAAGAAAGGAATTTTGCATCTTCTCTTCTTAGAGCATTAATACTTAAATGCAGTAAGCCTGGGCTAGATAAGATGAAGTATCACAGATTTTGTTAGCTGTTACTAGAGTGATTCTTTTGTCTTTTGCCAGATATATATTGGACTAGTTTTGAAATATTTATGATTTGTATTAGTGTTTGGAAAAACATACCATTCATAGATTAAAAACTGAATGATTTTATTTCTCAATATTTCTTTTATGATAGCTTTTAGAGGACATCATGCTGCTCTTTGACTCTCTGTCAGTCTGGTATTCTCAAAGTCCACTGTGGGTAAAGCTCTCTCAGATTCAGATCCAGTTGCTTCTGGGATTCATTGGAAGGGGCAATTTGCAGGTTTGTCAGTTCTTTTATTTTCTGTACTTGGATGTGGTGTGGTTATTTGTGTAATAACTAAATGATAATGCCTCTTCAGTACTATGTTTTATTAGTTCAAAAAATATTCATAACTTCACTTGAAATTTCAATTTTGTGAGATCAGAAAGGAGCTTGAAAGGTAGTTAATTGATTATTTCTTCCTCATATTTATGACTTCATGTAATTTTAAGATTTCCTTTTATAGGACTACTCAGCTTATATTAAAAAGCATTGTTCATATCATCTACATTCAGTATAGCTTACTAGGTGCTAGATAGTCTGCATAGATTATTTTTACCTATATACACCACAATTTAGGGCTTGCATTTTTAAGAAAATTATTTTTTATATTGGGCTTTTCAAATTTTTTCATGCTATTTTACTAATCCACAATTTTACATTGTATTTCCTATTTTTTTCACTCATTAAACACCAAATACCTAAAGTGCTAATTGACGTGCTAGATTTTAGAAATAAACACACACTAAGTGTATTCACAAAGAATATTTAAAATTTCTATTTATAGTTTAAAAGGTTGGAAAAGTTCCATGTCAATTTTAGTCTGTCTCTGTTTCCACTGGGTATTCATGAGACCTGGGTTGGATTCATCATAAGTATCCCACGGCTATTTGCCTGGTCTTTTAATTTTCTCTTATTTATTTATTTTAATATATATATTTTTTAGTTTTTGGTGGACCTTTATTTTATTTATTTATATGTGGTGCTGAGAATCAAACCCCATGCCTCACATATGCTAGGCAAGTGCTCTACCACTGAGCTACAGCCCTAGCCCTTTATTTTCTTCTAATATTGCAATTTTAGCATTTGTTATAAGAGAGTCAGGATGCAACTGGTTTCTAATACTATTCATAAACTAGATATAATATTGCTAAAAACATGGCAAAGTTAAAATTCTGACATAAGTTTGCCCTACTTTAAAAAGACCATGAATCTGCCTGGTATAGTGATGCACATCTGTAATCCCAGCAGCTTGGGAGTTTGAAGCTCAAGGATTACAAGTTTGAGGCCAGCGTCAGTAACTTAACAAGACCCTGTCTCAAAATAAAATAAAATGGACTGGGAGCATGACACAGTGGTAAAGGGCCTCTGGGTTCAATCCCCAGTACCAGGGAAAAAGAGATCATAATCTGATGATTATATTTTTTAGTGAATACTTTTTCCTGATCATAAATATAACACATGCTTGTTGGGGAAAAAACACAAAAGCATAAAGAGGAAAAAATAAATTATTCAACCTTCTATATCCTAAGAGAAAACACTATTAATATTATAGTATACAATTTCCTTCCTGGTGTGTAGTTTTTTCTGAATATATTTTTTTCATGTTATTGAAATTGTCATTTATTTGGGTAATTTTGAGTTCTTTTTCTTTCTCTCACTATTATATAAACTAATTTCCCCATGTTACTTTTTTATTGGTTGAAGGGCAGGTGCCAGGATTGAACTCAGGGGCACTTGTCCACTGAGCCACATGCCTAGCCCTATTTTTTATTTTATTTAGAGATGGGGGTCTCACTGAGTTGCTTAGCACCTCACTTTTGCTTAGGCTGGCTTTGAACTTGAGATCCTCCTGCCTCAGCCTCCCAAGCCTCTGGGATTACAGGTGTGCACTACTGCACCCGGCATCCCATGTTACGTTCATTAATTAGTTCCTCCCCCTCTTCTTCACGGTAGAAGTTCATGTTTAGCAAAAAAAGCTAAACAAGAAAATAGGTGTTAAGACACATGGATAGGGTCTGGGTATGGTGGCACTTGCCTGTAATCCCAGTGGCTAGGGAGGCTGAGGCAGAAGGATCTCAAGTTCAAAGCCAGTCTCAGCAATTTAGCCAGGCCCTAAGCAACTTAGCATGACCCTGTCACTAAATAAAATATATAAAAAGGCTAGGGATGTGACTCAGTGGTTGAGTGCCCCTGGGTTCAATCCCTAGTACGAAGAAAAAAAAGACACATAGATGGTAAAAGTTTGAACTATACAGTTTTTAACTACTATTTGAAAATACATGAGCTAAGAACTTTAAAAAATAATAATGTTCTTTGTCTATTAATCCTATTGATACTGTATCTTACAATAATCTAAACTACTGCACTCCTTATACACTTTTATGTTCATCATAGTATCTTTTTTTCTTCTATCAGAAATAGAATAAGGATAACTTTTTTGGCTTTATCATTAATATTAGCCTAATGATTGTCCAAGGAGTTGCAGCTAGCATGTAAGGTACTTATTTATTTTAGATGTTAGAACTCTTTTTTTTGTTCGTTTTACAGTAGTTACCCTTGGTGTTTGTTTATTCAATGACATTTCCCTGGGCAAAATGTCCATTTCTGCAGTTCACCATTAAATATTCAGTGCCTTCTCTTCCTAGGAGCTCTATAAACACTTGCTCAGTAAGCAAACAAGTACAACACTTAGAGATGAGACTAATCCTATCTACCAGAATTAGTTATTTTAAATATTTCTTAGTGGCCTGATACTCAGTTTTCCTCTTTCAAAAATTAAAGTATTTCCCTGAGGTTGCGCATTTTAAAGGATAGGACAAAAATATCTCTATGGGTTTATAATAGAGCCACTTGCAAAATGAATCTGTCTAGGAAATTTGTTTTATTTAACCATATGGTTAAATGCTTAACCATAGAAAGCATTTAAGTGTTAGGAGATTTCATATAAAAACCAAGATTTCTGGGTTGGGGATATAACTCAGTTGGTAGAGTGCTTGCCTTGCAAGTCCAAGGCCCTGGGTTCAATTCCAAGCACTGCAAAAAAAAACCAAACAAAAAAAAAACAAAAAAAAAAACCACAAGATTTCCCAGCCTGTCTCCAAAGTAGGATTATGTGGTTATTCATTTAGATACAGCATATAATCTCTAGTTGGATTCCCTATTTCTCCAGGTTTTTTTAGCTCAGTGATTCTTTTTTAAAATACCTATGTAGGGCATCACCCATAGTAATTCATTCAATATTTTTTTGTAATTTCTCAGGTGACGCTAATGTAGTGCTCTCTAATGGGAACCAGGGCAGTGCGAACACATGTATGTATGTGGTATATGTATATCCAAATTAAGGCCAAGGAAATTATCTGGTACTTTTTCAAAATACCTTAGTACTTTTAAATAAATGTATAAATGTAGAGTTGTTGAATGTCATGATATTAATTTAAAAGCAAAGCACTTGATATTCAACCTTTTATGTGTATAATGTTTTTTAAAACACTTGACAAAAAAAGCCTTTGCTAACACCAAATATTAATACCAAATATTAGTACCAATCTAATACTGAATTGGGTTTTGTTCTAGATGTAAGGATTTCTTCTTTCATATTAACCTCTATATTGGAATTAAGTTTCTTTAGTCAGATTCAAAGACCAAATTGGGAATAGGGGATGTGAAGAGGTAGAGAAACGTCACTTTCCAGTGGAGAAGTTAAAGCTTTGAACAATCTTAGAGATCATTTCCTCCAGTGCTGTTTGCTTTCTCAAGATTTACATAGAAAGACTGCCTATAGTCTATTACCTTGGCCTGCAAAGACCTGTTGGTACTAACAAAACTAGTTTTTGGCACAAATACCACTTTGAGGTGCTGTCTGGGTCTCATAATTTCTTACTTTCTCTTATTCTTCTTTACATTTGATATAATAATTCAAAGTAAGGTTAAGGGAATAGGAGGCATACATATAATTTTTCCTGCTTTGGAGTTAATTTTTAGATCTTTCTCTAGTCTAGAAAATATAAATCCCCTTAATGAGGATTTCTGCCTGAGGACTTAATGCAAATTTTTTTCCCTCTGCAGTGCTGCCGATCAAACTCAGGGCCTCATGTAGGCAAGAACTCTACCACTGAGCTAAACTTGCAGTCCATCACAAATCTTATAGTAATATATAGTATTCTTTTGCCTGGCTTGTGCTCTGAGTATGTGTTTTCCATGGGAACTTTAAGAGTAATTTAGATTTCTGGGAAGCAATTTTGTATATGTCTTTATGTATTAGAATACTTTGGTTTCAAAATAGCAGAAACACCAATTCAGAAAGACATGTTAAGATATATTCGCTTAAATCATTGAGAATTCCATAGTTTAGATGAGTTTGAGCCATGATGCAGTCAGGGCTCTGGTTCCACTTGTTTTCTTACTGCACTGCTCTTGGTCATGTGTCAGCTTGTCTTAAGCTGGCTTCCATTTTGAACACAAAATGACTGTCAATTGGGCATATATTCTACTTCATTCATAGCCTGAGAAAGACGTATTTCCTGCAGTCTTTGTTGGTAAGATAGTTCTCCGTGAGTTTCTTGTGTTTCTGCATATCAGGTGAGTAGAGCCTCTTGCTGCCCTTATAAACTTTTTTTTGAGAATGTTTACATAGTGAACAACTTTGGAAGTTAAAGAGCAAGAGGCAGGTTTGTTTACTGCCTGGTATAATAAACGTAATCTCTCTCTCCATGGCAAGGATCAGATAAGCTAAAAGCCCATCTAAAAGATTCAGGTTCCTTGAGCTTGATGTTCCTCTCCAAGCAACCACTACTCTATATGCAGGTATCATCTAATCTTCTTCATCTCTCATGATGGGTATTGTGATTTGGGGAAGCAGTCCAAATGCTGATACTGTGCCTATTCCTGTTGCTGTAGATCTTTGTCCCTAATATAAGAATCTTCATTTCGTATGTCAACATCTATGAAAGTGTAGCAGCACAAGTTGTTAGCTTGGAAATAAGGTAATATCTCAGGTCTCACAATTCTTTCACAGTTATAAAAGTTCTGAATTTGCAGAGTGAGCTAGAACCTTTGCTATCACTAAATGTCTACAGTAGTCTATTTCTTATCTGACCTGTTTTCTTCCAGGTTTGTGCAGTGGCATCAGCTAAGCTAAATACCCTTCTTCAGACCAAAGTGATTGAAAATCAGGATGAAGCATGTTATATTTTAGGGAAGCTTGAAAATGTTCTCAGTCAGTCGATCAAGGAACAGACTGAAATCTACTCATTTCTGATTCCCCTTGTCCGTACTCTGGTTTCCAAAATTTATGAACTTCTCTTCATGAATCTGCACCTGCCTTCTTTACCTTTTACCAATGGTAGCTCCTCATTTTTTGAAGATTTTCAAGAATATTGCAGTTCAAATGAATGGCAAGTTTACATTGAAAAATATGTAAGTTTTATCTTTTTTGAGCAACATTGCTTTATAGATTTATCATTTTTATAGAAGTATATATCAAATTCTGTATATTCTTTTTTTAATAAGATCATACCTTATATGAAGCAGTATGAAGCTCATACATTTTATGATGGTCATGAAAACATGGCACTTTACTGGAAGAATTGTTATGAAGCCTTAATGGTAAATATGCATAAACGAGACCGGGAAGGAGGAGAAAGCAAGCTCAAATTTCAGGTAAAATTTATTAAATGTTTGTTCAGGAAGTGTCCCTGAAAAGCTCCTGTGTTAATGCTGGAATGCTCTGAGGTAAAATGATTAGATTATGAGAGGTGTGACCTAATCAGTCCATCCTAGTTTGAATGGACTGACTGGGGGTGACTAAGCAGGTGGGGCATGACTGGTGGAATTGGGTCAGTGGTGGGCGTGCCCTGTAAGTGTGCCTCTGCCCTGCAACCCCTTTCCTCCCTCCCCTCTCTGTTTCTTGACCCTGCCTTGAACTGAGCAGCTTTCTTCTGCTGGGCCTTTGCCGTAGGATGTGGTGACTCACTTTGGGCCCAGAGCAACAAAGGCTATCTATGGACTGAGACCTCTGAAACCATGAGCCCCAAATAAACTTTTCCTCCTCTAAAGGATTCTTGTTGGGCATTTTTGTCACAGTGATCAAAAAACTGAAACAATGTTTTGATATTTAGTTTTTTGTGTTGATTCCAAGGATTTAATATTCACATGCGAATAATACCAAATCTGAAATTTGAAAACAAGTAGTAGTTTGTCTGAAAATTATTTCAGAATTAGAAGAAAAATAGCTAATCAATAATAATTGAAATAATAGTTAAGTATTCTATACCTAGTGATTTTGTACAGTCTTTTAAGCTGAAAGTCCTCTAGTAGATACTTGTAAGGAGTCAAGATACACATGAGCGCTTAGTGGGAAATTTATAGCACTGTATGCTTATATTAAAAAAGAAAACCCTCAAATTAATAATTTTAAGTTCATACCTTAAGAAACTAGAAAAAGGAAAGTATTTTAAACCTGTAACAAGCAGAGATAAGGAACTAATAAGTAACAGAAGTTAATGAAATTTAAAACAGAAAAGCAATAGAGAAAAATCACTGAAACCAAAATCTGACTTTTAAAATTAATAGTAAAGCCAAGTGCAGTGGCTCACACCTGTAATCCCAGAGAGTCGGGAGATTGAGGCAGGCAGATGACAAGTTCAAGACCAGCCTCGGCAATGCAACTTAGACCCCGTTTCGAAATAAAAATTTAAAAGGCGTGGGGGTGTAGCTCAGTGATGGTGTACCCCTAGATTAAACACCCAGAACCACACAAACAAAACAACACCCCCTAAAAAAAGAACCAGTAAAATTGATAAAACTTCTAGCCAGAAGGGAAAAAAAAAAAGAAATGAAAAATTACTTATACCAGAAATAAAAAATATAATATCACCACTGACCCCACAGATATTAATATGGTAAAAAGGGACTGCTGCAAACCACTTTATGCCCATAAATTTGACAACTTGAATTGATCAATTTCTTGACAGACATAAATTTTATAACTTATTTAAAAATAAGTAGACAACTTGTATAGTTAAAGAAATTAAATTTATAGTTATAAATCTTTCACAAGGGAAAACACTAGGCCCAGGTGGTCTCAATCTCAAATTCTTAAATGTAATGGAATTATTATACCAATTCCTTATAATCTTCTCTGAAAACTGAAGAGTAGGAATACTTCCCAACTCATTTTCTGAGGGCAATGTTGCTGTCATACTGAAACCACGCAAAAACAGTACAGGAACACTACAGACCAGTAACCCTCAGGAACACAGGTATAAACCAAATCCAACTATACACATACAAATAACATCACAACAAAATGGAGATTATTCTGGGAATGCAAAACTGGTTCAGTATTTAAAAATCAATCAGTGTAGGAGACCACATTAATAGACATGTCAAGAAAACTATATCATATCAGTTGCAGAAAAAGCACTTGATAAAATTCAACATCCATTATGATCAAAGCTAGGAGTAGTGAAGAACTATCTCAATCCCTACAAAATTGCTACAGCCAACTTCATATTTAGAGATAAAAGACTGGGGGCTTTCCCTCCAGATAGGGAGCAAGTAGTAATGTCCACTTTTCCTTTACCTAGTCACTATTTTATTGTAAATCCTAGCAAGTGCAGTAAGAAAAGAATATAAAAGGCACTCATATAAAACAACTATTTGCAGATAGCATGGTTCTCTATGTAGAAAATCCTAAGGAATCTATTTTTTAAAAACCTGTAATTAATGAGTTTAGCAAGATTGCAGGGCATAAAATTAAAATACAAAACTTAATTAGAAACAGTTTTTTAAAGAATACTATTTATAACAGCTTTAAAAAATAAAATACTGAGGTATCAATCTAAGAAACTAGATTTAATGCAATATTATTAAAAATGATAGGAAGCTTCTCTGTACATAAAGACAAGTTTCTAAAATTTGTATGAAAAGACACAGGAATTTTGGGAGAAAAGAACAAAATTTGGGGACTGATGCTACTATTTAAAGATGTATTTTAAACTCACCGATCAAAAACAGTGTGATATTGGTATAAGAATATACACATAAACTCATAGAATAGAAAATTTAGAAATCGAGACATACATAGGTGAGTGTGAAATTTGACAAAATTACAGCAGCAATTCAGTGAAGAATGAACATTCTTTTCAACAAATGATCCTGGAACAACTTGATATCTGTATTTTGTTGTGTTTTTCTTTCATTTTTCATGGAAGCACCTGACTTATACTTCATATTGTAACTCCAGTGGATTATACACTTAAATTTGAAATATAAACCTTTTAATAAGATCTCACCTGGCAAGTTTCATAAATCTTGTAGAAGGAGCCATAGAAAAAGAATAATTATAACCTAGAATTAGAGTGCCTTAAAACACTAAAGACATAATACTTAAGAGATAAACATTTATGAACTGGACTTAAAATAAAAACTTTTGTTGAAAGATGCTGTTAAAGAGTAAGAAAACAGTTCATGTGCTGGGAGAAAATATTTGCAAATAAGGTCATGGACAAAGGACTTATGTACAGAATAAAGAAAAAGAATCTATCATATCACCAATAAAAATACAATTAATAAATTGACAAAATAATTTGAAATAACTATTCAACAAAGAAGGTGTATAAATGACAAACTCATGAAAAGATGTTTAAATCAGTAATCATTGGGGAAATACAGAATAAAATGCCAGAAACCTGGGGGCTGGGATGGTAGCTCAGTGGTAAAGCACTTGCCTTGCACATGTGAGGTACTGGGTTTGATTCTCAGCACCACATAAAAAGTAAATAAAGATGTTGTGTCCATCTACAACTAAAAAAAAAATGACAGAAACCATTGCGTATGTGTTAGAGTAGCTACAATTAAACATACTATTAACACTAAGTGTAAAAACCTATAGAACTGATTTTTCAAGAGTAATTATAAGCAGGTTGAGGTGTTGCGTGCCTGTCATCTTAGTGTCTTGGGAGGTTGAGGCAAATTTGGGCTAGCCTGGGCAACTTAATGAGACCCTGTCTCAAAACTTGAAAAATTAAATAAAATTTAAAAAAGGGATGGGAACGTAGCTCAGTGGTAGAGCATCCTTGGGTTCAATCCCCAGTACCTCAAACAAACAAACAAACACAAAAAAGAGTAATTATGAAAAAGAAAAG